>CM033725.1:35381799-35919807 GCA_019671005.1 Hibiscus mutabilis | reverse complement strand
TAAAAGAAGACAACTAAAAATCTGAGAACCATAAACTCTGTTGCAATCCCCGGCAACGTCACTAAAAACTTGTTCGACTGTGAGAGTGCTTGGCAAACGGGGTAGAAAATGTGTTGGAAATGTCTAAAACAATGCTAAGATTTAGTCTTTTACGTGAAAGTATACACGGTCGGCAAGTAATACAGCAGTAGGCTGAGTATTGATCCCACAGGGATTGGCCAAGAGTTTGATTGCCTTGCTTGTTTACTTGTCAAAGGAAAAGTGACGTTTGACTTGAAATTGGGTTTAAAAATAGTTTAAAAGAAAAAGAAATAAAAATAAAACAACATTGGAAAGGAGAGTGTCTAAAATGAATGATGAGCGTTAGTGAGGGATGCCTAATTTTCACGCTATTCACATCATGAAAGCCTTTAATAATGTAATTTCTTGGCATCATTTAACGAGCAGATTCAAAATTAGTACTACCTCTCTCGATGTTCAATGCCCTAAATTAACCATGTAAAACCCCCTATATCTCTATAGTGATGTTTTTTCATAAATCAATTTGATTAAGTCCCAACCTATACTCCTAAGGGGTATATTCACTTTAAAAGTAAGCTCGTCTACTTGAACATCTTCTTTCGAAGCATCTCGCCTTAGTATCTGGAAACATATCGTTGCCCCCTAAGTCTGTTAAGATATTAAAGTTCAATAAGCTAACAATGCCAGCTCTCGCTTGGCACAGTTTTGAGAAAACATTGTAGAACATGCCAGATAGGGAAAATAATGCTGAAGCATTTTCATTATTAAAAACTAAACATAAAAGCAGCGTTCAATGCAAACATCCCTTACCAACCATTAAATTAGTTCATGGTGAGGGTATCAGCCAAAAAGCCTTCAACGTTTTGCAAACACATCATCATTTAAAAGAAAATAAAAACAACTAAACAAAAAGAATAGGCAAGAAGGGGTCTCCCGATGCAGCCCTTCAAGGTCCAGGCTCTTGATCAAGTTGGTTAAACCAAGTCTCCTTAGTGCAGCCGGTTGTCGATCACTCCACCCAAAAAAATCTCTCCAAAAATCCTCCCTAAAAAATCCCCAACACCAATAGCTTGCTTGATCGTTCTTTAAACAAAGAGAATGAGCAAGAAGGGGTCTCTCAATGCAGCCCTTCAAGGTCCAGGCTCTCGGTCAAGCTGGCCAAACCAAGTCTCCTTAGTGCAACCGGTTGTCGATCACTCCACCCAAAAATATCTCTTCAAAAATCCTCCCAAAAAAATCCCCAACACCAATAGCTTGCTTGATCGTTCTTTAAATAGGCGTGCAAGGAAGACTAGGATAAGCTCTTGTATTTAAATTTTGAATGCTCAAGGGATAAGGGATGTGATCATCTTATCCAAAGTTTGAATGTGAGCTGATCAAGTTAGGGCTGACGTCATCTATCATCATTCTTCCAACCAAGCTTCACACTATTTTTCCACTATTTTTAGAGTTTGATCCAATTGCTATTTTCTCGCAGCCTGATCTACTCCTATTTTTCGAGTTCAACATGTAACACCCCAAAATAGGGTCTAGGAATATTTGATGTTTTAAGTATGTTTGATAGAAATCATTTGTTAGTAAAGATTTCTTATGAGGGCTAAATAGTAAGTGTCGGCTAAATTAGAGATCTCTTGTTAAGTGACCATTTCGCATACAATTGTGAACTCAAAGATTGCATGCAAAAATTTGAAAATTTAATGGACTATGATTAGGTGTCCCACTTAGGAGAGCCGGTCAAACCAAGACCATCTCCTTCCCTTAAGCAAAAATATCAAAATATTAGATAGAGAAGGAGAATATAACTCTTGAAAGAATTTCTTAAGAATTTGGTGAATTTAGCTTGTGTTTGGGAAGGAGTTAATCGATAGATTGAATTTTTGGAAGCTTATCAAGGTAATGGACATTTCCCCTCTCTTGCATGTATAAATAGTTAATTGGATGGTAAATTAGTTCGAATAGTTGAGAATGCATGTAGCTAATTGAATGTAGATTTTAGTTGAGATTAAATGGGTGGGAGAATTGTTAATTTCATAGATGTGATAAGTGTCAATCTTTTGAATGGTTAGGTGACTATGGGTTATTTGATAGACTAGTTAAATGAAACATTCAATTGTTCATATGATAAAGTTGTTACTCAAGGAATGGAGCCCTATGGAAATGAACGTAGAGCTGTATGTTGATGTTTTATGAAGATGGAAGTTTGATTTAAAGAATTTTGTGGCTGTTTTGATTAATTAGAGTAAAAGTTGGTTGTGTTGATAAATTGAATTGGAGTCATTATTGGAATTGTAATTGTGAATTAGAGGTATTGTTTTAGTTCAGTTTAGAAGCAATGAGGACTACCCTGTTTTGAGATGTACTTGGTGTTTTATTTTAATGGAAGTTGGTTGTTTATTTACATCAATTGTTGGTAACTAAAACTAGATTAGATAGTTGACAGCTCGAATGGTTAAGGAACTCATTGAAGAATGATGAAACTGCTTTTGGTTTTGATTAGAATTTTTGGATTGTCTAGTTATGAAGTGAGAAGTAATGAACCAATGGTATCCTATAATTGCTATGGTGTCAACCTTGAACTGTTTCTTTTGATTGTATATGTTGATAAATTTGAAAGTTTTCCTTAAAGAAGTTGTTTCTCTTTTTGAACCTCAATAGATGAATAAATGCGTAATTTATTTGCAAAGATTAATGAGATTCTTGAAATGTTACATGATAGAAAATCAAGAAGAATTAGAAGAAAAGAGAGCTATAGTATATCCAAATTGTGATAGGAAGAAAGGAATTGTGATTCAGGATCATAACTAGCTTTGGAATTCACTGTAAGTGTAACCTAGATTGATTTCTTGGTTGTGGCTGCCTAGTTTTAGTTAAGTCTAAAAAATTTTCATTCTTATAATAGCTGAATGAGTAATTATAGGCTTAATGAGGTAAGCATCTTAAGGTAAGCCATTTAGTAAAATAAATTGTTGTTTTGTTACACTTTAATAGTTTAATGTAAACTAGTCTTGATTGGTATTGTATTATTCACATAATGAGATAAAGCAAATAATACCTCTTGAACTAATTAGAAATGTGAACTTGTTTAAATAAAGCCTTGAATCGAGATAGTTAGACACAATTGTCATGCCATAGAGTCCGTCGAGCTCGCTAGTTAGGACCATGGTCCTTTGTTGTTAAGATTGAATGATCTTTTAGTACCTTTGGTACTCTTGTTCAAAGTTGATATTGATTTGGCACTTGGTGTGCCCTTGATATGGTACTAGGTGTACCCTTGTTAATGGTGTATATGTGTATTGGATTCGTGTGTAAATTATCTATCGATCAAGGCTCAAGATAACTAACAAGACATATGACAATTTTAGTTATATTAACGAGTACAAAAGGATTAAATTCTTAGAGGTCGAATTGTTTAATATCCCTTGAAGTAAATGGACCATATGTCCCTTGTAACAAATGATGTATGCTTGAATAATGAAGTTCGTAATTAATTGAATATGATTTATAAGTGTATCAAACCTATGTTTATGCTCAGAAATAGAATTGATATCGAATGAAATACTAGAGATATCGATCTCTACTTGGAAATGTAAAAATGCTTGCTTTATATTTGATTATAGAATTCTTTAATTGGCCTTGAATACAAGCTTGTCAAATAGACAATTTGAAAACATGAAATCTTGAAACACATTAGGAGACTAGTCTAATAAAAGCTTAAATTGTTTACAAACTATTATCCTTGTTCTCATTGACTCTCCTGATTGTGTTCTAGGTTAACAGTGGTGCTAGTAGATTGTTACGAAGAGCAAAGCAAGATCATAATGGGGCTCAATGTATGTTTTGTTTACTTAAATAGGACTCATAAGATGGTGGCACTAGTATGATAGGAATGTTTTGGTGAAACTTTTGGTATGTAAATTAAGAAATTATATACTTGTAGTGGTTCATAAGTATATGTAAACCTATTTATGGTCTTGATGCATAGTTATGTTGCTTGCTTATGTGTGGTTAGTTGATCCATCATGCAGATGTTAGGGATTTAAGTCCTAGTTAGATATGATGATGCTATGTGTTGGTTTCTATACTTTAAGGCTATCATATTATTATAAAAGTTAAATTAGGTTAGTAGGATTGCTAGCCTAAATTTAATCGATTGTTATTACCTTATGTAATAGAATTGTTAAATGAGTCTAGACAATAATTTTAGCTAGTCGATTTGGATAAAAAACTGAATCATTGGAATTTCCCTGAATTTTGGCATAAGTCCTTGTCTTATTTCCCCTATGTATGACTGAATGGTTTAGCTTTGTATGCATCTAGAATTGTATGTCTACTCAATAAGTTTTTCCTTGTTAAATTTGATTGAACTAGAGGAAATATATCTATCCTTGTTGAATTTGATTACTAACTTGACTATCAAGTTAGCTTGTTATTCACCCCTTTGTACCTTAGATCCGGTTACAACTAAACTGGGCATGGGATGTTATACAACAGCTACTTGGCCGGGCATCAAATTCTTCTTCTCTGTCAACTGGAGCTTTGGCATTATTTGGTCCATCTGTGCCAACAGGATCTCGGCATTCTTTCCTGCGCTGCCTTGCTCTGCCAATTGCTGTGCCAAGCCTATAATATAGCCAAGAAAACAACCCTTCACACTGGCATAGACACAAGTCCTAACTCCTTATGTAAATGCATGAGTTTAACAACTAAATGCAGCTAATGTACACAAAAGCAAGCAAAGGCATTGTAAAATAGGCATAAAAACATTACTTTTGGGGAGGTAACAGTTGTACATTGCCAATGATGAGCATACCGAGTTTGTGGACAATATCACCACTGAAGGTGTGGAGCAAGTCTTTAAAGATCTAACCGTCAAGGGATCTTAGTGGAATGAGGGATATTTGAAAGGCACGGTGAATCGAGTCTTTTTGAAACCCGCAGCCAAATTATGGAGCAATTTCGTCAAAACTCGTTTGATGCCTACAACCGATAACACTATTCTTTCTTACTTTTGTTTATTGTTGCTAAATTCTATTTTGCATTAGTGTACTATTAATATTGGACTTATTGTTGTTGATGAAATTTATGCTTGTAGCAAGAAGGATGTGGCGGCGCTCTACTTTTCTGATTTGATTTCCATCTTATGCGAAAAGGAGCACATGCCGGTCGAGGCTATAGATGAGAGGCTACCCAAGAGAAGTGGGTGGAAACAGAGTCAGTATATGTGAATGATGTAGGATGGGCCACCAAAAGCACAAGCAGTTACGTAGAAATCTTCTATTCCAGACACTGCCCCGGCAAGTGCACATGCCACGACAATTATCCCTGGGATGGCTGATGTCTTTTGCTCGTTGATCCAACGATTGGAATGGATGGAGGATCGAGAACTGTTGCTTAGGCGATATATTAAGGGTCGAGATATCACCCTCCCCAGAGTTATCTTGGAGAATTACCCTAATGGCATCGTACCTTTCCCCGTGTTCCCTGTCGAGTTTCTTGCCTCGACAATTGAAGCTACACCTATTCCTAGTGACATTGTTGTGGCAACCACTGTCCTGCACAAAGGTAAGGAACCTGTTACTAAACCAAAATGTACTGAATCATTACATGGCTTTTATAGATTCTGAAGACACCACTTCTGCACTGATAAAGTCCCCACCTCCGGTTACGCCATCAAAATTAAAATCGAAGCGTAAAGCTTATAAACTCGAGGATGTCGAGAATGAGGGTGAGCCAGTTGAAAAGGTCGAGGAAACTACGGTTCATGATCCACCACCAGCTTCGTGTCAGCAACCACCATGAGTCAAAAAACGGACCAAGCAAATGGCTCGAAGGAAACTAATCATTCGAGGTGACGACCTCTCCGATTGACTCATTTTTATTTGTTTCGTATTACAGAATTGAGGACAATGCTTCTCTCGATTTTGGGGGGTTTTGTTTTTTGTTTGTCTCATGATTAGTTGCATCCATTTTATTTGTTTCTATAGACACTAATTTTGTCCGGGTTAAATTAAGTGATTGAAATAAAATAAATCCACATTACCTTTTTTTAAATACCCAAAAACCTTATCTTATACCCTAAGCACAAAATTTCATGGCCCATTATATAATTTTATATAGTAAAAAAATATATACAAAAAATAATAACAAAAATCCCAACTCCTTACTCACCAAGGTTTGGTTCTCATTGGATGAATCAATGCCTCATTCCCATTGGTTAAAAAAACTACATGTTGACCAAGGTTTTAATTTTCATTGGTTCTTATTTTAAGGGGATAAACTAAAAATACCCTTCATCACTATATAAATATAAATCCCATGAACCCTAAAAAAGACCAGTTAACCTATTTTTTCTTTGGATCATTTGGCAGCCAACCCCCCACTGCCGTTTGCCTTTTTTTCCTTTTTCTCTTTTTGTTTTCCTTTTTTAGACCATTAGATTCCCTTATCCACTATAATTTTCCCTAATCGAAATCATTTTCTACCATTATTAAACCCTTGAATCGAACTTCTCAACCCCAACAACAATATGTGGAATTTGGTTGATCGAGCATAAATATTTGGGTTTTGGGTACATTCTTTTATTTTCTTTTTATTTATGTATAATCCTTTTTTATATTTCAATGAAAATGTGGATGATTTTATTGGTAACCTTTGTTGTTTATTTTAGTCTCTTTTTTATGTGTTTTATTTTATTTTATTTTTTGTTTGTGATATGTATGTTATTTCACTTGTTGAATGTTGTTTAATTTATTATTAGCTTATTTACTTTATTATCATGATTTCATATTATCCCTTTTATAATATATTTTCTTGTATATAGTATATAATATATAATTAAGGTATATTCTCTTAAAAGCATATACATGTGGTTTTTCAATTGGGTTCAATTTAGAAGTTTGGGCCTCTTGGTTTTTTGGGCTTTGTGTTGCTAAGTTAGCTTTAGATTAGTGTATGAATTAATTTAACTAATTTAGGTCGTGTGCTTGTCTAATAGGGGCACGACCCTTAAATTAATTAAGTTAATTCTAGGATTAGTTTTAGACCCGTAGATAGTCTTAATGTTCGAATCAGTTTAGTGAATTTAAATTTGCCTTTGGCTTATTGGAGTAAATGTTAAATTCATTAAAATTGGTTGAACACCTCTTAATTATCTTTTAAGATAAAATTGACATGGAAATTAGACTAACATTTTAATTTAAATCTATGATTAATTAATTTGGCTTATTTTAAATAGCATTCTTGGCTTATTGGAATACTAGTTTAAAATTAATCGAATTAGTTATCATATCACAAGATAACTCATAATTTATTAGGGTTCTCTAGCCTTTTTAGGATTAATTAATTTAGGGTTAATACTAGAAGCACCTAATTAGTAACTAGATCACTAATTAAATTTCCATAATTCGGGCCTTTATAGGTTAGGTCTTGCGTTGGGCCTTTTGTGTTTATTTTTGTGCCTTTGTTTGTCATTCCTTAATTGTCATTCATACAACCCATTAATTTTGCATTAATTAATCTAAATCATAAAAAGGGAGATATTTATTAATTCTGATATTTGTGTCGTAACAGTCCGAGCTTAAAGGATGTTGACCAAATATCGGAATTAATTCTTACCATCTCAAGGTAAAGTTAAAAGTTGATAAAATCATTACATCATATCTTAACTGCTTGCACCATACATAAAGGTGACGTGCGAGATTCGATCCATAAATTAACACGACAGTCGGGCTTATTTGATGTCGGTTTAATCTATGGTCCGATGTATCGTCAACCTTATTAATTAAATGTCCAATTAATTTAAACCCACCAATTTGATAAAGCCTGTTCAATTAAGGTTAATTTTCAATTAAGGTCACCGAATTAAATTCTTTTCAAATTCTGACAATTTCCTTCGATTAAAAGCAACAAATATTTTGGTACTGATTTCCGGGCGTGATAGGGGTGCTAATCCTTCCCTACACATAACCAACTCCCGAGCCCTTTCAAAATGAATCTTTGGTTTTGTGGTGTCTGGCCTACCTTATCCAAGTGGCCGGTGGCGACTCCCAGTTTTCAATCAGTTTTCCAAAGAAAAAGATTTTTCAAAAGAAATCCTTTTAAACCAAGATTACAAAGAAAGGATTTTTGGGATAACCCGTAGCGCCAAACTTATAATCTTTTAGGGGTTTTTTCAAAAAACGTCGCTACAGCATGGCGACTCCGCTAGGGATCAATTTTGTTTTTTGAAACCAAAAGAGAGTTAGGCCAAGAAAGATATTTGTTGCTTATTAATGATGGAAAATTGTCGCAATTTCAATTGATTCTAGTAAGGTTGACCCTTTCTTGAAAATGTAACTACGATTGTACGGGCTTTGATAATTGGTGGCCTTTGAATTAATTTTTCATTTAATTTCTAAGGAATCACCGACATATGTTGAACCATCCCATCAAGCTCTACACCCGAGCTCCATCCCTTAAGTGGGAGTGAAATACTACATAACCACATGAGTAACCATCCACGGGTTGGTAATTTGCTTCCGGAATCCACGCCTCTTGACACGTGAGCAGCCCTCCACGTCAATAGTTCGTGCTTTCCCTCGAACCGAAACCAATTCACAAGCTTGTAATGGGCCAGAATTGGGGTTCTTGTTGCCTTAGTAGGTGATAAGATAGGTTCAGGTACCCCAATTAGAACCAAACCCATGTGTGTGAATCTAAGAAGCCCACCCTGTTAGAGTCGTGCGGATAACCTTAGCGAACTAGAATTCATGCAGTTAGGGTTATTGCTTTAATTGTTTGCCTTTTGCTTAATTGGTTTGTGTTTACCTTTTATCATTTCCAAAATGATTGCTTATCTTATGACTAACAGACTTCTGTTGTTTTCTTTTCCTTTCCTTTTACCTTTTTGTTCTGCATATATTATCATATCACGAAGAGCACATTGAGTTGGAAATAGTATGAAATTAAATACTAGATTAATGGGAGATTTGGTTCGTAACAATGATAAGAATATCCTAATGTACAAATATGGTCAGAAGGAGAGAAACTACGATGGGGACAATATTCTTGCTAGGTTCAGGTCAGTAATGTCGGCCGAAACCTTCATTTGATGATGGTCGCGATTATGAGGAGAGAAATGCTCTCAAAGTCAACAGTTGTTCTGTGATTGGAAACTTTGATTTGACTCCGACAAATGAGAAATACCAAGTCTTGCAAGGAGGTCAACGAAAACCATGCCAAACAAGAACGAGGCCTTCCGGGGCTGGATCGAAAGTTTCTCGAACATTTTGCCATCTTGGGTCAACAATCGAGTCTTAACTCAGAACAAGAAAGAATATTTCAAGTCGGAAGGAACTTTTAACTTTAGTACACGTTGAAGGTTGAATTCGACAGGACTCATTCAAGGGAGCAATTTAAATGCACCAAATGCCAACAGTGGAGCGACTACAATTCACTGTCTTCTCTATTTGGAAGTAAGAGCGAGAATTGATACAAGAGGCCGCCCGAAAGCCACAATTCTTAGGGGAAGATGTTGCCAAGCTTTAGGACTATGCAGATGATGAATCCGATGAGAGAGAAAAATCTGTTGATCTATATGCTAGCTTAGGACCATTTGCAAAGCAGGTTTTCTTTGGCTATTGTAACGAAACGATATTCCCATTAATATGAGTTGTTTAACGATGATATTTTCCGAACTTAGTGTCGCTCTTTGCATTCATTCATGTTTTCATAGAAGCATTATTTTGTTACTATTGTTATTTTTGTTCAAATAATACATTTTTGTACATTCACTTACATCATATGCATCGCTAATCGGGGAAAAACATTCGCCTCAGAAGGTATGAGTAAGGAGGGAATGACTTATGACCAGTTCGACTCCAAAAATATGAATGATCTAGTAGCTAGGGTAGCTAGACTCAAACAGCTTCATGAACAATTGATTTGGAATCAAAGGGAGATAATGTCATATGTGAAGAAGTTCCAAGAGGAAACAAGGGGGCGAATCGATGAACTGATGGGTATGATGGCCACCATGACCAAAGAAGATGGTATGAAAGAAGACTTTTCGGGCAAGAGGAGAGAAAGAGTACGGATTGTGAATTCATAGCGGAAGGGGTTTTGTCTGACGAAGACTAAACTATCATCAACCAATATGAGGTGGCGTGCACCGCTTCGGAGTGCGCTGCCAAATTAGTGTCGGATAAGACCAAGGGTTCTCTCTTAGAAATCTTGTCATTGCCAGCAAACAAAAAATCAAATAAGTCAGAGCCACAAGATGGGAAAGGTACAATATGCAACAAGAGGATGAGGATGTCGGCTACACTATCTTCTGAATTTTCATTCCTGCAATCAGATGATCAGCTTTTGATTCCAAAACCTCATCAGTCGTCGGTTAGTCAGGCTTCTAAGGATCAAGAAAAGAAAGAAGAATCAAAGGGCTTCCAGTTCACCCCCAGTCCTTTCACCAACCGAGACCTGTATTCCAAACTGTTACACGCCTGATTGATGGCGTCTTGCTTCGTCAAAGCCCAGTCACCTTCATATCCAAGTTGGTTCAGTGAGAAAAATCATTGCGATTACCACGCTGGAACTCAGGGGCATTCCATCGAGAGGTGTGTAAATTTTAAGCGTAAAGTTCAACATCTCCTAGATATCAGGGTGTTAGAGTTTGAGATGATGAGTCCAAGTCTGAAGATTAATTTTCCAAACATGGTCGATGCTATGAAATTAGGAGAAGGTCAGGTTACTGTGATGGAAGGGGTGGATGAGGCAAAGTTGCCGACGTCGATAAAGTCAGGAAACGTCAGCAGCCATCGCAATCACGACCGTTCCACAGGAAGCTTGATCCTGAACTGACTTAAAAGGTCTGAGGCAGCTCTAGAATAGCCCCCAAAAGTGACATGCCTTGATAATAGCAATGTCTTCAAAGGAGGAGAGCCTTTCTTAAGGAAAAAGAGGAAAAAGAAAGCTAAACCGCATGATGCAAGAGGGAGCGACAAGAGGACAAAGATGATACTTCCAATGACAAATTTGGAGTTGTTTCCTCTGTTAGTGCATAATAAACTCTTGAGGCTACCTCCCCTGAAGCGGTATGTTTATTTCAATCCAATGTGTCTGGTGCCAGGGTTCCATGTAGGTATCATCACAGTGAGTTTGGCCATACAATGGAAAAATGCGTGTTTCTGAAGGGCAAGATCTATGAACTTGTTAAGAATGGAGTGCTGTCCTTTAAGAATGGAAAACCAAAGTTCAGAGAAAGAGGCCAAACTTGTGGAAAAGTTTGAAACGTCGAAAGGGTCGAGGATTTCTAGGGCATCATCTCCATGTTTTTATGTTTTTTCTTTATCAGTTTTTCTATGTGTGTTAATTTTGCTTTTTTACCCGAAGAAAATAGTAGTAATCCCTTGTAAAGGTCTATGTTATGTTTGCTTTTGCTATTTCAAAGAAAGGATGCTCTTTTCTTAATTATGTATATGTATATATTCTTTCTTACTCTCGTAGACCCCCGGATATCACGTGCATGATTTGGCATTGATTCTAATGAAATAGATCAATTGAATGTTGTGATAACGATGAAGCGTGATTTCCCATCAGTTTGCTATGGTTGGTAAAGCGTGAGAAGCAAGATTGTTACTCCTTCAAGGATGTTTGATGATAAGAAAATCTCCTAGAAAAGCCCAATAGAGTCGCTTAAATGTGCTTCAAGACAAAAAATAGAGTGCTTAAAAGTAGAAAAATAAAAATAAAAATAATAATAAAAAGAAGAAACACAAAAATAGAGGGGTATTCCGCTATAGCAAAAAGGCTAAATAAGGATGCCTTGCCCCACTTACTCTAATTAGGTTAAAAGCCTTAGCTATATGAGTAAGTTTTCAAATCATGACTATGCCAAGTAACCCGGGGTATTGTTGTATGCTCCATCATTATTCTCGAGACAAAGGACTGTGATGAGTTGAATTCCCCTAAGAAAAAGGAAATGAATGAACAAGTTGAATAAGTCCCGGAGCATCCTGATGGAGCTGTGCGGGAAGAACAAATCTAATAAGGAGCTATGCTTCACCTGTTCAACCCTAGCGTCAGAGATGAATCCTTGAGGACACTGACACCATATTGATAAAAACCAGGGACACGCTTACACTTAGAGTTCTTATAATGACATTTTCTGCGCCCCATTAACTAAATAAAAGTTAGAAAGCTTGAACATACATATGAATGAAGAACGATTGATGAGAGCTAGAGAGAGTAGTTTTCGAACCAATCAAGCAAGTACCATAATCATAAGGATGAACCGAGCATTTTGAGAGGAGTTTCACAACCACAAATATCGCCACAACATTCCAAGGCAAACTGTTGTTCACTGGAATGATTGAATCAAAGACGCTCTTGCATTTGATATCTGGGGCATTCTATTCTTTTTCTTTTATTAATTTTGATTTTGGGGCTTCCTTTGTTGAAATGATAATTAGCAAACCGATGTATAGACAAAAGGATAGAGAGAGAAAAAATAAAGGAAATAAAAAAGAAGAAAATAGAGAAATAAAAGAATAAGGTATCTTCGTGCTTTTTAGAATGAAGTTTAGGATGCAAGGTCAAGTGCGTAAATGATCGACCTAGTACAAGCCTGCTAGTGATCCTAAAGGGAATAACAACAAGCCTTCATGCTACATAGTTCAAGAACCTGAAATGAGTATCAGTTGCAAGACCTTAGTTGGTTCAAGAAGATTAAGATCGAGTTTTATTGAAAACTCAAAGACTCATGGGGCATGTTTTCAGCCTAGCTTTGAGAAGGAAGAAGGACCATACCAATGGGTCAACGGTAAGTAACTGTTGAACCCGAGGAAGAGATGAAGTACTACTAAGATTAGGAAAAATGGGGCATCGATTTAGCCGTCCGAAGTTGGTCTGAAGATAACCAAAGCGTACAAGGCGGCAGTTCATTAAGCGAGCGGGGTATACTTACATCTGCTTATAGCAAAATGAGTTGTGAAATATGAAACAAATCCGGTAAAATGGGGTTGACGATCACAAAGTTGGTCCTGTATAAATTGTAGTGTATCACACGCTTAATTATTGTCTAAGTTAATCAGTCGTCATTCTGAGCCATCTTTCAGTCTTGGAATCTCGCTTTCTGTTAACGAGAAGAACCTGGCGTCTACAGTTGAGGAGTATTCCGTTTTGCTTAATTAGAAGACTGTTAATAAGGGCTAGGTTTCTATAAAGCCATCAAAGTCCCATGACTATCCTTTGAAGCTTAGAACTTTAGCCAGAATGAGTGAAGATTGGGGCAAAGGTTTGACTCAGAATCGTGGAGATATCACCACCTTGTCATGGAAATGTGTCTACATACTCGAAGAAGGTCATGGAAATGGATCTGTTCATAATGGGGATTTATAACTCAATCATCTTCAAGAATCTTGGGCGGTCGGGATGTTGCTATATTGGTGTTGTCCGAGCATTTGACAATGAAAGCTTTTCTGCAGCTTTAAATCAATGGTTTATACGGTTGACCTAGTATGATTTATCAGTAATTACAAAGAGAATAATTGCAAGATCCCCGACGCTAGACCGGTCAGAGATTTGAGAATGAGGAAAATTTGGAAATGAGGGGGCCCGAGTTCACTCAAAATAAGGAAATTGTAGAAGGTTCATCGTGAAGAATCCATAAAGAAGCAACAGTTAAGCTTGAGTTAAGTGAGGGTAATGTTATTTTGACTGGTGTAACTCAGCATCTCTTTTCAAGGAGAAACAAAGGAGGAAGATTCAGTACAGAAGAAATAGGGAAGATCGGACCCTATGAAAATAAGAAAGGTTTGGAAGATTTAGGGGCATGTGTTCACCCTAATGCTGAGAATGAAGAGGACTATTCATGAAGAGTCAATGAATGGGAGATAACGAAGCCTAAGTTGAGTGGGGCAGTGCTTGGGAGGTGACAAATTTTAGTTTAATCAGTATAAGCCAGCCATATCTTTTCCAGATAAGATAAAAATGAAGACTTAGCAAAGACAGAAAGCCTACGGAAGTTAAGGGTGATCAGCCATAAAGTGAGGGTTTTTCCCCAGCATATCTAAAAATGACTCCATTCATGCATCATATTTAGTTAGACATCCCTAGGATAGGAACATGTTAACTCACATCCTCAAATCATTTTGGTTGTTCTTGGCAGATTCAAAGATTGAAAAAGATTTTGACTTGAAACTCCCTGGTTGGAGAAGTAAATCTCTATAAAGACTACGAGTCCCAGGTGAAAAGGACTCGCCCGACAAAGATTCGAAGAGTTCATAAGGAAAAGAACTGTTCAGACATCAACCTTGATATAAGAGAAGTTCAAAGTGAGGAGAACTTGTTCATATTCAAGAAGAATCCATAATGAGAAGACTTCGCCAGCATTTGTAAAGGTTGAAGAAATTTGGAATGAGAAGAACAACTTTAGACCTCGAATTTAGGTAGAAGATCAAAGAATTTCATAGTAAGGAAAACAGTTCTGAGCTTTGGCCACCAGTTCATTTTCGGTCAAGACTTCTGGGCCATTAGGGAACCTTTCGAGCATAACCTTAAAATGTCAACTCAACAGAAATCGGGGTATAAAGGGATTTACAATTGGAAGAGTCGGCCGGAGAAAGGTGAGAGCTTTGGAAGAACTTGCAAGTAAGCGGCATAAGATTAGCGTTTGTTCCAAGACATGAAAGGAATCTGCCAAGGCTAAGGCGAGAGGACGTCAGATTCAAAATGGATAAAATTTGCCGAGAAAGGAGAACAATGGTCTCTCATGAAGAAACCCAAAGGGATTAGAGGCAAAAACCCATAAGGGCCTCTAGAAAAAAAAAAGAAAAAAAAAAGAGAGAAAGAAAGAGAAGAAAAGAAAAGAAAGAAAAAAGAAAAAAAAGAAAAAAAACAGAAAAGAAAGAAAAAGAAGAAGAAGAAGAAATAAAAAAGAAGAACAATCTCTAGATAGAAAACCTGTAAAGGAACTTTAGAGCAAGAGATTCAAAAAGTCAAGAAAAAGAAAGGACATAAAGGACTACCGAGCAAAAGAGGCTGATACTCCTAGCTCAGGATTTCTAGAGCGAATGAGACAGATACTCAGAGCTCGATGATTTCAGGCGAAGGATTTCAAACTCACCACACCAAGATTTTAGAGCAAATGAGGTAGATACTCAAAGCTCAAAGAGTTTTTAGAGCGAATGAGGCAGATACTCAAAGTTCAAGGATTTTAGGCAAAGGATTTCAAACTTACCATATTAGAACTACCGAGTGGAGGAGGCAAGTACTCATAGCTCAGGGATTTTGGAGTGAAAGGGGCAGGTACCCGTAGCTCAAGGACTTTGAGGAAAAGGAGGCAGATACTCATAGCTCCATGCTGTAGGGAGAGAAAGAGTGAACAGTTCTATATAGGAGGAACTCGAAGCTCGGAATCTCCTAACAGGAAAGTAGGACAAAATTAGTGCTTATGGTCTTTGCTTTATTCTTGTTCCACAAGTATAAGCAAAGAGGGGCAACTGTAGACACTAATTTTGTCCGGGTTAAATTAAATGCTTGAAATAAAATAAATCCATATTACCCTTTTTTAAATACCCAAAAACCTTACCTTATACCCTAAGCCCAAAATTTTATGGCCCATTATATAATTTTATATAGTAAAAAATATATACAAAAAATAATAACAAAAATCCCAACTCCTTACTCACCAAGGCTTGGTTCTCATTGGATGAATCAATGCCTCATTCCCATTGGTTAAAAAAACTACTTGGTGACCAAGGTCTTAATTTTCATTGGTTCTTATTTTAAGGGGATAAACAAAAAATACCCTTCATCACTATATAAATACAAATCCCATGAACCCTAAAAAAGACCACTAACCTATTTTTTCTTTGGATCATTTGGCAGCCAACCCTCCACTGTCGTTTACCTTTTTTACACCATTAGATTCCCTTATCCACTATAATTTTTTCTAATCGAAATCATTTTCTACCATTATTAAACCCTTGAATCGAACTTCTCAGGCCCAACAACAATATGTGGAATTTGGTTGATCGAGCATAAATATTTGGGTTTTGGGTACATTCTTCTTTTTTCTTTTTATTTATGTATAATCCTTTTTTATAGTTCAATGAAAATGTGGATGATTTTATTGGTAACCTTTTTTGTTTATTTTAGTTTCTTTTTTATGTGTTTTATTTTTTTATTTTTTTTTCTTGTGATATGTGTGTTATTTCACTTGTTGAATGTTGTTTAATTTATTATTAGCTTGTTTACTTTATTATCATGATTTCATATTATCCCTTTTATAATATATTTTCTTGTATATAGTATATAATATATAATTAAGGTATATTCTCTTAAAAGCATATACATGTGGTTTTTCATTTGGGTTTAGTTTAGAAGTTTAGGCCTCTTGGTTTTTTGGGCTTTGGGTTGTTAAGTTAGCTTTAGATTAGTTTAGGAATTAATTTAATTAATTTAGGTCGTGTGCTCGTCTAATAGGGGCACGACCCTTAAATTAATTAAGTTAATTCTAGGATTAGTTTTAGAGCCGTAGTTAGTCTTAAGGTTCGAATCAGTTTAGTGAATTTAAATTTGCCTTTGGCTTATTGGAGTAAATGTTAAATTCATTAAAATTGGTTGAACACCTCTTAATTATCTTTTAAGATAAATTTGACATGGAAATTAGACTAACATTTTAATTTAAAGCTATGATTAATTAATTTAGCTTATTTTAAATAGTATTTTTAGCTTATTGAAATACTAGTTTAAAATGAATCGAATTAATTATCATATCACAAGATAACTCATAATTTATTAGGGTTCTCTAGCCTTTTTAGGATTAATTAATTTAGGGTTAATACTAGAAGCACCTAATTAGTAACTAGATCACTAATTAAATTTCCATAATTCGGGCCTTTATAGGTTAGGTCTTGCGTTGGGCCTTTTGTGTTTATTTTTGTGCCTTTGTTTAAAATTCCTTAATTTTAATTTATACGGCCCATTAATTAATCTAAATCATAAAAAGGGAGATATTTATTAATTCTGATATTTGTGTCTTACCAGTCCGAGCTTAAAGGATGTTGACCAAATATCGGAATTGATTATTACCGTCCCAAGGTAAAGTTAAAAGTTGATAAAATCATTAAATCATATCTTAACTGTTTGCACCATGCTTAAAGGTGACGTGCGGGATTCAAACCATAAATTAACACGACAGTTGGGCTTATTTGATGTTGGTTTAATCTATGGTCCGATGTATCGTCAACCTTATTAATTAAATGTCTAATTAATTTAAACCCACCAATTTGATAAAGACCATTCAATTATGGTTAATTTTCAATTAAGGTCACCGAATTAAATTCCTTTCAAATTCTAACAATTTCTTTCGATTAAAAGCAACAAATATTTTAGTACCAGTTTCCGGGCATGATGGGGGTGCTAATCCTTCCCCACACGTAACCAACACCCGAGCCCTTTCAAAATGAATCTCTAGTTTTGTGGTGTCCGGCCTACCTTATCCAAGTGGCCGGTGGCGACTCCCAGTTTTCAATCAGTTTTCCAAAGAAAAAAAAATTTCAAAAGAAATCCTTTTAAACCAAGATTACAAAGAAAAGATTTTTGGGATAACCCGTAGCGCCAAACTTATAATCTTTTAGGGTTTTTTTCAAAAAAAATGTCACTACAATTTCATGTTAGTTTGCATATATTACTTTCCATAACAATTACCTTAAAAAACTATCGAAAACCTGTTGTGATATCCTATGATGAATTTTACCACTGCACTTCAATGAGAAAACCTTATATTTTAGGTTTAGCATCTTTACTTGGAATTTTGCTATGATGCTGCTTATATTAACACTGTTGTAACTTGTTGATTGAAGGAGACCTAGTAAACTTTAGGTTATTAAAATGGGTAAAATGTGCTAGAGGTGCCTAACTGGCTCTAGCCTAAATAAAATAAAATTTGAATTAAGATAATTTCTTACTAGATGTGCCCATCCGGCTCTAGTTAATTAAATTTGAAAAGAAATTGCTTTTCCAGAGGTGCCTAAAACTGGCTCTAGATGACTTAATTGCCCCGGCAAGTAAATAGTAAAACCTACGGTTTGTATGGAATCTTGTTGATCGACTTGTACACAACTCCACACACACATTTCCACTAGCATTATAGTTTAACTTTGAATAATTCTTTGTGTTGTCCAAAGATTGAAAGGTAATCAATTCTTCGTGCCACTGTTCTGAGGATTGAAGTCAGGTAAGAAAGCATGTTTTGGTGGTAAATGTCTTGGCAAGTAATTGTTAGTGTCTTGCATTGCTTGAGGACAAGCAATAGTTCGAGTTTGGGGGTGTGTTAAGTGTGTAAAAGTACTATATTTTCTACCCTTTTTACTCATATTATTGTTAGACTTAGGCTCACTTTAGTTGCGTTGTTAGTCATTCATGCATAGTTTTATAGTTTCTTTGTCCATCGAGCTTGGTGTTACGTTTTGCTGGTTTTTGTGGAGAAATCACTGCTGGTTTGCCTTATTTTTTGCAGGACGAATTGTCGAACCAATTATCGTGGCAAGTGAGGATAAGGATGAAGGAATTGTTGAGCTAATTGCCTCGACAAGTCAGGATAAAAACCTCATTATCTGTAGATTTATCTAAAATGCAAAGGATAATTATCCCATATTCAAAATTCAAATCTCCAATCAAATAGAGATCAGATCCCTACAGATTTCACATGCATTTAAACTCTTTTCCTCATCTATTTAAAGGGATCGCATCAACAACAGCATACGAGTTGATTTGGGGAATTGGATCACTAGGAATTCACGCACAAACCTCTTCTTCACCTTTGTATTGTGCGATCCATGTCTGGGTTTTATTTCTTTGTATTTTCTTTTTACCCAGCCATGAACTACTTTAATTTGGCTTGGGTTATCGGGTTTTGTTGGTGTAAGAGACGAATGAACGGTTTTTGGTTTTTGATTCAATAAATTTCATTGTTTGTTCATTCTTGGATTTTGATTTTTACCTTGAGGAAATTGAGAGAGGAACTCGAGTGTATCCATTTATCTAGGCTCGAGAAAGCTAGATTCATGAAACGAGTGAACACGGTTTCCATTTAAATGATTGTTGGTGGAAACTAATCCGCCTTAGGAATAAGGATCAGATTTTAGCGGCTAAAAGGAGTGTAAGATCAGTGTTGCTCACCCAAGGTTAACGTAGAGATGTATCACTAAGGCATGTGCAAACAACAGTTCTTCAGTTAGAGATAACACGAAGGCATTGAAGAACACTTCACCGAATATTAAAGGAGGAAACTCAGTTGCTACGACATTCATCCAGACCCAGTTGTCACGGCTTATATTGTGACCTAGTTGCCACGACATTTATCTAGACTTAGTTGCCATGGCAATTAAATTGCCTCAGCAATCAAAAGCCACGGCAATTCATTCGACAATCGCACCGCTGCTATTGATAACCTGGCCTAATCCCTCATATTGATTACTTTATTTTGCTTAGTTTATTTTACTTGTTAACTATCACCATTTATCACTTCCAATATTATCTCTTTCAATGCAAGAAGATAGAAGTCAGAGTTTTACCAATCCCTGTGGAGACGATCTTTAACTATACTATTACTTGCGACGTGTTCACTTGCAATGTTTGTGTTGCACTTAAATCACACAACATGCCCCCACATCCTTCTTGCTACAAGCATAAATCTCATTAACGATAATTTGTCCAATGTTGAACTTTATGTCCTTAGAAAGTTATCGAATTAAGCTCCATAATTGATAGAAGCTGGATATACCCAATAGATTGAAATACTAGAACAACTTTCGATATGGATACTAATTAGCATAATGAGAGACATGAATTCAAGTACTAGATTCTTATTATTTGTTGACTTACTTGACCAAGGTTTTATGCATTCTCTCTATTATGTTCCAGGGTGATATATTTTGAAGTTGTAGATCTAGTCAAGGAGTTAAGCAAGATCCCAAGAAGCAAACAAAATTTATGTTTTGTTACTTTACTTTGACTCCTAGGATGGTGGCACTTGCTTGCTTGTAAACCTTTTAGTAGACTACTTGGCTTGTAAACCCTTTTGTTATATTTCTATAGCATGTAAATATTAAACTCTCATGGGTTGTTTTGTATATAAGTTCCTAATGTTTGCTTAGATTGCTTGAATACCTTGGTTGAGTAATTATATGAGTGATGGTTATGCTTGCATGATGAATGAATGATTGATGTGGTTATGCATAGATTAACCAACTAGAATTTTAGTAGCATTCATGTATTAAGGGTCTGAATTTCATGTATGGATGCTCGAAAGATTGGTTTAGTTGTATAGCTATAGGAATCACTTCATGTAAATGATAAAATAAAAAATTTAATTATAAAGTGAAATGTTTCTTCTGACTTTTAGAGATGAATTAAAGAATGTTAATTTGGTGTGTCTTCATTTGTTCATATTCGATTAATAGGATCTCTCATGCTAGAATGGTTGGTTGTTTAGATATTGGTTGTACTAGGGAATGTACCCATCTAGTAACTATTTTGTAACAACAAATTGAGTAGAAGTTATAGGTACCTTGTTATATGAATATAAAAGAATAAATGCTCGAACTATATGAATGTTAAATCCTAAATCATCTTGTTTCCAATTAAGTTCGTGAGTTTCATGTTTTGATTGCCAATGATTGATATTGTTTGAATTGGGTTTTATAATGTTCGAAACTAGGATTTAAATTGCCCAGTCGAAATATATCAAATGTTGATCATCTTGGTTCTTTGTTGTTTGTTTTGAATTACTTAAGGACAATTGCATCTAGTCTTGATTGTCAAGCCTCTAACTTGTATCACAAGTTACTTGTTTGTTTGATCTTCACACCTTATGAATCGGATATTCAAACCCTTCTTGGATAAGTTCGTGGTGGTTTTCATCGATGACATACTTGTTTACTCCATAAACAAGGATGAACATTCTGAACACCTTCAGATAGTATTGGAAACTCTTTGGGAACACCGGATTTATGCAAAGTTAAGCAAGAGTGGGTTCTGGCTATCAGAGGTGTCTTTTTTAGGCCATGTAATTTTGACCGATGGAATTAAAGTAGACCCGAAGAAAATTCAAGCCATTTTGGATTGGCTACCCCCTAAAAATGTCTGAGAAGTTAGAAGTTTCCTTGGTTTAGCCGGGTATTACAGAATATTCGTAAAAGGGTTTTCGACCTTGGCTTCGGATTTAACTAAGTTGCTTAGGAAGAAAGAAAACTTTGTTTGGTCAGGAAAACAACAAAGAAGCTTTGATCAACTCAAACAAGCCTTACCCATGCCCGGTCTTGATTCAGCCTAAATCAGGGAAAGATTATACTATTTTCAGTGATACGTCACATTTAGGGCTTGGATGTGTCCTTATGCAAGATAGGAAAGTAGTAGCTTATGCATCTCGACAAATTAAACCTCACGGTATAAATTACCTGACACATGATCTTGAACTCGCTGCAGTGGTGTTTGCTCTCAAAATTTGGAGACATTATCTGTTTGGGGAAAGATGCTACTTGTTTACTGACCACAAAAGTCTCAAGTATATCTTGACACAAAAAGACTTAAATCTCTGACAAAGAAGATGACTTGAATTGTTGAAAGACTATGATTTAATCATAGATTACCATCCTGGAAAAACGAATGTTATAGCCGATGCACTCAGCCACAAACATTCGAATAGTAAGGATTTCTATTCGAACCACTTAACCCATTTTTGATTCGAATAAGAGCCGAATCGAGCTAATCTTATATGTTGACAAATATTTCGATAATTTTTCTTGTATCCCCGGTTGCCATCAATGCTCATTTTAGACTTCAAAATAACCAAAAGCTTCTGTTTGAGATTCAAATTAAATCCGATCTAATGAATAGATCTAGACTTTACAACAGTCTAATTACGAGCTTCAGAAAATCCTGGTTAGCATAAAAGTTTAACCCAACTCTGATTTTACCCTAAAGTCGAATGGGTTGCTATACTTCAAAGATCGAGTTTGTGTACCAAATGATGAGAACTTGAGAAAATAAATGTTAACTGAAGCTTACCAAAGTCCGTTTTCAGTTCATCCCGGGTCAGTGAAGATGTACAAGGACCTGAAAGAATTGTACTGATGACCAGGAATGAAGAAGGCTATGGTTGATTTTGTTTCCCGATGTTTATCTTGCCAAAGAATCAAAGCTGAACACCAAGTCCCCACAAGACTCTTGCAGCCTATCAAACTTCCTAAATGGAAATGGGAAGAAATCACTATGGACTTTGTCAGTGGATTACCTTTAACACCAAGAAGAAATGATGCGGTGTGGGTGATAGTTGACAGGCTGACCAAATTCGCCCACTTTTTACCCATTCGAATGACTCTAAGCTTGGAACAATTGGCTCGGATTTATATAAAGGAGATAACTCATTTGCAAGGTGTTTCGGTTTCCATAATATCTGATAGAGACTCTCGATTCACTTCCAAGTTCTGGAAAGCTCTACAAAAAGCCTTGGGATCTAAAATTAATCTAAGTATTGCCTTTCATGCTCAATCTGATGGGCAATCAGAACGAGTGATTCAAATCCTCGAAAATATGTTACAGGCTTGCATAGTTGATTTCGGGAGGGATTGGGAGAAATCCATACCTCTAGCAGAATTTGCTTACAATAACAGCTATCAAACTTCTATCCAAATGGCTCCATTTGAAGCTCTTTATGGTAGAAAATGTAGAACACCGCTATGTTGGCCAGAACTGGGAGAAAACAAAGTGTTAGGACCCGATCCGTTAAAAGAAACCAAAGAGCAAATTCAAATCAAACATAACCGACTTAAAGAAGCTTTTGATAGGCAAAAAGCCTATGCTGATAGAAGAAAAGGAGAAATTCAGTATGAAGTGGTAGATCGGGTATTCTTAAAAGTTTCTCCATGGAAGAAAGTCTTCGGATTTGGAAAAAGAGGAAAGCTTAGCCCTCAATTTATTGGACCATTCGAAGTAGTTGAACGAGTTGGCCTTGTAGCTTACAAGTTAGCCCTTCCGAGTGAATTTGACAAGATTCACAATATTTTCTACGTATCTATGCTTCGTAAATATATATCTGATCTGTCCCACATCCTAGAGCCAGGAGATATGGAGCTTGATCCTAATCTAACCAACGAAGAGGAACCGGTTCAAATTCTAGATCGTGAGGTCAAGAAACTCCGAAACAAATCCGTACCATTGGTTAAAGTATTATGGGGGAATCATAAACTAGAAGAAGCTACTTGGGAACCAGATTCAATCATCAAAGGGCAATATCCCCATTTTTTTCCTTCAGGTAAATTCGAGGTCGAATTTTTTTTAGAGGGGGAGAATTTGTAACACCCGAGAATAGGGCTTAGAAGAATTATATCTATATGATGGAATTTAAGCCTTAATTGTAGAAGTCAATTGAAAAGAGTAAAGATCTAGTGCTTCCAAGGTAAGAAATTAAAAAGTAGTAACCGCATTTTAACGGACCAAATTGCTAAAGAATGAAAAATGAGTTTATTGCATGTAAAATGATAAAAATAGAAGTGATAGTATGATGTGTCAATTGTGTGTTCTACCATGTGGCTTTGGAGGGCCATACTCGGTCTTGGATGGGAGAGATGAAGAAAACAATAGACCATTATTCATCTTCTCCATGTGATAGCCGAATGTGAGAGAAAGGAGAGTAGAAAGTTTAAGTCACTTGGATGAAAATTGTAGCTTGATTGTAGCATTTTCTTGCTTGAATTTTGAAGAGACGGTAAGCAATCCATTCTCTCTTGGTTGTCCTTGTATTTGTTTTGGAAAGTGAATTAGATAATATATTAGGGGATGAATCGAATGAGGGATTGAAAGCATGAATCACTCAATGTATGTATATATGTTTGGTTTGTTGAATAGTGATCGAATGGGAAGTTAAGATATCTTAAATTCATGGTGGTGATTGTTCAGTTTAAAGCTGTTGTTTCTTGAATGAAATTGAACATTTTAGAACATGAAAGTGCTATAGATGGATCGAATTATGAATACCCTGTTATTAGATGTTAAAACATAGATACATTAATGTGTAAACAAACTAGTATGAAAGATATAAACTGGGTTGTTGCTGGAAATGTAATTGCATTTTGAAACTATTTCATTGTGATAAATTAGGCAGTGTTAGAACTGTTTTGAATGGTTAAACAACTTAAAAATATGTACAAATGATTGATGAAGCTTCTCTGTTAATTAGAGATGCAACCATGACTGTTTTAGTGTCTTGGATCATCGATTAATGTTAGTGATAATTTTTGGAAACATAAGGACTGCTTTGATCTAGTTTTAGAGCAGTTTTGGGGACTGCCTTGTTTCAATCTAAGTTGCGTAATTATTTAGGGTGAAATTTTAATACAATAGTTCATCAATTGATTGTTAAGTAAGGCTAAATTGTAAGAACATCAGTCCAAGTGTTAATAGATTTAATGAAAGGAATAGAAGATGTTTGACGCTAGATTAGGGGCTGCTCTATTATGATTTAAGAGTAAATAAATTCATGAGATTAATAGAACATTGTAATTTCACATGTTAGAAGATCAAGAGGATATGGAAGAAAGAAGGGCTGCTATTGATCAGAACAACGATAGGAAAAAAGGGATTGTAACACGGGAGCATCACTAACTTGGAATCTACTGTAAGTGTAACCTAGTGTAAGATAAGCTATGATTGTCTAAGTTCAATCTAATTGCTGAATTTTATCATGGGATTAATGTATGTACATTTGGCTAAGTTAAGCACTCAAATGAATGTTAATCAAGGTAAGTATCTTGAGGTAAGATTAAGCTATTCCAATTACTTGTTCATGTTACACTTCTCTAGTTAATTTGAAACTATACTTGAATCTTATTAGTATGTGCTAAACTAATGATTTAAGGCACTTATTGCCTCTTGTCTGAAAAAGAAATAAATTGATAATTACATGCCTTGATTCGAGTTAGTTAGACACAATTGGCATGCCATAGAGTCCGTCGAGCTCGCTAGTTTGGACTACGGTCCCTTGTTTAAATCATGTGATCTATTGGTACGATGAGTACCCTTGTTCAATAATGAAATAGTCCCAGTACCTTGTGTACTCTTGTTCTGGTATGATATGTACCCTTGTTATTGTAATACTTATTGTGGATTCGTGTGCCTAGTAACTTGTCAATCAAGGCTCAAGACAACCTAAATATTCTACAATGATGTAATACCCCAACCCCCAGGCCTAGAAGATAGTATTGTTCTAGGAGAATACAATCAACTTGTCTAACAAGTTAGTAATCGAAGAAGATGACTCATGGTGAGACATTTAGAGCACAAACATTCGAACAGATAATCTATGAAGCATCAAAGATATCAGATTACAATAATCAGAATTGGAGATAGGAAACATATGATCTTTCTAAAGTTTTATACTTAACAAGGATATGGATAACAAATATATTAGTTATTTTAAGCCATGATACTCGATTAAGAACCAATATGTGCAAGGCATACCAATTTAAGGATTTTGAGGCTATTTCGTAACAATATAGATCCAAGACTTTCCTAACAATGTGATCTAACCAATTTTACATGGACAAAAGGGACTTCCAAATTTGTAATCGTTTGACAAGCTAAACATGCATTTTTCAATTCGATTCTTGACTCAATAGGTATTCACATACTTTAATTACAAACAACCATTATAAAACCATATAACATCATCTTTCATTCGATAAAATAAGCTTATAATATCTCCTAAATCATTCGAATCTAGCAACCAAGTCAAGTCAAGCAAAAATCAACCACTAATAAGCACATTAGGCCTAACTCATAGATATATATATATATATATATATTTACAAGCCCTTAATAAGTTACTATTTACAAACCCCCTTATAATAGACAAAATATTATAGCCTAACATTCCAAACTAGTGCCACCTTCTAGGAGTTAATTTAACAAACAAAACATACTTTTGATGCATTTGGTGACCTTGCAAAATCTTCCCCAAGCTTAATCAACAATCAATTTCTCTTGTACAATTATCAGGGTGAGTAATTAGGTTGCTAGTCATATACTTTAACAACTAAAGTACATAGATACTGAAATACTCGATCATAATTTAGTCATTTAATCTTGACAGTATTGTTTCGAGACTACTACTAATCATTCGGCATTTGAGTAACATACTCCCTATTCTTCAACAAGAAGCTCATTCCAAGCTTAATTGTGATCATACATTTATAGCAGGCTTCTAGGAAGAAGATTACATTGTCAAGCAACTCATTTAAGTCGAGTAATTAAACAATTCAATTTCCTTAACTCTCAATCAATTACAAGCAACCTTAGTTGGATAATATGGCATTGACTAGTTGTTAGCCTAGAATATATATAATCAATCAGTATCATCAGGCAATGGTAATTCTATTACCATTGAAACATTAGTCATCATCAATTTTGTTCAGGGGTACCTTAGTACCAATTAGGGGACCTTAGTCCATTCAGGCTGAGCTCAGAATTTCCTATTGGCATGCCAATCTAGCTAGGACTCAACTAATCAAGGCTCTTACAACTCTAAAATAGGTCATCAAGGTATTCTAATACCTTTCAAGCTCTCTAACTTCATCCACAAGATACCACATAAAGTGTAATAACAATTAACCTATCTTTGATTTGAAATGCATAATCAGAAGTCCATACATACCTTGGACTCTTACCTTAGCTGCAATATCAATCCCCAAGCATATATATGTATATAGGCAGTTTACGCCTCACAAATTAGTCAAGCAATTGAGCTAATATATTAATCTATGCGTATTTAAACATAGCCATACTCACAATTATGTTGAGCTACTCTTGATCTTGGGTCACTATTTCTTTTTGTCTTTCCTCCCTTTGATCAATCTCTTTCTTATCTAGATTAATAACCATTAGTAAAGCATTAGAATCAACTCATTGACAAACAATTCACATAAGAATCTAACAAAACCAAAACAGTCCCCTAATGCTTTCCCTTAATTCGAAACTGCCCTTCCTACACTACAATGCTCCTTTTTATTCAAATAAACTACCTTCCTATGAAACATACATTGTTAAAATTTCTTTAACTGACCATCCTTCAATATAGTTATCAATTTATCACCTAGCTCATTTTAATGAATTGGTTAATTGAACCAATTCCTCACAAAACAGTCGCATATTGTCCTATTCGAAACAGGGCAGTTCCAATCTTATTTTGGTTTGTCTAAGCTGCCTTTAAAACTCAAAGCATTAGTTTTCTTAATTTCATTACAATTCTAACATTTTATTAGCTCAATTCTAGGCACCAACTCACAATTTAGTCAATCTTTGCTACGCCAAATTCACAAACAATTCGTTAATGGGTAGCTTCAATCAAACAGTTCTATAATATCTAATTCAATCCATATACTTGATCTAATAAACTACATTCTTGAAATTACAGCATTCAAATCATTAAAAAGGTTCTAAGTTTACACCACAACTACCAATGTTACCAACACATGCTTCAAACGATCTAAATTTTATTATTTCACAAAAATTCTATCGACCAAAGCTCTTGGATCATATAGTAATCTCGATTAAGCAATAACCGAGTCTAAATATCAATTATCATGCCTAGCTTCAAGAACAAAGATACAAGCATGAAGGAAACTTACTTCCTTTGGCACAACAATAGTTCAAACACTCAAAAACGTTCGATTCCAATGCAAGTTATGAACATTTTCTCCCTTTTCTCTCAATTCTCTTCTTCGGCTTCCAAGGAGAATAAGAAAGATGATGAGTTTATTTTTGTCCCACTTATACTTAGATTAACTACAAGTGTCTTCGTCATAACATGGCCACCTCATTAAGCTCTTCCCAACTTATTTGTTACCATGCAATACTAAGGTTTGTGAAGGTTAACTAAATAGTCACCCTAATTTAGCATTTCAATTTTGAATCCCTATCAAATCGGCCAATCATAAAATTATCAATTAGTCACTTAAGTTAATTCTTATCAATTATTAATGGTCACTTCACTAATCATATTTTAGGATGTTACAAATGAATCTTGACATCATGAAAGGAAATTGGATTAGGATCCTTCGATATTTAATTGGATTATGATCCATTGATTATGTTGGACTTTATGTCCTTAGAAAGTTATCAAATTAAGCTCCATAATTGATAGAAGCTGGATATACCCAATAGATTGAAATATTATAACTACTTTCGATATGGATACTAATTAACATAATGAGAGACATGAATTCAAGTACTAGATTCTTATTGTTTGTTGACTTACTTGACCAAGGTTTTATTCATTCTCTCTATTATGTTCTAGGGTGATATATTTTTAAGTTGTAGATCTAGTCGAGGAGTTAAGCAAGATCCCAAGAAGCAAACAAAATTTAAGTTTTGTTACTCTACTTTGACTCCTAGAATGGTGGCACTTGCTTGCTTGTAAACCTTTTAGTAGACTACTTGGCTTGTAAACCCTTTTGTTATATTTCTATAGCATGTAAATATTAAACTCTCATGGGTTGTTTTGTATATAAGTTCCTAATGTTTGCTTAGACTGCTTGAATACCTTGGTTGAGTAATTATATGAGTGATGGTTATGCTTGCATGATGAATGAATGATTGATGTGGTTATGCGTAGATTAACCAACTAGAATTTTAGTAGCATTCTTGTATTAAGGGTCTGAATTTCATGTCTGGATGCTCGAAAGATTGGTTTAGTTGTATAGCTATAGGAATCACTTTATGTAAATGATAAAATAAAAAAAATAATTATAAAGTGAAATGTTTCTTCTGACTTTTGGAGATGAATTAAAGAATGTTAATTTGGTGTTTCTTCATTTGTTCCTATTCGATTAATAGGATCTCTCATGCTAGAATGGTTGGTTGTTTAGATATTGTTTGTGCTAGGGAAGGCACCCATCTAGTAATTATTTTGTAACAACAAATTGAGTAGAAGTTATAGGTACCTTGTTATATGAATATAAAAGAATAAGTGCTTGAACTATATGAATGTTAAATCCTAAATCTTCTTGTTTCCAATTAAGTTCGTGAGTTTCATGTTTTGATTGCTAATGATCGATATTGTTTAAATTGGGTTTTATAATGTTCGAAACTAGGATTTAAATTGCCCAGTCAAAATATATCAAATGTTGATCATCTTGTTTCTCTGTTGTTTGTTTTGAATGACTTAAGGACCATTGCATCTAGTCTTGATTGTTAAGCTCTAACTTGTATCACAAGTTACTTGTTTGTTTGATCTTAACACCTTAGTTTCGGTTTACTACTAAGCCGGGACAGTGGGCGTTATATGTTCCTTTTTCATGGCATGCTCCTTTGTCATGGCATGTTCATTTTTCGTGAAAGGTCTGATTGTCTGGCCTTATTTCAACACCCTGGCTTTACTAAAATGGAAAACAAAACAACAACTAAAATCAAAATAAGAAAAGAAAAATTGAAAGGAATAGGGTGGCCTTAAAGAATGCTTGATGAGGGTCGTTTCTAATACTTCTTATAGTCTGCCCGCACCCTCAATCGGGTGACAATATTGCCTAGAAGAGTTGGGGCACTATGATCGCAACCACTCCCATGTGCGTTACCTTGGTCGAGGTGTCTTTTTTCCTTGTTCCCTTATAGTCCATGCATACCCTCTACCTTGATATTGTTCCTGAAGGCATGAATATATTAACAGGAAAAATTATATCAACACCCAACCATTTGATTACCTTATTCTCATCGAGTTCCATTATGGTTAGATGTAGCCTTCATTGTCGTGGCAATTGCTGCTCTAGCCAATTGTCATGGCAATCTTCTGCCCTATAATGGATGAGGTGATTTTGTAAAGAATTCAAAAGGTTCAGCCATCACCTGCTCATATTCTATTAGTAAAGTATCGCCATCTTGTTCATCCTTCATGTGGTCGTGCAATTGGCGTGGCAAAGGTGGATGAGAGCAATCTATAGATTCATGCTTTAGCATCAACGTTGTAACATTCTAGGCATCAGATTCCTTAAAATTTGTTGTAGCATTACTCTTCTCAGCCGCACTGAGTGTTGTCGCGGCATTGCTCTGTTCAGGCTCCTCAATATTTGCTAAGGTAATTCGCTGCATAGGCTCATCAAGTGTTGAGCAGTCTTTCTCATTGGCATGCTCTCAACTTGGAGGTTTTAGTTGGTCCTCACACATCGGGGAGCTCTCTTTGCATTGCTCCTTCTTATCTTGCCTTAGGATTTTAGTATCCCTAGGAATTGATTGCTAGGGCATGTTATCCGTGGCATATGTGAATCTCCTCAATTGATCTTTTGAATCTCTCATGAGTGCATCCATCCTAGCTATCCTTGTATCCATAGAATTTGATAGCCCTTGAAAGTTACCACATTGAGGTGGCAATTGATTGAATTTGATTAGAGAATTAAGTCTAGCCATGAAAGCTTGAAACGTTTCCTCCAAGGATTTTGAATGCTCTTGATGAGGACTACATTGCCATTGCATATCTGTTGCCGAGAAACTTGGCTGCTAATAAGGACCATATTGCCAAGGCATGTTTGTTATTGTGGAAAAATTTTCATGGTAAAAAAATGAGCTTTTTGATCATACCATGAAGGATTTTGTTGCTGGTTTTGTCTATGGTCCTTCATGTAGCCATACGCACCGGAATTGTGAGGGCAATTTTCAAACACATGATTCTCTCCACAACAAGCGCAAGAGTTTTCTACGGTGTGGCCTCTTTGGGCTTTTCTCGGTTGGTATAGGTAATCATCGGTGAGTGTAAGAAATTCCTATCTTCCCACACCAACTCTTGAATAGATCGACTTTTATTTCCCCACATGTTGATGTCTCTTAACTTTGTAGCGCACCTAAATTTTTTTTTGATAAAAAGACAAAAAGAAAAGTCAATAAAAATAATAACAGAAATGCAATAACAAAAACAACTAACACCAATTGTCAATCCCCGGCAGCGGCGCCATAAACTTGTTGTGTGATTTAAGTGCAATGCAAACGGTGCAAGTATACACGTCGCAAGTAATAAAGTGATAGGTATCAAGTATCATCTCCACAAGGATTGGTTTGGCCACTTTTCTTAAGTTATTACACTATAAAAGAAATAATATTGAAGGTGATAAATTGTGATAAATATCAAGTAAAATAAACTAAGTAAATAGAGTAAATAGAAAGAGATAATTGATATGAGAGATTAGGCCAGGTTATCGTGAGTAGTGGTGCGATTGCCGAATGAATTGTCGTGGCTTGTCATTTGCTGAGGCAAGTCAATTGTCGTGGCAACTGGGTTTCCTAGAATACAGTGGCAACTGGGTTTCCTAAAATGTCGTAGAAACTGTGTTTCCTCCTTCAATGTTTGGCGGAGTGTTCTTCAATGTCTTCACGTTATCCCTAACCGAAGAACTGATGTTTGCGCAAGCCTTGGTGATACATCTCTACATTAACCTTGGGTGAGTAACATCGATCTTGCACTCTTTTTAGCCACTGAAATCTGATCCTTATTCCTAAGGCGAATTAGTTCCCACCAACGGTTGTTTAAATGGAAACCGTGTCCACTCGTTTCATGAATCTAGCTCTCATGAGCCTAGATAAATGGACTCACTCAAGTTCCTTTCCCAATTTTCTTAAAGCAAAAATCAAGAACCAAGAATAGAAAAACAATGAATTTATTGAATTAAAAACCAAAACCATTCATTCGTCTCTATACACCAATAAAACCCAATAACTCAAGCCAAATTAATCTAATTCATGACTGGGTAAAAAAGAAAACACAAAAGAATAAATCCTAGACATGGGTGGATAACAGGATATAAGATAAAAGAAATTGAGAAGATGAACTTCTCCAATCTGCGTTGTTGGCTACACGTAAATCCCCCTTTTAGATCTGATCTCTCTCTCACGATCAACCCTCTTGTTTGTGTGTTGCGATATCCTTAAATAGGTAAGGAAAGAGAGTCCAAATGCGTGTAGAATTCGTGTAATCAGATCCCTAACTGATTGGAGATTTAAATTTTGAATATGGGATAATTATCCATTGCATTTGAATTAAATTTACAGATAATGGCTTTTATCGTGACTTGCCGCAGCATCCCTCAGCAAGTCCTTCATCCTTGTCCTAACTTGCCACGTCATCCTTTGGCAAGTGGTTCTACAAGTCAACCTACACAAAATAAGGCAAATCAGCAGCGATTTCTCCATAAAGACCATCAAAACATAAAATCCAAGCTCGATAGACGAGTAAACTATAAAACTATGTATGAATAACTAAGAATGCAACTAAATTGAGCCTAAGTCTAACAATAATATGATTAAAAAGGGTAGAAAATATAGTAATTTTACACACTTAAATCCAATCTCAATTATCAACCTATTCATTCCAATTCACAAGTAATTATCGTGACATTTAATTCCTGGACAATCCTTGTGGATACAATACTTAGCTTATTGTTGTATTGCTTGTTGGTCGTGTATACTTGCACGTAAATAGACCTAATCTTGGCAATATTTACTTGCTTAATCACACTAAACCATTGATTTGTTACCAAGCATTAGTCGGTCGACAGTTACCTACATGGTGCACTATTCATTATTGCTCTTTTTATTAGATCGTGTAAACTTTTATTTTGGGTTTTAGTTTACTAAATTCTTGACGTCTAACAAAATTTGGAAATTGTGTTCTGTTTCTGATTTTAGTTTTTGGCTAAATAACTGATGTTCAACAGGTTCATAATTTTATGTTCCTAATTTATGACTATGAGTCATAATGAAAACCTAGTGATATTCATTGAAAAGAATTTCAAAATGAAACAACAGAGGTTGTTGTTCTATTTGACCATGATAAATTTGGTCAAATATCTAAAGGATGACCATTCCATTGTTAGATATGATAAGGTAAATGTTGTTACGGCCTTTAAATATTACGAAGGAAAATATTCCTAGGACAAACATTACTTAGGCAAATGGTGATAAGACAATAGAGGTATGAGTAAAAGTTTAACAAAACAAACAAACCTAACTTTGTCAAAGAAAATGCCATGGAAAACATACTGAAAGTCAATAGGGACTTCGAGAAAGGAAACCACATATTAGGTTTTACATGAGACCAAAAAGGCGATGTGTTCAATAAGTAAAATTTCATGGGAAATACTTCAATTTCCATAAGATGAGGAACAAGTCTTCGGATTGTAGGCTTCTATAAGAAGTCAGAACAAACAAGGTCAATATTATGGCAAACTATTTTTTGAATGAATAAATTTATTAGTATAACACCCCTTACCCAGTTTAAGAAATAAACCGAGTTAGGATGTGTTACTAAACAAAACATACATACATTCTAAAAAAAGAGAAGTTAGTACATTCCGTAATTATCACAAGAATGGTTATCTTTCCTACTTGTTATAAATTTCAGATTGTTCACATCTTGAATACTTCTAGCCATTTTTAAAACTTCAACCAATGTTTAAGATCATTCAGGTAATTAGCAACCCAATGTTTAATGGTCTTTAAGATTACAAGGTGGTATCATTTCTAAACACAAGTTCTTATTCGCAATCTATCAACAGGCATCATATGTCAGAACCAAGCGCACAACAATAGCAATCAACATTCGAAAGACAAATCAATCCTGAAATAAAACATCAATCATTCATTCGATTAACCTAAACATCTTGACTTAACTAACAAGCTATCATTAGACAGGGTCAACCATTTATGGGAGGTGATGGACATTTCTTAGTTACAAGGATTACGTACATCAAGCATAAACTTATCATATTCAATTACTTACAACATTCACATAACAACTCTTAAAAAAGCATTCAAATTATTAATAAGTGTCATGTTCTAGTAACTCAAGGCTTTACTATAAATGTTACTATACGAAGTTAATTCATCGTCAACGCTCACAGCATTGGCTTCTAAAATCTTATGCATTCAAGCAACCATTTTTATATCATGTTATCTCTTTTAATCATATTCAAATATCATCTATATGTCAAACATAAATATTACTAGATACTCAAGCACCTAACACACATGCACATGTATACTACCAATCATAGAATCACACAACCAACTCAAATCTAATTAACCGATGCACATATTAAGAGGCCTTTACATACCGAGCCAAAAATCATAACTAACTTAAATACATGTAAGATCAAAGAGGCAAATTAAATGCATTGTGCATAAATCTCATCTATGTGCCACCATCTAGGAGTTCTTAAAATAAAATTATGAACATTACTTTCTGACCCTTGTGATCTCATCCAGGCTCTCAAGACATTTGGAAGCATTAACCCTGAAATGCATTGAAAGGATGGAGTAAACATAAGCTTAGTGAGGTAGTTTAGACTAACTATAAAATGAAACATTATACATCCTTTTCCTACAAATCCTTTAATCATAATCATATAATCCTAAGCTTGGATAAGGACTTAGCCATTTTCTTTAAGACCAAACGTTCGACCAGAATTAACTTATATACAGAAGTATTTCCACAGAGTGTTTAATTACAAGTATGGTATCCAACCAACATGTACACATATACATATGGTACTCGAACCAACCCAAGAATATACGTATGAGTACTCAACTCAACATTATCATATATACACAATGTTTTCGAACAAGACATAGGTATAACCACATACCAAAGCACTTCTAATCACCCTAAAGGGCACTCAAAAATTCAAAAGTACAATCTTGCGTATCAATCAAGTAATTGTCGCGATTTCACGTATTAACTTAAAAATTTCTCGATTTCTCTATGACATAACTTATCAAAGCCTAAACTCATTTTCCACTTAGACGTCAATTATAACATAACATACACTTAGTTGAAAAATCATTTACAATTACCACCTTAATAATTTCTTAAAAGCATGATCTAAAATCAAGAGTATAAATGTTGTTTATTTTACAAGTTATCATTCAAATATGTTATCTTTTATAACTTCAAACTGGTCCAAAACTTAATTAATCAGTCAAAACGCCCTTTAAATATTTTATACGAACGTATAGTTCAAAACAGTCCGAGACTTAATCAAATCTAGTCAAAACAATCCTTTAAATCTTTTATACGAACATATAGTTCAAAACAGTCCAAGACTTAATCAAATCTAGTCAAAACAGTCCTTAATCTTTTATACGAACATATAGTTCAAAATAGTCTAAGACTTAATCAAATCTAGTCAAAACAATCCTTTAAATCTTTATTTACATATACATGTTCAAAACAAACCAAAACATATTTGAAATCATTTAAAAAAGTCTTCAAAACTTAAGTGTGTGTTTGTGTGTGTATATATGTTTCAAACAGTCCAAAACATACTAGTTTACCCAACTCTGTTGTTAAGTGTGTAAAAGTACTAAATTTCTACCATTTTTACTCGTTATTATTGATAGACTTAGGCTTATTCTAGTTGTATTTTTCATGCATTTTTGTATTGTTTCCTTTGTGGTGATGCTTGATTATATGATTTGGTTAGTTTTGGTGGAAAAGGTTTTGCTGGTATATGTTTTTATGTGTGTAGGATTAATTGCCCGGGCAAGCTGGAGACTGCCAAAGCAACTGAGGAAAGAAGAAGGAAACTGCCAACTTTGATAGGATAAGCCCAATCAATTCGAGATAATCATGAAAGACAAAGATAAATCCTAAAAGAGTTGGAGTTCCATAAAGAGATTAAGAGGAGATTTAATTCCAAGAGTTTAGGAGGAGTTTTTGGTGTATAAATAAATAAAAGAGATTTATCTCTTTTATCCTATTTTATTCCAACTCGAACTCTTCCATATCCAACAAAGGAGTCGAGCAAGCCATCTCCTATAAATAGAATACCTAGCCGCAGCCTATTGTGTGCGATTTTGGGGAGAGAATTCAACTAGGGGCTGTTCAACATCTTCATCTTCTTCCTTTTTTGTTTGATTAGATTCATGCTAGGAAATTTTTATCTTGTGTTTATTTTGCACCCGGCCATGAACTAATTTTATTTGGCTTCGGTTATTGTGTTTTTGTGGTTGTGAGAACGAATGGATTTGTTTAGGTATTTGAGTTTGTAATTTTAATTCAAAGTTTGTTCATTCTTGGTTCTTAATTTTGCGAGTGAATTGGGAGAGGATCTCGTGAATTCATCTATTTATCTAATATCGGGAGAGTTAGATTCAAGAAACGAATGAACATCATCTTTATTCAATCAATCGATGGTGAAGACTAATTTGACTTAGGGATAAGTTTAGAATTTCAACGGCTAAAAGGAGCGCAAGATAAGTTGTTGTCCACCCTTGGTTCACGCAGGGATGTATTATCAAGGCATGCACAATTAACAATGTTTTGAGTTAGGGATAACAAGAAACCATTGAAGAACGCTTCGCCGAACTTTAAAGGTTGTCGCCCAATTGCCTAGGCAATCGCTCCATTCCCGATTGCCCAGGCAATTATAGAATTGCCCAGGCAATCCGACTGGATTCAATTGATGAGCGATTGAGCTACTCTAGCACTCAATTACGACGTTGGTCCATTCAATTATCTTACCACGACTCACGATAACCTGGCTTACTCTCTCTTATTTGATTACATCTTTCTTTTATTTAATTGCTCTTTTACGTTACTCGTTAATTAGAACTCATACAATAACCAATTTGTGTTTTTACTTTCAGTGCGTGAAGTTAGATTTCCAAAGTAGCACCAATCTCTATGGAGACGATATCTATACCATACTATAACTTTCGACATGTACACTTGCACCAATTGCGAAACACTTAATACGCGCAATCTGCCGATAAATCATGTATATTCTTTTACACTAAACTCTTTATTCAGTTTATACTTTTTAATGAATTCTTTAATCGTGACTGTAAGAATTTGAACATGATACAATTTCTTAATCCAATTATGTACAACTCTTAGCTAAACGTTAATTACTTAATACCCAAGCTTTTAACTCATATAAATCCATTGAAAAGGTGTTTATTAAAATCTTAGTTGTTCATGTTATTTAGGTTATGTCTAGATTAGGATCCTATGATCGAAATCATTCCAAGGCATCATCCAATCAAGATTACTACTCATAAGAACTCATAATACCATTACACTTATAAAATTATGCAATAGCCATATGATTATCGAACCTAGCAACCTTATCCAACAAACAAATATTCGATTAAGTCTTGAGACATAACTCAACAACCAAGTATCTATTCGACTACCATATCAAATTAAGCTCACCCAATCAAGAAATAAATAGGGCATAACAGGCCATTTATACAAGTGATAGCTACTCAAGAAAACTTATAAATACACATAATCAAAGAGTATTTAAATGAGTTATGCATATATATTGTCTAAGTGCCTATATACCTATCACCAAAATTATCAAGCATAGTATCTCACATCATGGTTACTTGTCTTATAATTATTGAACATTTTATTATATAGCATAAATACTTTTCCCATGATCCATCATACATAGTCCATTTGTATAACTTACAAATTTCATTATTTTATCTTTATCATAGAATGACATATCATTATTGTCTTATAAGGTATCAACTCAATTCATTTATTTGGGTTTCATTATGATATCTTATAATATAGCCTTGAAATCAAGCATCAGCCTAGGTACTCGAATCCCCAACCAACTACCGCCAACAGAAACAGAAAGGTACCCAAGGTACTGGTCAAACCCTCTTACTGTCGCTAAGTGACCACAATACTTCCCTCCTACTGTCGTCAAATATGGACCGTAGTCTTGGACCGTAGTCCGCCCTAACACAAGAGCTCCATGGACTCTATGGCATGCCAATTATACCTAAGACCGACTTGAGACCAAGGCTTTACACATTTCATATCTTAACGGATTCGGAATGTCTTAATTTAGCTTCCATGTATTCTTAAAACATGAAGCACTTATTATCATAGCCGAAACATTTGAGCTTTGCTCCAATTTTTAGAATATCAAATATTGTTTCAGGAAGTTCATCATATATACACATGCATAACATATTCATTCCTGCATAGTCATAAATTTACAACGTTCTAGTCATATTATCATGCCTTAATTTTCACATCATGATGCGCATAAGTGCCATATCCAAAATTTCAAATCACAATAAACACATTCATACCAAAACACATTCCGTCACAGAACATATTTCCAAAAGAACACGTACCTTAATTCCAAGCTTATCTCAAACAATCTCAAACTCAAGCATAAAGTGAACTAAATAAATTAACAAGAAGCTCGGGATGGCTTTAACCTATCCCGAGGTTTTATTTACACTCACAGTATTTCCAAATTAGGTTTGGCCTCAAATCACAATTCCGGTTTGTCCCTCTACAGCTTTAAGTTGTTTAGATCTTGCCTCTTCAACTATTTCTTGTTCTAATCACAAAACAATGTTTATATATTAATACTTAACTAGCATACATATAAGAATACAGAACAGTTTATTGAAACTACGTAAGTATCAACAAATCAATAACTATGAGCTTATAGCCAAATACCACACAAACAGTCTTGAAAACTAACTACACATACTTTCAACAATTTAAGATGTTAATCACCCTCATTTCTTTAACAAACAGCCCCGAAACACATTCTAATTAATTTATTACCACCCGAACATTTGTTCATGAAATCAAAACAGTCTACCTATTAATTAACAGTCCCTAATCCACTTAGACAATTTATGTGTACATATATATATATATATGAGTGTGTTCGAACCCAGTTCAGTCCCAAATTTTAAATAAACACTTCTTGAAGGTTTATCTTACTAAAACAATTTCCAGCACATGCAAATCTGCCCTCCTAATTACAGAGTAGTTCTAAAATTCTATTTTCCATAAAACAGCCCCCTAATTATTCAAATTCAGTCCTTTGTCAAAGTAATATCAGCCTCGAATCAGATTCAAAACAGTTTTTATTTTCCAAAATACAGAACAGTCCCCAAAAGCTATTTAAACAATCCTAATTTTGTGTTTGAAACTGGAAATAGACCTTCCCTAGTAATAAACGATCAAAACTATTTTTAGGACAGATTTTATAGCATTTCCAACAATTAAAAATCAGCATTAGAGTAGCTTGCAAATCCCATATAAAATTATCCTTTCCTAGATATTTAACAGTTCGTAATATACATAGTTCTTATCTATACACTTCTCATGCTTCAAAACTCAAAACAGAATCCAATTTCAAACACATATGTCATAACCCATTTTTGTCCGAGCCTAAGCCCAAACTAAACCCAATTTAAAAATTAAACCCATTTTTATTAAACTAATAACTCATACAATACCCATAAACTCATTACAATAATGTTACCCAATATCCAAACTCATTACCCATCTACAACCAAAAAACCCATCAGACCCAATTACACTCAAAAAAGACCAAACTACCTTTAACCCTAAAAACCCTAATAAATTAACCCTCTGTCCAGCCACACCGTGTCACTGTTCAAAATCTGCTCTACCGCCCTGCTGAAGAACAAATGGGAGATTTTAGATATATTGTAAAAATAGGTTATAAAAACCCGAATGAAATCGATTATAAGGACCCTAAATTCGAAATAATAATAATAAAGGCAAAAAAAGAACAATCAAGGATGCCATGCAAGGCATCCACGTATTTTTCACTTTCCACTCACCCCTCCCCAATTGCCTATAAAAGGCCGGGGGAGGCAAGCTATGGACACGACAAAAGCCATGGAAATGGCATAGTTAAAGGCCATTAAATGGCATATATAAGCCACTAGAAATGGCGCAAGGGCAGTGCTCTCACGATAATTTTTTATTCTTTCGATGGTTCGATTAATTATCTGATCGGGGTTCTGCTGAGATTCGTTCGAGTCATTTTTTGGCTAAATGATGCGAAGATCCTGCTAGGGGTCGGTCGAAGTTCTTCATTTGAGCTTCTAGTAGGGTAAATTTTAATTTTATCTTTGTATTTATTTTTAGCTTAGATATAGGGTAATATATAACGGCATGTTCTTGTAATAAATATATTTGGTATGTCATACTTGTATATTTTAAGTTGAATGAATTATTTACAATGTTCTTTTAATTATTGGTATGTTTTCTATATTTTGTATGCCATGTTTAAATAAAATATATTTATAAATACTGTTTAATTGAATTTTAAACCTTTTATTAGGGATTACCGTGAAAAACGTACCCCGAGTGTAGGGGTGCCGCTTTTCGTTAGTCTCTATTACAAAATATTATTTTTAACCTTAAACTATAATTTTTTAAAATAGATTCCCTTTATTTGAGAATCTAACAAAAATTATGTCTCGAGCATAGGGGCGTAAATTTCTTTCGTATAAAGAAATATTTTTAAAATATTTCAAGGAATCACAAGTTTTAAATTAAATTCGAATTATTAATTTCCATCACATTAAGATATCAAATAATCGACCAGGAACCAATTTTGGGCGTTGTGGGGGTGCTCACCCTTCCCCACAAGTAACCGACTCCCGAACTTATTTTTCTGGTTTTGCAGACCCAAAACTCGTTGTTTTAATAAAAATGACAAAAACAAGTTTTATTAAAATAACCGAGTTTTCAGGTGATCCAATCTCACCTAAATAAAAAATAAATAAAAATGATTGGTGGCGATTGTTGCGCGTAATAAGTGCTCCGCAATTGTGCAAGTGTACACGTCGCAAGTTATAGTATAAAAGATATCGTCTCCACAGGGATTGGTGCCACTTCAAGAATCTAGTCTCTTGCACTGTAAAAAGTAAGAGAACACAAGTAGAAGATTGTAGGAGTTTTAACTAACAACTAAACTAGACAGCAATGAAGTAAAAGAAGATGTAATCAAAAGAGAGGGAATAGGCCAGGTTATCGTGAGTTGAGGTGTGATAGCCAATTGGATCGTCTTGGTAAAAGAGTGCAAGGGCAACTCAGTTGTCGTGGCAACTTGCGCAGCTGGGTTGCCTTGGCAACTAATCGAACTGGCTGGGCAACTGTTTGGGCGGCTGGGTAGCAACTTCAAGGTTCGGCAGAGCGTTCTTCAATGGTTTCTTCTTATCCCTAAGTCGAAACTCTAGCTAATTGTGCATGCCTTGACAATACAGCCTGCGTGAATCAAGGGTGAACAACAACCAATCTTGCGCTCCTCTTAGACGTTGAAATCCTTAACTTATTCCTAAGCCGAATTAATCTTCACCATCAATAGATTGAATAAAGACCATACTCATTCGTTTCTTGAATCTAACTCTCTCGATATTAGATAAATAGATAGAATCACGAGATCCTCTCCCAATTCACTCGCAAACAAGAATAAAAACCAAGAATGAGTAAAATTTGAATTGAAAGTGCAAACTCTTATTACCTAAACAAAATCCAATTGTTTATCACAACCACAAAACACAATAACCTTAGCCAAATAGATTTAATTCATGGTTAGGTTCCAAAGAAACACAAAACAAAGAATCCCTAACATAAACCTAATCGAACAAGAAAGAAAAATATGAAGAATAGTTGAAAGCTTCTTGCCAATTTCTCTCCTCTTTTGCACCTCTCGGAGTTGACGACTTGGTCCCCAATTTATAGGGCTAGGTTAAAGTCTTTCTTGAGAAGGAAGTTAAGTTAGAATTAAATACTTTTAAAGAATATAATTCTTTATTATATTTAAATTCCTTCTAGATCTTCTCCTATCTTCTTGGGATTTAATTTCTCTTTAGCCTCTTCATGGAAATCAAACTCCTTTGGGATTTAACTTTGCTCCACGTCATCTTGGGTTTATCTAGTCATCAATTTTCTGTTGCCATATTATCTTATCCCTTATCGACAATTGCCCTGACAACTAGCTCGACATCTCCTTCATGAATTGCCCAGGCAACTAGCTCGGCATCTCCTTCATGCACTGCCCTGGCAATTGGTTCCAGCCTTACTTAGGCAAGTGATTCTGCACACACACACAAAAACAACTATCGGCAGCACCTTTTTTCCACAAAATTAAGCAAAATATGATATCAAGCTTAACCACCAAGGAAACAATGCAAACATGCATGAATAGCTAATAATGCAACTAATATGAGCCTAAGTCTAGCAATAATATGAATAAAAAGGGTGAATAAAATAGTACTTTTAGACACTTAACACACCCCCAAACTCGAACTATTGGTTGTCCTCAAGCAATGCAAACTAATAATTACCCACCAAAACTTCAATTTTCACAAACTTAGCTTTGAACTTGATTTCAATCCTCAGAACCGTGGCACAAAATATGATTGGCTTTTCATTTTTCGAACAACTTAGGAGTTACTCGGAATCAAACTATAATGCTTGTGAGTGTGTGCGGAGTTGTGTGCAAGTTGATTTTTCAGATTCTATGCAAACAAGAGGTTTTCAAATTACTTTCTTGGGTTCTTTTAACCTTTTTTAACTAGAGCCGGTTTCGGGCACCTCTAGTGTTTTGTTTTTAGTTTTCATAAGTTAATTAATTTATTCGACTAGAGCTAGTTTCGGGCACCTCTAGCGATCAATTTTTAGCACATACTAGAGCCAATTTCGGGCACCTCTAGCATTCATCCAATTTTTATTCTAATCCCCCAATTTTTTAACAATCAACCTAAGTTCACTAGAATTCCTTAAATCAATCAAGCCACAATAGTGTTTCATCAAATTTAGCATCATAGTAAGATTCTAAGTCTTTCCACTTTTATCCTAGAATAAAAAGTTCTATCAATTAAGTACATTGACAATGTCATCATCGGATATTCATCAAATCTAGGCAATTATTGTTTCAACTAAAGGCATGACAAGCAATTTATGTATCCTAAATGCAATACTTAAGATGAATGCAACTAAACATGATAACTAACTAGTAACAATCCCCCCCAAACTCGAGTGAGACATTATCTTCAATGCATGCAAAGCAAAGAAAAAGAAAAAAAAATAAAATAAAATAAAATGATGACTTACTCATAGAGCTCGTCGTCGTGGATGATTAGTTTCTTTTTGGCCGGTGTCTTGATTCTTTTGCTTGAACGCGGTGGTTGCTTCCTTGTTGCCGATGGTGGAATCGATCCTCGTACAGGGGTGTCCTCATCGTCCTCATCATCCTCTTCCTCAATCTCATTGCCTTTTCGCTTGGGCTTGGAGGATTCGACTGGTGTGGTCTTCGTTGGTGCAATGGAGGACTCGTCTGAATCTAAAAAATTGGACAATGATTCAGTACGAGTTGATTCGGGCATAGACGCTTTACCTTTGGCTTTTGCAGTAGTTTCCGGGGCATCTTTAGCTTTGGTTGCCGCAACATCTTCAGTGTTGGTTGCCGTGGCAACTGCTTGGGAAGGCGCAGTATAGGTTGTCGTGGCATCATCTATTGCGGTTGCCGTGGTAAGGATTTCGGCAGAAAAGATGAGGAACGGCACGCGGTTGTCCGGGTACTTTTCCAGGATGACTTGGGTGATGACATTGTTGTGATACTTCATGTACTGCATAAACATTAGTTGTCGGTCTTCAATTTGCCTAAGGCGGTTCGCCAACGGTTGTAAGAGTTCTTCAAGTTATCCCAGGGTTACTGTCCGAGTTGCCCGAGCAACCGTATGCGTTGGGGATGTTATCGGTGCCTCTCCCATTAGCTTTCGGATTTCTGCTCGATTCCAACTGAACTTTGGTAGGGCCTTTTCATCAGTAGACTCACTTGGGACATGCATCTCCTTGAAAAGATTGGAAATTAAGCAAGGGAAGAAAAGAGAACCCTTATATTTTGTGCTACATACAAAAATCTCATCATAAATAATTTTTCCAATGTTAATGATGCGATTATGCAAAATAGAATGTATGAGCAAAAGACGAGATGTATCAACGGTGGTGTTGTGTGTTGTGGGCATTAAAGATGTTTTAACAAAAACATAAGGATTATTCGGGTTAGGCGAGTGAGCATAGAATTCTCTTACCCATGAGATGTTACCCGGTTCCGATTGATGGGAAAATATTTGCCACTCTTGATGTGCAATCATTTCAAAGATGAATGGTTCAAGGTCGAAATCTTGATGAGAGTTTGAGTATTCGAAGCCTTGTTCTTCGCATATCTTTCGGCTTTCAAACTTGGAGTGAAATCTTTCTTGAACCGCCGGTGTAGCAAACTTCTTGTAACTTAGTTCGTTGGAATAACTTGGGTGCACCAAAAACTTGATTTTGGATGCCATGGATGATCTTGGTTGTGAGTTTGGTAGAAACAAAGAAAAGAAAGCAAAAGAAACTAAAGAGTTGCAAGGTAAAAAGTAGGAATAGGTTTCTTAGAAGTTAAGGGTGATGGGTTAAATAAAAAAGATAGGTAGTAAATATGGTGGGTAGGATTGATTGGAAAGAAAGAAAGCAAGGGTTTTAATTGGGGGAAGGGGCGGCAAAGGGATTTGGGGAAGGGGAAGGGTTTGGCCGGTTAATAGGGTTTATTTAGGGTAAATTGGAGGCTTAATATAAGCCTTAGGTTTAGCCCATTAGTTTCCTTGGTGAAGAAACTTCCGTCTTGAATCAAATTCCTCTTTATCATGAACTCTTTTCCTATAATTCAAAAACAAATAAAATAAGGATTGAGATTAAAGATAAACTAGTAAATAAAATAAAAAAATAAATAAAGATATACAAAGAAATTCTTAAACCTAAAATTCAAAAATAATTAAATGAATATGAAAGAAAGATGTAGTATCAATCCTAAAGAAAATAAATAAATCTATCCTAAAAAATAAATAACTGAAATTAATAAAATATAAATATAAATATAATAAGTTCGAATAAAAGAAAACTAAAAATAAAAGGAAAATATCTAAAGGAGAGCATGCCCATGCATCTCCTAAGGTGACCACTTCTTTGTTACGTTCCACGTGGGCACCGTTATAGTGCTTCAATCTTTGTCCATTAACTTTGAATTCATGTTCGTCAGTGGTGGACTTGATTATCACGGCACCATGGGAGAATGGTTTGACAACTTCGAATGGTCCCGACCATCTTGATTTCAGTTTTCCCAAGAAAAGTTTCAGCCGAGAATTGAATAAGAGAACTAGTTGCCCTAGCATGAATTGCCGCGGCAATAGTTTCTTGTCACGCCATTGCTTTGTTTTCTCCTTGTAGATTCGTGCACTGTCATAGGGGAGTGCACGAAATTCTTCTATCTCGTTGAGATCTAGTAAACATTTTTGTCTGGCACTTTCCCAATCCATATTCATGGTCTTGATTGCCCAATATGCTTTGTGTTCAATTTCCACCGGTAAGTGACAAGTCTTACCATAGACAAGGCAAAATGGGGACATTCTTAGGGGTGTTTTGAATGTGGTTAGGTAAGCCCAAAGTGCTTCGTCTAGTCTTAAAGACAAGCCCGAAGCGTTGCAACATCTTGGCAATAAGTCTGATGTCAAAGTTCTTGCCTTCATCACTGATAATTGCTTTCGGCATCCCAAACCGTGTAAATATATTTTTCTGCAAGAATTGTTACACAATCTTGGAATTGTTGGCGGGAACTGTAGCTGCCTCAACCCATTTAGACACGTAGTCGACGACAAGTAGAATGTAGAGGTTCCCGAACAAAGATGGGAAAGGTCCCATAAAATCGATCCCACATACATCGAACAATTCCACCTTGAGGATGTTTTAGAGCGGCATCTCATGTCGTCTAAAGAAATTGCCCGTCCTCTAGCAATGATCACATTGCTTGTAAAACTCTTGGGCATCTTTGTACAGTGTTGGCCAATACAAACCGGATTGTAAGACTTTGGTTGCGGTACGTGTTCCTCCAAAATGTCCTCCATAGGGTGAAGAATGGCATTACCGGAGTACATTCTGTTGCTCCTCTTCAGGGACACATTGGCGTATAATCTGATCTGCACATTGTTTAAACAAAAGAGGCTCATCCCAGAAATAATGCTTAGCATCATGGCGGAACCGCTTCTTTCCTTGGTGAGTAAGGCCATAAGGTAAAATACCACAAACAAGGAAATTAACTAAATCAGTGTACCAGGGTATTGCTGAGGCATTAGTGGTTGCTGAGGTAACTGCTTCTATGGTTGTCGAGACGTGTGTGTCTGGAGTTGCCGACGCATGCGCGTCAAGGGTTGCCGAGGCATGCGCATCAGTGGTTGTCGAGGCATACGCGTCCGGAGTTGCCGAGGCGTCAAGGGTTACCGAGGCATGCGCATCAGTGGTTGTCGAGGCATACACATTTAGAGTTGCCAAGGCGTTACTGGTTGCCGAGGCGTCAAGGGTTACCGAGGCATGCGCAACGGTGGTTGCCGAGGCATCAGGGGTTACCAAGGCAACTAATAATTGCTCATCCGGGAATGCATCGTATATATCTAAATACGCGTCCTCTGCCCTATTGTGTTCTAAGCGTGATAAGTGATCGGCAACTTGAATCTATGTTCCTTTCCTGTCCTTAATTTCAATGTCAAACTCTTGTAAAAGCAATATCCAACGAATCAAACGAGGTTTGGCATCATTTTTAGCAAACAGATACTTAATTATCGAATGGTCTGTGTGGACAATTACCTTTGTACCAATCAAATAGGATCGGAACTTGTCAAATCCAAAAACTACGGCTAGTAACTCTTTCTCCGTTGTTGTGTAATTTACTTGAGCACTATTAAGAGTTTTACTAGCGTAGTATAACACATGAAAGATCTTACCTGTGCATTAGCCTAGGGGACTGCTCCTACCGCAAAATCACTTGAATCACACATTAGCTCAAAAGGTAGCGTCCAATCGGGTGGAACGACAATGGGTGACGAGGTAAGCTTTTCCTTTAGGGTTTTGAATGCTTGAGCGCAAGAATCATCAAAGTTGAAGGTTTTATCCTGTTCAAGCAAATTACACAGTGATTTAGTAATCTTAGAAAAATTATGAATGAACATCCTGTAAAAACCTGCATGTCCAAAAAAGCTTCGGATTCCTTTAACCGAACTTGGTGGGGGTAATCTCTTGATCACGTCCACCTTGGTTTTGTCTACTTCGATTCCCTTGGATGAAATCTTGTGGTCGAACACAATTCCTTCATCTACCATAAAATGGCACTTCTCCCAATTAAGGACTAAATCGGATTCTTCACATCTTGCCACCACATTCTCTAAATTGTCGAGGCAACTGTCGAAATCATTACCAAATACAGAAAAATCGTCCATGAAGATTTCAAGGAAGTCTTCGACCATGTCTGAAAAGAGTGCCATCATGCATCTTTAGAAGGTTGTCGGGGCATTACACAATCCGAAAGACATTCTTCGAAAAGCATAAGTATCGTATGGGCATGTGAAGGTTGTCTTTTCTTGATCTTCTGGTGCTATGGAAATTTGATTTTAACCTAAATAACCACCAAGAAAACAATAAAAGGGTTTACCTGCAAGACGGTCAAGCATTTGATCAATAAAGGGTAATGGGAAGTGATCTTTCCTAGTGGCTTTGTTTAGCTTTCGGTATTCCATACAAACCCTCCAACCGATCACAGTCCTGGTTGGACTGAGTTCATTGTTTTCATTACTTACCACCGTTATACCTCCCTTTTTCGGTACACATTGTACCGGACTTACCTATGTACTATCAGAGCTAGGGTATATGATGCCAGCGTCAAGCCACTTAATGATTTCTTTCATTACAACCCCTTTCATGGCATGATTCAGTCTCATATGGGCCTCAATCGAAGGTTTGTGATCATCTTCCAACAAAATCTTATGCATCCACACTGCCGGACTAATTCCCTTCAAGTCGACAATTGTCTACCCTATCGCCTTCTTGTGTAGCATCAACATGTCGATCAGCTTCTTTTCCTGCTCAGGTTGTAACTTAGAGGAAATAATTATAGGCAGTGTAGTATCGGTTCCCAAGTAAGCATATTTTAGTTACCCTGGCAACTGTTTCAACTCAAGAATTGGTGGTTGTTCAATGGAGGGATTTTCGAGTTTACCTTCCTTACTTGAGTATTCCAGTGGTTCAAAGTATGTACCTGGTCGATTGACTAACCAATTTGCCTCTTCTAGTTGTTACTCATCGATCGGTTCTTCATACTCCTCAAGTTTCTCTAGATCAGCAATGTAGTTGCTGAGGCAACTAAATTCCTCGTCGAAGCCAAACTCTGTCGTGGCATGAAAATTTTGGCATTCTTCCGGATCATCGGCATGCCTTAGTGTTTGGAACACATTTAGTTTAACTTGTTGGTCATTCACCCTCATTGTGAGTTCTCCCTTTTCAACATCGATCAAGGTTCTCCCTGTCGCTAGGAAAGGTCTCCCGAGAATGATAGGTGCATGCTCATCTGCTTCACAATCCAAAACAATAAAGTCAGCGGGAAAAATAAATTTATCAACTTTTACCAGTATGTCTTCGATTTTGTCCTTTGGATGCACATAGTATCTGTCGGATAGCTGTAGCATAACTGTTGTAGGTCTTGCCTTCCCGATTCCTAGTTTCTGGAAAATCGATTTAGGCATCAAGTTTATGCTTGCTCCAAGGTCACATAATGCTTTCCCGACATAGTGGTTTCTGATAGAACATGGTATTGTGAAACTTTCGGGATCTTTTAACTTGGGTGGCATGCGATTGTGCAACATGGCCATGCATCCCTTTGTTGCGGCAACTGTTTCAAACTCTCCTAACCTTGTTCTCTTAGACACAATGTCTTTCAAAAACTTGGCATAGTTCGGCATTTGTTCAATTGCCTCAACCAATGGCAAGTTGATATGGACTTACTTTAGGATATCAAGAAACTTCTTGAATTGATATTCTTGCTTTTTTCTCTTAAACATTTGTGGGAATGGTGGTGGAAGTCGGATATCTTCAATCCTTTCATTGGTCTGGAACCTGATTGACGGCATTGCCGGGGTAACTGGAGTTATTGGGGCATCGTCAACTGGGGTTGCCGTGGCATTTTCTAGTTAAGCATCTGAGGCTTTGCTGCTGAGTTCATCTTGTTCTTTTTGTGAAGTTTTGTTTGATGAGCGAGCTTGAGCCTCCTTAAGTTGTCGGCCACTTCTAATGGTGATTGCCTTACATTGCTCGTGGCCAGTTCCTCTTGCGACTTTAGTATCGCTGGGTAAACCTCCTTGCGGTCTAGTATTCAGGTTTTGAGCAAATTGTCCTACTTGAGTTTCCAATGATTTGATTGTTGCCTCTTGGTTTTGCAATCTCATCTGGGTCATGTTAATAAAAACATCAGTTCTTTTTATGAAGTTACTATTCTTAGTCATATAAGATTCAGTTTTCAACATAAAAACATTGAGAGAATTTTCCAAAGAACTAGATGTTGTCGGCTGTTGCTGCGGCAACTGTTTCCGTGGCATATTCTGCTGGAATCCTGATGTTTCTGCATTCTGATTGTTCTGGTTCAGAGAATTGTTGGGATTATTCTATGAAAAATTTGGGTGCTTCTTCCAAGCTGGATTATATGTGTTGGACATCACATTGTTGTTCCGATTGTAATACCCCACATAAAAGCTAGATTCTAGATTCTGCATACATTTAGAAGAATTATGGTTACCACCACATAACTCACAAAAGGAATCTACTACCTTGACCTCATGTGTGTTGTTTTGTTTCTGCATGTTCTGGACCATCTTGGTTAGAGTGGCCAATTGTGCCGAAATTGAATCTGATGATCCTAGTTCATGTATTGTGGCTTGGCGTCTAACTCCTCCTCTTCTAGTAGATAGAAACTGATAATCATTCTTGGCGAGCCTATTTAGAATTTGCATTGCTTCCTCCGGTGACTTATCTAGGAGTATGCCATTTGCCGAGGCATCTAGCATCATCCTTGTTGGCGTGTTTACAGCATTGTAAAACATTGTTACTTGTGTCCACACTAGGAATTCGTGTAGGGGGCATTTGTGTAGAAGTTCTCTATATCTCCCAAGCCTCGTACATAGATTCATCATCTGCCTGCCGAAAAGAAGTAATTTCATTACGAAGCTTATTAGTCAAATTTGTAGGATATCGGTCCAAGATCCTATTGATCCAGCAAGAATACTATTCAACCATGCTTTCGCCCTATCCTTCAGTGAATAGGGGAATAATCTTAGTCGTAAAACATCTGGGGTGACTCCTTGTATTTTAAATGAGTTGCAAATCTTGATGAAAGATTTAAGATGTTGTTGTGCATCTTTAGTTGCTGAGTCGCCAAATTGACCAATTGTGTTGATCATATTGAACATCATCGGTTTCAACTCAAAGTGGTCGGCTTCAATTTCAGGTGTGACAACTCCTGGATTAAGTCCTTCAAGATCTTCCTCTAGATAGTCTCGAATAGTTCTGTTTCGTGCAAAAATCACTCCACCTCCTGCTAGAACATCCTGATTCATATTGCCGTCTTGATTAGCTATTGCTACTCTTAACCTTTGTCTGAGTCTTTGCAAGCTTCGTTCGATTTCTGGATCAAAGGGATATTCTGGTGTAATAGGTCTCGCCCTGGTCATATACCAATGCAAAACCAAAGTTTGTCAACTCTTCAAATTTTAAACAATAAAAATAAAAAGTGCAAGAAAATAAAAAATAAAGTTGCTATTGCCAATCCCCGGCAACGGCGCCAAAAACTTGTTGCGCATAATAAGTGCTCCGCAATTGTGCAAGTGTACACGTAAGTTATAGTATAAAGATATCGTATCCACAAGGATTGGTGCCACTTCAAGAATCTAGTCTCTTGCACTGTAAAAAGTAAAAGAACACAAGTAGAAGATTGTAGGAGTTTTAACTAACAACTAAACTAGAAAGCAATAAAGTAAAAGAAGATGTAATCAAAAGAGAGGGAATAGGCCAGGTTATCGTGAGTTGAGGTGTGATAGCCAATTGGATCGTCTTGGTAAAAGAGTGCAAGGGCAACTCAGTTGCCGTGCCAACTTGCACAACTGGGTTGCTTTGGCAACTAATCGAACAGTTGCTTGGGCAACTGTTTCGGCGGCTGGGCAGCAACATCAAGGTTCGGCAGAGCGTTCTTCAATCATTTCTTCTTATCCCTAAGTCGAAACTCTAGCTAATTGTGCATGCCTTGACAATACATCCCTGCGTGAATCAAATGTGAACAACAATCAATCTTGCGGTCCTCTTAGCCGTTGAAATCCTTAACTTATTCCTAAGCCGAATTAATCTTCACCATTAATAGATTGAATAAAGACCATACTCATTTGTTTCTTGAATCTAACTCTCCTGATATTAGATAAATAGTCACGAGATCCTCTCCCAATTCACTCGCAAACAAGAATAAAAACCAAGAATGAGTAAACCTTGAATTGAAAGTGAAAACTATTATTACCTAAACAAAATCCAGTTGTTTCTCACAACCACAAAACACAATAACCTTAGCCAAATAGATTTAGTTCATGGCTAGGTTCCAAAGAAACACAAAACAAAGAATCCCTAACATAAACCTAATCGAACAAGAAAGAAAAAGATGAAGAATAGTTGAAAGCTTCTTGCCTATTTCTCTCCCCTTTTTGCACCTCTCGGAGTTGACGGCTTGGTCCTCAATTTATAAGGCTATGTCAAAGTCTTTCTTGAGGAGGAAGTTAAGTTGGAATTAAATACTTTTAAAGAATATAATTCTTTATTATATTTAAATTCCTTCTAGATCTTCTCCTATCTTCTTGGGATTTAATTTCTCTTTAACTTCTTCATGGAAATCAAACTCCTTTGGGATTTAACTTTGCTCCACGTCATCTTGGGTTTATCTAGTCATCAATTTCGGCCGCCATATCATCTTATCCCTCATCGACAATTGCCCTGTCAACTAGCTCGGCATCTCCTTCATGCACTGCCCTAGCAACTAGCTCAGCATCTCCTTCATGCACTGCCCTGGCAACTGGTTCTAGCCTTACTTAGACAAGTGATTCTGCACACACACACAAAAACAACTATCGGCAGCACCCTTTTTCCACGAAATTAAGCAAAATATGATATCAAGCTTAACCACCAAGGAAACAATGCAAACATGCATGAATGGCTAATAATGCAAGTAATATGAGCCTAAGTCTAACAATAATGTGAATAAAAAGGTCGAAGAAAATAGTACTTTTAGACACTTAACAACGACTCCCCATTGTTACAGCTTGGCGACTCTGCTGGGGACCTTTTTAGAGAGTCAAGCCACGAGTCGGTTACTTTTTGTCTTAATGAGTGGAAAATATAAATTTGGTCTAATTTATTTTGTGATCCCTTTTTTACAAGAAATTTTTTAAAATTTAATTTTTCTTGATCTTTCATATCATGAGCTCTGCACCCGAGCTTTGTCCCTTTTATGTGGGAGCAAGAAACTACTCCTTCGTGAGGTACCCTCTCCGTGCAGGATGGTGGATTGCTTCCGGGATATAGGTCCCTTTGTCTTCGTGAGATTTTTATCTCCATGCGGGCCTAGGGAAATATATCCTCATGAATCGATGTCCTAGCGGCAGTTCATGTATCGTCACCCCAGAACCTAAACCGCATATAGCGAGCCGTAGGAGCCAACCTTTTATGGCCAATGCAAGACCTTGCTCGTTAGCAGTCACCCTGTTTAGGTTTCGATGCCTTTATTTTCCATTTATGTATACATTTCTTTATTGTTTTAATTTATGTCTTATTCATCATTCGATTTATTCATTAAGTTATTTTATTGTGAACTAACCATTTTCTTTTTGGTGATCACACTGCATTCAGTCATTCATTTCACATTCATTGCATGACACTGCCATAACATTTTAATTTTTGCATTTCACCGACATGAAGTATTGATCTCTCGAATGGTTCTCAATTTGAAAAAGATTTATCATCGGGAGAAAATCTAGTACCCTAGAGATCAATGCAACATTCAAAGTTGCGAATGAATCCAGTAAATTCGGAAGTTAAGCCACGGGAACTATTTTTGAATCAATACCTTCGCATCTAGGACATGCACTTTGCATTTACATACTTGTATTTTAAAATTTTGGAACCGATCCCTGCGATGCCCCGTGCCAGCCAATACCGGATAAAATAAAGTCAGCCAACCTAGCACCATGATGAACCAATGCAAGAGCCAGGTCTAGGGGCATCTTTGGGAATAACCCCCGCATTCATAAAAACATTATGCCTCTACAAGGCTCTAATCTGAGAGATTCCCCGACGACTTCATAAAGCGAGTCTCCAATGCCGAATCAGACTTTTGCACCTTAGATGACTACATCAATTATCATCTGTAGCACTTCGCCAGAACCGAAAGTAATGAGCTGTCATGAACCAACACAACAAATTCATAGACATGACTGGGGGGAAACGTAACATAATGCGTTCATGAAAACAATGAAAGCCCTTCAAGAAAAGGCAAAAGCATACTTCAAGCTTCGAGTTCGCTTCAAGAATAGTTTCAGACGAAAATGTTAGGGCTTTCACCTGAGGAAGTAATCCCCAAGATGATCAAACCTAGGGAAGGTTGGAGCATCCTCATGTACAAAGCATTGAACATTATTCGATTAGAAGCAAAGATCTGACTAGCAAAGAGTCAAACCATGAGTTTCTTAACTCTATCCTTCCATAAGGACATTTAAAAAAAACATGAATTTCTTATTTCCTTAATTCTATCCTTCCATTTCATCAAAACATGAATGTCTTAATCCTTTCATAAGGATGTTGTTTTACTGAAAACAAAATTTCTTAATCAAATTTTTTTCTCAAAAGAGATTTTCTTAAATCAATCCTATCTTTTTTAAAAGGTACTTCATCCTTTCTTAAAGGATAAATTTTTTTATAGGTTTGACATCTTCAAACAGGAAGGAGCAGATAGCTGTCGACAAATTCTTGTATCCTTGACATGCAGAAATGGGGTAAATATTGTATGGTGCCTTCAACCAAGAATGAACAGACAACCATTAACAAGATCCAACATCCTTGAAACAAAAAATCAGTCAAATCAAATATTCAGATCAAACCTTTCAATTTTATTATAGAGCAGACAGTTTATCACACACTTTAACCAAACACTTTTTAACTTTGGCATGTCTTATATTCCCAAAAGAACGGTGAAAAGTAGATTGATCGATCAAGTTTTTCCCTAAAGAAGAGAAGATAAGAAGATTAACCAAAGAGAGAACCAGCTGCCAAAGAAAGCAAAGTCAGAAAAAGAGATCCTCGGGCCGTCACCTTCAAGAGTAATGCTAGGACCCTCGAGACATCACCCTCGAGAGCGATGTTAAAACCCTCAGCGGATCAATCAACTTATTCTCATCATATCTCACCCGTAACATGGTGTAGCGAAACAACAAACTTTCTTCTCAAGATCATGCTTGATCAAAATCAAACTCTTAGATCATGCCACTTCATTAGAATCGTAGCTTGACCAACAAAATCTACATATCACACTTATTTGCCAGAGTCATAGCTTGATCAGAATCAACCTCCCAGATCGTGCCTCTTCATCAGAGTTATAGCTCAACCGGAATTGAACTCTCAGATCATGCCTCTTCATTAGTGTAGTAGCAGAATCAACATCCCAGATCATGCCTCTTCTTCAGAGTTATAGCTCGATCGAAATTGAACTCTCAGATCCTGCCTCTCCGTCAATGATGTAGCGGATCAACCTCTTAGATCATGCCTATTCGTCAGAGTTGTAGCTTGATTGGAAATTTCTCTAGATCCTGCCTCTTCGTCAATATAGTAGCAGAATCAAACTCCCAGATCATGCCTCTTTGTTAGAGTCGTAGCTTGATCAGATCCTGCCTCTCCGTTAGTGGTGTAGCGAATCAACCTCCTAGATCATGCCTCTTCGTCAGAGTTGTAGCTTGATTGGAACTTTCTCTAGATCCTACCTCTTCGTCAATGTAGTAGAAGAATCAAACTCCCAGATCATGCCTCTTTTCAGAGACGTAGCTTGATCAGATCATGCCTCTCCGTCAATGGTGTAGCGAATCAAACTCCAGATCATGCCTCTTTGTCAGAGTCGTAGCTTGATCAGATCCTGCCTCTTCACCAGTGTTGTAGCAGATCAATCTTTCTAAATTAGGCCTCCCCGTCGATGGTGGAACAGATCACTGAAATTTGTAGATTCTACTTCCCCAATATTGATTATGCCCCTCCAACAAATGGTGGAACAAATTATCACAACAATTTCATCTCCCTGGAATTGCAGCAGAATAAGTACAACAACAAGTTCATCTCCTTGAAATTGCAGCAGAACAAACACTGATAAAAGAACAATTAGGGATTTCTATGCCCTTTTAGAAGAAGACAAGATGATCAAAGCTTAGGAGGGTCATGATTCCCCACCATGATATAGCATATCCCATGTTTTTCAGATCTTTCTTTATCATCGATGGTGCAGCAGGTCAAATTTTTGTCCAGGTCTAGTTTCGTTGTTGACTGTGCGACTAGACCAAATATTTCCTTCGGACCTCATCTTCATACTAATAAAAAATCAAAGAAAAAAAGAAGATCCAAAAAAAAGAAAGAAAAGGAATGAAAAATAAAAATTGGCAAAAATCCAAAAAGGGAAAAAATGAAAAAAGAGAAAATCAAACAGAAAAAATTCCAAAAAAAATCCCAAAACTTCGATCATGCCACTTCGTCAGAGTTGTAGCAGATCAGATTTTCTTCTCCATATCATGCCACTTCGTTAGAGTTGTAGCTTGATCAGAATCAAATCTTCAGATTATGCCACTTCGTCAGAGTTGTAGCAGATCAAATTTTCTTCTCCAGATCATGCCACTTCGTTAGAGTTGTTGCGGACCGAACCTTCTTATTCAGATCTTGCCACTTCGTCAGAGTTGTTGCAGATCAAACTTTCATCCTCCGATCCTGCCTCTTCGTCGGTGTTGCAGCTGGATCAAAACTTTTTATCTTTAGACCATGCCTCTTCGTCGGTGTTGTAGCTGGGTCAAACCTTATTAACTCTTGGTCTTGCCTCTTTGTCGGTGTTGTAGCTAGACCAAATTCACTAACTCTCGATCCTGCCTCTTCATCGGTGAAGTAGCTGGATCAACCCCATTAACTCTGATCTGCCTCTTCATCAATGTTGTAGCTGGATCAACCCCATTAACTCCGATCTTGCCTCTTTATTGGTGTCGTAGCTAGATCAACCCCATTAACTCTAGACCTTGCCTCTTCGTCGGTGTTGTAGCTATACCAAATTCACTAACTCTCAATCTTGCCTCTTCGTCTGTGTCATAGCTGAATCAATCTTACTAACTATAGACCTTGCCTCTTCGTCAGTGTTGTAGCTGGGTCAAAATTTACTAACTTTTTCCTCTCCTAGTAAATGTTGTTGTAAAAAAAAAGAGAAGAAATAAAAGAAAGAAAAAAAACAAAAGAAAAAAGAGAAAATGGAAAAGGAAAAGGAAAAACGAAAGAAAAAAAAAGAAAAAGAAGAATTCTTTCAGATCTGGTCTTTATGTCGGTGTTGCAGATGGATCAAATATCAAAACCGTCATCATTCGATCATATCTCTTCATTGATGTTGCAGCTAGATCAAACATCAGAACCTTCATCAGATTATATCTCTTCGTTAGTGTTGCAGCTGGATCAAATATCAGAACATGCGCCATTCGATCCTCTCTTCGTCAGTGTTGCATCTGGATCAAATGTCAGAACCTTCATCCTCCGATCTTGCCTCTTCGTTAGTGTTGTAGCTGGATCAAGTTTTGCAGACCTTGCCTCTTCGTCAGTGTTACAGTCAGGTCAAATTTTCTTTAGGTATTGCCTCGTCGCCAGAGTCGTAGCAAGCCGAACTCATTTTGTGTTTCCTTCAACGAATCACCCTAGGTTTGAAGATTATATCTCCCCAACGGATCATCCTATTTTTGAAGATTTTACCTACAATAGCAGCCGAACAGAACAAATGAAGCCTAAAAAGAAGCAGTGGCCAGAGAAAGAAACCAAACCTGACCGGACAAAAATGGTTATTCTTTGGTCCTTGCTCTATTCCTGTTACACAACAATGAGCAAAGATGGGTAGTTGTCATAACCCATTTTTGTCCGGGCCTAAGCCCAAACTAAACCCAATCCAAAAATTAAAGCCCATTTTTATTAAACTAATAACTCATACAATACCCATAAACCCATTACAATAATGTTACCCAATATCCAAACCCATTACCCGTCTACAACCAAAAAAACCCATCAGACCCAATTATACTCAAAAAAGACTAAACTACCATTAACCCTAAAAACCCTAATAATCTAACCCTCTGTCCAGCCACACCGTGCCACCGTCTAAAATTTGCTCTACCGCCCTGTAGAAGAACAAATGAGAGATTTTAAATATATAGTAAAATAGGTTATAAAAAGTCAAATTAAATCGATTGTAAGGACCCAGATTCGAAATAATAATAATAATAATAATAATAAAGGCAAAAAAACAATCATGGAGGCCATGCAAGGCATCCATGCATTTTTTACTTTCCACTCACCCCTCCCCAATTGCATTTAAAAGGCCGGGGGAGGCAAGTTATGGACACGACAAAAGCCATGGAAATGACATAGTTAAAGGACATTAAATGGCATAGATAAGTCACTGGAAATGGCGCAAGGGCAGTGCCCTTTCGAACCTTTGAGAGCAGTTCTATCACATGAAATTTTTATTTTCTCGATGGTTCGATTAATTATCTGATCGGGGTTCTGCTGAGATTCATTCGAGTCGGTTTTTGGCTAGATGATGCGAAGATCTTGCTAGGGGTCGGTCGAAATTCTTCATTCGAGCTTCTAATAGGGTAAATTTTAATTTTTATCTTTGTATTTATTTTTAGCTTAGATATAGGGTAATATATATCTGTATGTTTTTGTAATAAATATATTTGGTATGCCATGCTTGTATATTTTAAATTGAATGAATTATTTACAATGTTCTTTTAATTATTGGTATGTTTTCTATATTTTGTATGCCATGTTTAAATAAAATATATTTATAAATACTGTTTAATTGAATTCTAAACCTTTTATTAGGGATTACCGTGAAAAATGTACACCGAGTGTAGGGGTGCCGCTTTCTGTCAGTCCCTATTACAAAATATTATTTTTAACCTTAAACTATAATTTTTTAAAATAGATTCCTTTTATTTGAGAATCTAACGAAAATTATGTCTCGAGCGTATGGTCGTAAATTTCTTTCGTATAAAGAAATATTTTTTAAATATTTCAAGGGATCACAAGTTTTAAATTAAATTCGAATTATTAATTTCCATCATTAAGACATCAAATAATCGACCAGGTACCAATTTTGAGCATTGTGGGGATGCTCACCCTTCTCCACACGTAACCGACTCCCAAACTTATTTTTCTGGTTTTGCAGACCCAAAACTCGTTGATAAAAATGACAAAAATAAGTTTTATTAAAATAACCGAGTTTTTAGGTGATCCAATCTCACCTAAATAAAAAAGATTGACGGCTACTCCCCGTTGTTACAACAGAATTGTTCGAAGCTGCCTCTAATCTAACATCTTTACAATCACATATTTTCGGCAACCTTTAATACAACATTTCAACAAACAAGTTCTATGTTTATACATTTAATTTCATAACAGGACATTTCCCTACTTCAAACAATGATCTAATTTGTACACATGAGAATCAGATTTACAAGTTTATACACAATTTTTTATACGCATCAATTACACAAAAGGGTTCACAAAGAGTCAAATTTCTTTATGATTCCAACCAATTTACTATCATTCATTCCACCTCTAACAAGCAAGAAATTTTTAGCAACACATACATTTTCTTATTCAAACAAAATGAAGAACAATAACAACTATACCTCAAAATCGAATTGTCTCCAAAGATAGAATTTCTACTTGCTAGATTAAAGGCCACACTTCAAGCTCTCTCTCTAACCCCTCACTCTCACATGGTTCGATTGTTTTTATCAAAAGAAGAAGAAAATGAATCTTTTTCATCTCCCCTGATTACTCCCTTCTTTTCTCATGGAAAGATAAGCTAAGTGACATGTGTAAAGTCCAAGGATGAAATTTCCTTTAGCATGCAATTTACAAAGTTTCCAAATGTTACAATTTGGTACTTTAACTTTAGTCATGGCATTTATTCCTTTGTTTAATTTGATCCAAACCTAATATTTGATTTGCAACAAAATTTCTCCTTTCTTATCTAATTCAAGTACGAACAATGTCAATCTCCTAGGCCACAATTAGGGGTATTACAATTAGCTTCATTAATGATAGCACAAACTAGTGTTGTGCATTTGCTGAAAAGCAAAGATGAAGCTTTAGAGAAATTGTTCTTTATAAGCATAATGTTAAAACCCAAACTTAATAAAATGATTAAGATGGGGAAAAGCTTTATATGAGTAATGGTGATACTATGATTTGGAAAATGACTTCAGAAAAAACTAAAACTTCAAAAATATGCCTAACATGTGGGGAAATTATTCTATCAGCTAATTACCTTTTAAATAAGGTTCCCCACAAGTAAAGAGACAAGACATCATACGAGCTATGGAAAAGAAAAAACTTCATATAACCACTTGAAAGTGTGGGGCGTTTTATGGAGGTAATGGCTCCATTGCCGAAACAAATGAAAATATATCCTAAAATTGTGGATTGTATTTTCATTGGCTATGTAGAACATAGCAACACATATAGATTTCTTGCTTTTGAATCAAAGAACCCTGAGATTCACAAGAATACGATAATGGAATCAAAGAATGCATCTTTCTTTGAAAATGTATTCCCTTATAAAGCTAGGGAAGTTAATCGAAGTTTAGCGAAACGAACTTTCGAGAGTATCGATAAAGATAGCTTAGATGATTAATAATAGGTTAAGCTTGAAATAGAGACACAAAGAAGTAAGGTAGAGAAATCATTTGTATCAAATTTTCTAACCTTTATGCTAGAGGATGAACCTCAAACGTATAATGATATTATATGTTCATATAAAGGCATCTTATGAAAATGGTACCATTAAGAGTAAAATTGATTCCATCATGCAAAACCATACATGAAAATTAGTGGATCTTTCTCTGGGAATTGAACCATTAAATTCTAAATGGGTTTTAAATGTAAAATGGAAGTAGATGGAACAATTGATAAGTACAAGGCAAATTGGTTATAAAAGGTTACCGACAAAATGAAGACATTGACCATTTTGATACATATTCTTATGTATCAAGAATAACCTCATAAGGATGATACCTTTAATTACTGCTTTACGGAATCTAGAATTACATCAAATAGATGTTAAATCAGATTTCCTAAATGGAGATCTTGGTGAAGAAATTTTACATAGAACAACTCGAGGGTCATGTAATTTTAGGTAAAGAGAGAAAAGTCTGTAGGCTGGTGGAGTCATTGTATGGACTTAAGCAAGCACCAAAGAAATGTCACGAGAAGTTTGACAGTGTCATGATGACACACGACTTCAAAATTAATGAGTGTGACAAATATTTATATGTCAAAATACCAAAATTGGATATATTATTCTATGTTTGTATGTTAATGGCATACTCATTATTGGAAGCAACAATAAATTGGTAAACATACCGAAGACATGTTAAATTCAATATTTGACATGAAAGATATGTAACTAGCCGATACGATTTTGAGCATCCAAATCAAACGGTCACTTGAAGGCTGCATAGTAACTCAGTCACATTATATGGATAAGATTCTTGAGAAAATTGGCAATGATGATTATTGTGTAGCCAATAGAAACAAGCCAACATTTGTCCAAGAACAAAGGTCAAAGTGTTGACCAAGTGGAATATGCAAGGGTCATAGACAGTCAATGTACCTCATGAGCTGAGCTAAATCAGATATTATTTTCACTATGAGCAGTTTAAGCAGATTCATAAGCAATCTGTATGAAAACCACTGAAAATGATTGTGAGGGTACTAGAATATCTTAGATATACTCGGGGATTATGGATTACATTTTTTCAGAGATCGTGTTTGATGTGAGTACGGCTACGAGCCTTGCAAGGTTCTCAGTAACTTTTACGAGACCATTTGATCAAGGAAAGTTATTAGCATTCGAGAAGCCTCAAGAAGCTCATACGAGATTAATTCAAGTTGTTTGAAGCAAGTTTGAATTTTTAAAGGCCTATTTTGATCCCAAGAAAGAACCTCCACCATGCAACATGTTTATGGTCACACAAATTTGGAGGAAAGCTAGCATGCATGTTTCATTCGGAAGGTTTGGATGGCATATACAATACATTTGCAAGACTTTGGGATGTTACATGCAGCCACCATACTCAAGGATGTTCATTCATGGAGAGTTGGAACATTCTAGGCTTGGAATTATATGCATTCACCCTTCAAATACATTGGTTTCACATTTTCTTAATTCATACATGCATGGACGTCTACAAGGGGAAAGAAGCATCAAATTTATTCATTCATCTTCCTAAATCAATTATGGAAGGCACCCAGAAGGTTCAAGAAGCTTTGGCAATACATTCATCTCCAAATACATGAATGGATGACATTAAAAGGCTTGGAGATCAAGGATTCATGATACATTGATATAATGGGCAGATTCATGCATGAACCTATTTAATACAGTTTATTGAAGCATCCAAAAGCCATTCATTCACCTTGGAGAATGTATCTAAATGAATCTATTTTATTCATGTATTTAGATTAATTATTTCTTTTATCCTTTCACCTACTTTGTAAGCCTATATAAAGATCATAATCCTTCATTTGTAAAGATAGACTTGAGAATACTTTTGAAATACAAAATATAAGTTTGAGTTTGTCTTACTTATTTTATCTTTGACTTATCAAGGTTTCCTTGTGGCATCTTCCTATCGAATTTATCACTTTCTAAGCGTGGCGCTCACCCCCTTTGATATCGTTGGTTCCTAGTTCTATTATAACTAGTAGGTCACAATCCATTCTTAAACATTCAAACATTTCAAATCCATCAATTATCCATCATCAAACACTTCATACATTAATCCACTATTTCCGCATCATTTCAATTGAGTTTCAATTCGAGGTCTACATAGTTCGGGGCATCCTTAATTTGATCAGGAACACGGGTGTCTCAACTTCAACCTCGAGGGCGAGATCACATCAGTGCTGTTTTAGAAGGACACTCTGATGCTAGTTGGATATCTAACATTCAAGATACTAAAGGCACAAGTGGATATATTTGCACTTTGGGATGGTAAGTTATGTCATGAAAATCCTAAAGAAAAAACGATTAAAATCAGATCCACATTGGAATATGAGTTTGTAACTATAGATAAGTCTAAAGAAGAAGCTGAATGGCTTTGGAATTTCTTGGAGGATATTCCAGAATGGCCAAAGTCTGTGCCCACAATAAGCATACATTGTGATAATCAAGCAACAATTGGTAGAGCATAAAGTTTTATGTATAATGATAAGTCCAGACATAAACGTCGTCGACATAATATCGTTAGACAATTGATTTCAAATGAAGTTATCTCTATTGATTTTGTAAGATCAAACGATAACATTGCAAATTCGCTAACTAGAGGGTAAAATTAAAATCAGGTTGAGAAACACATCGAAATGAATGTGATTAAAGGCTAGAAAACTTTAAGGCGTTGTGTGAAGGAAAACTTTATCTAGTTGACTGGAGATTCCAATATCTAGGTTCAAAGGAACAACCTACTTGCATAGATCTTGTGAGGTCACCGTGAGGGGTTTTTCTCCCAAGTTTGTCCCTATGATGTAAACAATGATCAAAAGTAGAAGAGGCTAAGCAATGCTGTTAAAGAATGATTATGTAAATATTTTTACATAATTTATGTATCAAAATATAACCCTTATAAAAAGACGTATCTTTATATTACATAATTTAATAAATTAGAATAATTGATAATTGGTTAAATACATAAAGTTATAAAAAATAATTAGATTTTTTTTTGGTTTAAAAAATGGGTAAATTTTTCGTACACTGTCTGTGTAAAACTAATTTTATACAAGCCTGTATATTTACACTATAAAACTCAAATCCTAAATTCCTAACCCTAAAAACTAAACCCTAAGCCTAAATTCTAAGCACTAATCTTAAATTATAAATCCTACAACCTAAACCCCTAAACTTTAAACTCTAAATTAAAATTTTAACCCATAAAATTAAAAGACGCGTTTACATGGCCTGAATAACAAAAAATTTTCTTAAAAAATCTTTCTTCAAAATATATGTTATTATTTATATTTTGGAATAAGTTGCTAACCAATTAATCAGTAACATTAATTTTATTGCGGTAACTAAATATTAAAACAAAAAAAGAAAATGAGTTGTTCAGTAACTTTTTTTTTATTTTTGACAAAGAGTTCAGTAACTTGTGCTTGAAACCAGAACTAGAGGGGCAGCACATAGGAATTTCAATAGCAAACAAAAGGGAAAAATGGAATGACAAAAGGGACGGGGAATCTAACTCAGCACACAGATCTTGTCTTGAAATACAAAATAAGGGTAATACCACATCAGCAGCTGACACTAAGGGACAGCGTCTGACACACAAAATGGGTAAAGCTTTAACATTCTTACACTGCTGATGCCATGTATGGTAATTTGTCAAGACTTTTACTTCTTCTTATCATTCTATTTATTTAATAATAATTGCCCCTCCCTTGGGTTAAGCTTTTCTTCTTCCATCATATTCATCGTCAAGGTCTTGAGTCTACTTTCTCTCTTTTTTGAGTATTGGCTTATTGCAGTACCCCCGTCCAATTTTATTCATTACAATACAAGGCATAGCAAAAAGCAAAGGTTGATTGAATCTGAATATGGTGTGATATTGGGTGTCAAAAGTGAAAACAATCTTTTCTCTCTCACCCGAAAACTTGAAATTTACAGTAGAAAAGAAAACCAGGAATATGAGCAAACCAAGCTCAGGGACGAAACCCACAATGGTTCTTCCCTACCAGACCCCAAGCTTAGGGGAGCATTACAGCTTGGGGAAGAAGCTGGGGCAAGGCCAGTTTGGGACTACATACCTCTGCACCCACAAGTCAACAGAGCAGCAGTTGGCCTGCAAGTCAATCCCAAAGCGGAAGCTGATTTGCCAAGAGGACTACGACGACGTTTGGAGGGAAATCCAGATAATGCACCACCTGTCCGAGCACCCACACGTGGTGAGGATCAGGGGCACCTACGAGGACCAGGTGTCCGTGCACTTGGTGATGGAGCTCTGTGAGGGCGGTGAGCTTTTTGACAGGATAGTCAAGAAAGGTCATTACAGTGAGAGGGAGGCTGCCAAGTTGATCAAAACCATTGTTGGGGTTGTTGAAGCTTGCCATTCTCTTGGGGTTATGCACAGAGATCTTAAGCCTGAGAACTTCTTGTTTGATACTGTTGAGGAAGATGCTGCCCTCAAGGCCACTGACTTTGGGTTGTCTGTTTTCTACAAGCCAGGTTTTTTCTTTTCAATCTTTTCCAATCTGATTGGCTTTCTTTCACAGATGCCATGTTGTGTTTTTATCTTTGTTGGGAAACTAGGGTTTGCATTTCATTTGGCTTGAAATCCTGATCCTGAAATAGTCAAACACACCAATTTCATGTGCAGTGTTATGAGCACTTTGATTTTGCACACTCTAGTATTAGCTGGAATATCAATACTCAATTGCCAATAGGAGGAAATGGACTGATTAGCAGGTGGTCGGAGTAGACTGGGGAAGAAAGCCTTATATGCTTTTGTTGTGTATAATATAGGAAAAAGAAAGGCCAATTGACTGGAATTCAACAAACTTCGGTACTGCTTAAAGTTATTTATATAACTGAGCCTAACTAGCTTGTACTTGGTGAATTGATTACTTGGCTTTGCAAGGGTGAAAGGAAGGAGGAATGGCTTGCACATATGCATGAATATACACATAGGTTAACAGAGCATAGCCTGTTTCTGGTATGCTGTTACTAATATTTTTGTGCCTGTAACTGCAATGATAAGCAGCACCAAATGTTGTTGGATGTCTTATTTCTTAGCCTTATTTAATTTTGCCGAGTGTCATAAATATTTAAGGATGTCTTATTGTATCATTCTTTTACAAAAACTTACAGTTTTTTCCCCTATCTTTCTAGGTGAATCTTTCTCTGATGTTGTTGGGAGTCCATACTATGTTGCACCAGAGGTTTTACGGAAGCATTATGGACCTGAAGCAGATGTGTGGAGTGCCGGTGTTATTCTGTATATACTATTGAGTGGGGTGCCTCCATTTTGGGCAGGTAGAACTTTTTGAGTGTATTGCTGGTAGAAAAAGGTTTTAGATGTTTGTGGAGAAATTCTTTCTTACGCTTTCAAATCTGATCGTTGTTGATGTTCTTGCATTCCTTCCAGAAACTGAAATGGGGATTTTCCGGCAGATATTACAAGGGAAAATTGATTTTGATTCACAACCTTGGCCTGCTATTTCTGATAGTGCAAAGGATCTCATACGAAAAATGCTTGACCGCAATCCAAAGAGAAGGCTAACTGCTCATCAAGTCTTATGTAAGTTTCTTTTCTGCATAAAAGTGATAATGGATTTGTCAGATAAGACTACTATTGCGTTTGGGAACTTGAATTCAGAAGATGGGATTTCGATTTCAGTTTAATATAAAATGCATAATAGAATTCGTGAAAACATGGTTTTCGTGATTAATCTAATTCCATACATTTGCTAGATTTCTGCCTAATGGTGTATTGGGGTTACCTGAATGAAATACGGAATTTATATCCTTCTTCTTATGCCTTCTCAAATACTTAAGTGTATTGGATCTTAACTGGTATTTACATAATGTTTGCCTTCAACCTCGTCATTTATATACAGACTAAATTTGAATCCACTTTCTCAAATTTAGTCCAAAACATAGCAAAAGATTTGTCGGGAAACTTACTGCTGATGTTCCTCACACCCTTATGGTCATAACTGTTTATACCAGGCCACCCATGGATTGTAGATGACACAATTGCGCCCGATAAACCTCTTGATTCTGCAGTATTGTCACGCCTGAAACAGTTCTCTGCAATGAACAAACTTAAGAAGATGGCTTTGCGAGTAAGTAAATGCATAACATGCATTTTACCTTTGAAGTAGATAGCTTATAAGTTCTTGGACTGCTAAAGCTTCTCAATTTCTCTTTAACATTTCTTTTTTCAAGTTATTTTGAAAAATATTCATTGCAAAGTTCAACATGATACGTGCGGATTTCCTATGTTCGAAGCATTTTTCCGGCTCCTGTTAGCTTCCCTTCTCTGTTTGCATACTTGAAATACTGTAAGCTGTGTAGATATATTTGTTTCTCTAACGTTTTTTCTCCTTTTGTTCTGATGTGTTGATACTTGATACCCTTCCGCAGTTTTTATGAGTGCCCTTTCTAGTTTTACTTTGGAGATATTGTTACATTTTGATGATGGCTCAAGTAAATCTAGTGAATATTATCTTCCTATACGTATATATTTAAGCTAGTATTATCTTATATATATCTAAAGTGGACACTCAAATCATGTAAAATTCTGTATGAATTGTTTTATAATTCCTAAATATAATTGAAAATTTACTTTTAACTCGAATATATTTATTCGACTTGTCAGGACTCGTTTCAGTAGACTTGTTAGCATCACATTATTACATGCTCATGGCCAAAGTCCAGTGAATTATATTGCATCAAGCTTAGTAGAATGATCCTAAACAAGTTTTAGTAGTAGCATGTATAAAGTACAGTTCATGTACTTCTGAGTGTGGAAGTGGTAGAATGGTTGAGAACATGCTATTATTATTTTACACTGTGATTCTGTGTCGTGTTCTGTATATGTTTACCATGTCTTATCGTGTTCAAGGTATTTTATATTTTCTAAAATTTTTTATGTTAATGAAAAAGATTTTGAGATATTAGTGTATACATATTAGGGAATTTTGACCGATTGCTTCTTGTGATGGGTTTCTTGAACATCTAAAATATTTTTTAAAAACATTGGATATATTCCTCTTTGATGCTCTTTCTCTAGATATGTGGCCTTAACTCTTAATGTAGGATTGAACTATTATACATGAATCCTTGATTGATGTATTAAAAGTAATGCCGTTTTACGAGTATAGCAAGTTTTGTTGATGTTGAGCTGCTTTTCTTTATGAAATATTTGTTTGACATGGTGGTACTATCAAAGTTGCGGAATTGCGTTCCATCTTATGTGACCTTTTTCTAAGCTCTTATTGACAGTTCAGAGGAACAATAAAAGAGTGGAGGCTTCCACTTTTTCTCTCCCTTTTTATTTATTGATGGCCTTAGATTGGTCGGTTTCAGCCTAGAGTAGAATACCGGTTGAATCTCTTATTTTCCATGATATATAATCCATAACCTCTCTGTGATCTTGATCAAGTGATACTTCATAGAGACATTCATGTTATCCTGTTACTTTCGAGGTTCATTTTTGTATCATCTGGGCTTTCATGTCGGCATTTTTTTGTAAATATTGTAAGAACAATGTTTTCGGGCTTTCTCGTATCATGAGTTTTGTGCAAATTTTCTTCTAACATTCATACTTAATGTTAGGTTATAGCAGAAAGGCTTTCAGAAGAAGAAATCGGTGGTCTGAAAGAATTATTTAAAATGATAGATACCGACAACAGTGGAACAATAACATTTGACGAGTTAAAAGATGGCCTGAAGCGAGTTGGTTCTGAACTTATGGAATCTGAGATCAAAGATCTTATGGATGCGGTAAGAAATCCCATCGATCATATAGGATATCTGGCAGTCTTTTGTGTATACCTCTTGTAGTTACTTTGATGTTTCGCTAAATGGACAAACATTCATGTTGTTTTGGTAGGCGGATATTGACAACAACGGGTCAATTGATTACGGTGAATTCCTCGCTGCTACGGTGCACTTGAATAAACTGGAGAGGGAGGAGAATCTGGTGGGTGCCTTCTCCTTTTTCGACAAAGACGGGAGTGGATACATAACCATTGACGAGCTTCAACAAGCCTGCAAAGAGTTTGGATTAAGTGACGTCCATCTCGATGAGATGATCAAAGAAATCGATCAAGACAATGTGAGTTTGTTTTCCTTCCTCGACTTCACTTCATCTTAACCTTGCATGTGCATAGCTAATGAATCTATTTTCCGATTAACAGGATGGACAAATAGACTACGGGGAATTTGCTGCAATGATGAGGAAGGGCAATGGAGGTATTGGGAGGAGAACTATGAGAAGGACAATGAATTTGGGAGATGCCTTCGGACTGATGGCAGCTGCTAATGGATCGAAGGAACTGAATAGTTCGAGTTGAAGTAAGTTTTGATTCTTCTTAAAAAGGGAAGAAGCGAGTGGCTGATCACTGTTCTCATTATATTTATATTCTACATTAGCAGACTTTTTCGAAGTTGTAAGGAACTCGGGCGGTTCGAGAAATGAAAATGAGATATGGGACAATTTTAACAATCCGATGTGCTAACTTAGCTTATCAAACTAACTGCAGGCTGTTCCCAACAACATTAACATTGAATGCTGATGAAGAACAGGGATATTTGCCACAGAAAAAGGCTTCTACATGGATTCCTGCATAGAATTATTAAAGTAATGTAATATTTTTCATCCTAAAACTGACCCTCACTCCTACGGTATGGAACCAACAAGACAAATACTAGCAGCGGTTATGGTCCTCTTAATATTTCTAAATGCAAGCTTAGCACTCCAAGAAGTGTGTTATTATGTTGCACGGGCACGAGGATTTTAATTTTCGTACAGGTATAGTACATATAAAATAAATTTTATATTCTAAGAAAATATAAAAATAAAAAAATAAAGTCATACAAAATTACGGGAATTTAATGTCACATATACCTATATATTTATAGTCGACAAAATTAACAAAGAAACAAATAGAGAAAGTTAACAAAAAAACAAAAGAACGAAAAAATGTAAAAGAAACAAATAGAGAGAAAAAAACAAAAAAAGCGAAAAAAATGTGAAAGAGTAGAAGAATAAGAAAAATTACAGAGAAAAAATATGGAAGAATATTTAAAACGTGACCAATATATCTTTAATACAGAGACGTATCAGGTATATATTACGATATTAGATAAAAGTACATGTGTTATATAGTGTGTTATTAAAGTACATAATACTAACATAAAAAGAATTTATAGATTTAAATTTAGTTTTAGCGAAAATATTAAGAACTTAAAATAAAAAGATAATTTAAAACTAAAAAATTAATATATAAAAAATATTGGGTCGGGTATTCAGTTACAAAAAAATTAGCCTAGGCCTGGCCTAACTATCGAGAAATTTTTTTTGGATCAAGTAATTTTTTTAAAAAAATTATTTAATTTTTTAAAATTCGAGTCGATAAATCGACAGTCTAAATCAAGTGAGTCGGGTATTTTTGAACACTAATAACTACAAAAGCATTCATAAATCATACGACAACAAAATTAAAAGTTAAGGAATTTCTCAAAAATAATAAAAATCCAAAGTGAGAATTTCATTATAGTTCAGGGGCCATTTTAGGTATTAAGCCTTTTGGTTTTCATAAAATAAAGAAAAATATCTAAATAAAAAAATTTTGTATTAAATTTAAAATTTAAAATTTAGAAAATTTAAAATAAAATATGTTTTTTTAAAGTATATAATGTAAAACTTAATATTTAAAATTTAAAATTAAAGTTTTAGGTTTAAATTTTTAATGTTTTGTACAGAAAATGGCACAGAATTTTATTCAAAATATCTCTTTGTATCTTTGCTTTAGTTTCACCATCAAAACCTAAAAGGTTCTTTCTCTTTTTCCGTTTTTCATCTCGAAGCAATCGAAACTCGAAACCCCACATACGAGAGAGAGGAAAAAAAGATGTCACCGCCAGCAGCAGTAGCAGCAGCGGACGGAGGAGGAGGAGGACAGCAACCGCGACAGCAGCAACAAGGTGGATTTGGACAGTCTATTACTGGAATCATTAGGATCGCCGTGTTCTGGTACTTCGCTTCCAAATTCTTCTCTTCAAAAAAGCCTGCCGACCCTTCTCACCTCATCTCTAATCTCTTCCAAAAGGACGAACCCCTGGTATGAAAATTCATTAACAAACTAGCCCAAACCCAGCTTAAATTTCCTCGTTCATTATTGTATGCTGTTTTTGGTGTTTTTCAGGATATGTGGTTTTATCTTTCTGAGCAGCAAAGGTTCAATGACTTTGGGAACGAAGCTTCTCTTGTTTGGCATGAAACTAATATCCCTTATGCCAGTTGGGGTCCTGAAAACACCCGTACCCTTTCTTTAAACTACCATCCTTCCGATGTAAGGTGTTTGAGAATATGTCTTTCTTTTTACTTGCTTACAATTGGGTTATTATCTGTTAAGTGTTAGAGCGCTCGATGAATTTGATGTTTTAATCTCTCAGGCCTTGAAAAACAATGGTAGTCTGCATGCCCACGTTTTCTTTGCTCGCTCGGGTTACCCTCCAGATCCAAATGACTCTGAATATCAGCCTCAAGCTGCCTTTGGGAGGACTCACTGCGAGTCTACCCTCTCTGTCATTACATTCTTTTCTGCAGATTAATGGTGAACAATTAACCCGCTTTTATTTGATTTCAGCTGTGGTGGCATATTTGCCCAAGTCAAGATCAGATAAGAGGAAAAGTCTGCTTGGGAACTCCAAGGATGCTGAAGGGTCTGAACCTGTGGCTATGGTTTCTTCTTGACTACTTTAGCTTATTCTGTTGAAGAATGTTGTTACTTTTAAGATAAACAATTTTGGGTTCTAGTAGGGTAGACCTAATCTTTCTTGGTATTTAATTGTTTGAATTTCGTTAAATGTTCCTTATGATAACAACTCTTCTCTAATCTTTTATGGCTTTCCGGTTCCACTAAATTTTGTAACAATATAATGATCCAAGTGTGGAATCATGTTGATTCAGGTGGCTGATTAATCTGAAGCTGAATCTAAAGATGATGGCCCTGTCGAATGGAGTGCTTATTGGAAACCAAATATTACAATTAACTTGGTTGAAGATTTTACACGGTAAGTTTCTGCTTAATGTCATGTTTCTGTAATGTGCTATAAAAAATTAGATTGCTGTTTATCTTTATTTGCAGCAAGATTTTTTCCTGTTCTGTTATTAGAAAAATAAACTAACGTTTGGGCTTTTTTTTCCTTCTAAGATATGGGCATAATGCTGTGCCACGAAATATAGCACCTTGTATCCTTATGTTCTTTACCTTTTTGTCATCTTGCATCTCAATTATTGTTTTTTAAGACCTATATAAATTTTCACTTTCTTGGTTTACTCTTAGTCTTATTAGAGATTTTTTCCCTTATAAGAAATTATTTAGATTTTACATGGTATGATTTGGATTCTAGGACACTTTGATTTTAACTGACTCCAGTTTTTGCAGTAGAAATTTGGTCTCAACATAATCCTAAGTCATGAAAGTACAGTTATAAATTAATCTACGAAGGACGAGCGGAAGTTTATAGTTTAGCTCAACCACTTTTCTTATAGGTCAGCTAGATGGTAATTTGGCGAAGAAAAACTTTGTCGTTTTCATCATGAATTGGATAAGAAGTATTGAGGACTAGCCTAGCCATTCTCATCGCTCATTCGTATAAATAAGAATTGTATTGGAGTTAATCTAGAAAGGAAGATCACGGGATTAAGAAGGATCAAACTTCGAAGCTATTTTCATGTATAATTTTTCATTCACAATTATTGATCAGAATATAACCTTTTTTTCGTTTCTCAGCTATAATAACATCTCCCTCCATTCAAACCCAGGTTCTATGTTAAAAAATGTAAATTTGTAGATAAAAGAAACTATTGTGCCAAAATGCTCAATTGTGAGCTTATTAATTGGATTAAGTTTTTACCATAATTTATTGGAAACCACTGTTGATATAACCATATCTTGCTTATTGTAAAGATCTACTATTCTAATGTGTTGGAGCTTCAGATATACCAGCTTTGAGTTCCTTCTCTTAAGATTTTCAGACTTAAATATCAATCCTAGTAATGGAAACTACTATCCTACCATCTTCTTCAAGGAGTTTTGGTTACTTAGAGATAAGTTGATAGCAATTAACAGTGACAGAATTACTTCTTAATTTGGAGGTTGGACCCATAAGCATGATGAAGGGGCAACTATTCTTGCAGATTGACCAATCATTCCAAATTCATCGTAGTTACGGAAGCATGCTTGAAGGCGAGGCTGATGAACTGAAGGTATTTTCTAGCTTCCATTGCCTTGGAACTTTAGTCAATTCGCAAATCATTATAGAGTATGACTAGGTAAAAGATTTAAGATTTGGTCATAGGATATGTATGCTAGGGTGAGTTCACATATGGAAGGGTGGACACCCAGTTATTAGGTTAGTTTTCTGTGTTGAGCACCTGGCCTATGATAAATATATGTTGTTCAAAGCTCTATCTTATGACTTACAGACAATATGAAATGTAAGTGCTAGGATTTTGTTTATATGATTCTTTTTAAAGAGATTATGGATATTTTACATCATTAGCTTTTTAATGTTTGTGTACTTTCTCTGTATTTTGTTTGCTTTCCAGTAACTTTATAACCTATTTAATGAGAGAAAAGATACATAAACGGAAGGAAAAAAAAGAAACTTTGCTGCCATGAATACAATCCTTATATAATCCATATGGTTTGGGCTTCATTTCAAACTTGGGGTTGATAACTTGTGCTAGTTGGACTTGGATATTTAATTTTTACTCTGGGTCAAGTCTTGAACAGTTTTAGATTGATTAGAGTTCCATTCTATTACTAAACTAGTCCACTACGAAGGTAGGCGACTTACTGAATTCTCTAATGTTAGCAAGCCTTGCTATTCTAGCGAGAGGCTCTTAGTTGCTTATGCAGGATTAGAAAATGACATACCTACTCTTGTCGCTTCTTTCAAAGGAATCCCTCAAGTTGGAAGAGATATGATTGTAGGAGTAGCAAATTAAAATGATATCCTTGAAGCAAGAAAGATTTCTTCTTCTATTAGCTATCAATTCTTTGCTTAACAGAACCACAATGAGGTTATTATCAAGTACTTTTTTGGCATATATATTTAATTGGCTAAATGGTCAAATTTGCCCTTGTAGTAATTCAAAATCAGCAATGTTGCCTCTATTTTTTATTTTTCGTAATTTTACGCAGCAATGTTTCCCTTTGACTGACGTTGACTGTTAAAGTGTTGACGTGACAGTTAACGATGAAGTCATTCATGCAATTTTGCCTCGAGGTCCATTTAATTGCAGTAATTTTGTCTTCGGTTTATTTAGTTTTTGAATAAAATTGGATAAATAATTTAGTTTTTTGAGTTGAACTTTTACAAACAGAATATATGAAAAATCGATTAACAAATTGTTGTAAAATATCCTTTAGATTCCTAGTAATTTTAAAAATAAGCAAAATGAGAACTCTCATAAAAATCAAAATATTCTTCATTTTTAAAAAAAAAATCATAAACTTAATAAAAATAAATAACATATTTAAAAAACTATTAAAAATAAAAAGTAATAAAAAAATTAAAATGTATTAGTAATTATAAATTGATAAAAATATAAACACAAATTTAAAAGTATTAAAAAAATTAACAATTTCATCATATGATAAAACATAAATATGAAGTTATCAATATAGAAAAAAATTAAAATTTCAAAATATTTAAAAAAAACCATTGAAAAAGTCTTCGTCTGTTTCTGTTATGTTAAGCCAATTAATATTTCTTGAACATATTCTTAATGTAATCATTCTTCTATTAGAGTAGTAATAAAATTTATTAAATATTAATGAACATCAGTTTGATGTAGAAAAATAAAAAAAAATTTGGTGAAATTGTTCAATTTTTTAATGCTTTATGAATACTTTTTAATTTTTATATTTATATTTTATTATTTTATATTTTTTAATATATTTTATTTTAAATATTAGTTTTTATTTTCAATAATTTTTTAATATCTTATTTATTTTTATTAAGTTTATGGATTTTTTAAAACAATTGAAAAATATTTTGATTTTTTGTAAGAGTTCTTACTTTGCTTATTTTTAAAATTACTAGAAATCCAAAAGATATTTAATTATTTATCCAATTTTATTCAAAAACTAAATAAACCGATGGCAAAATTGTTACAATTGAATGACTTCGATGGTAAAATTGCATGAATGACTTCACCATTAACTGTCACGTCACTTTAACGGTCAATGTTGGTCAAAAGGGCAACATTTGTTGCAATTGACTGACTTTGAGGGCAAAATTACGAAAAATAAAAAGTAAGGGCAATATTACTGGTTTCGAATTATTACATGGGCAAATTTGACCTTTTAGCCTATTTAATTTAATTTATTTCATTAGATTCAAGCTGCTTGTAACTCTCCTGAACTGAAAACATTTTATACTTTTTAGCTGATGGGGGAGGGGGGGAGTTATGAAGTGGGGGAAAAGTTATGAATAGTGAACCACATATGTGGAAAGAGCTAATTATTTATTTTTAGATTGGTTAGATGTTGCTACCATGAAGTTAAGGATCCTTTTACTCTCTTTGATCTTTCAAAAGCTGACTATTTATGTAATAAATTTTGTAGAGGGTCTTCCTGGAAGGAAATCCGTACTTGCTTGTGATCACAATGGTCGTTTCTTTGCTTCATTTTGTGTTCGACTTCTTGGCTTTCAAGAATGGAAAATGCTCTATTATCTTGAAAACGTTTTGTTCCTCTAATGGTTGTTTTTCCCCTTGAAAACTTAGGTTTAGCATGCTGGTTTTCTTCTCTGCAGAAATCCAGTTTTGGAATAAAAATAAATCTATGGAAGGACTGTCTGCAAAGTCTGTTGTGGTTAGCTTTTTGTGTCAGCTCATTGTTTTCCCTATCTACTTGATAATGAGACCTCATGGATGATATTGGCAAGTTCTGGAATTGGTTGCTGCTTTGAGTTTTGGAAGATAGGTAAAGCAATGCACATAGAGGTACGAGTTCATACAAACACTTGTTTTGCTGGATATTTAAGTCTTGTGCACTCTTTTAAGAATGAAAAAAGGAAAAAAAAATATCAGTGTTTAGATACACCTGTACTGAAAGTTTGATACTGAATGAGAACCTTGTCTGTGCGTTAAAGTTTTCTGATTCCATGAGGATATAGGCACCTTTGTCTTGTATAAGAGCATTCTTCCTTCTTGGTTAACTGTTTTTCTTTCCTAATAAATGTTTTATATTCAAAGGCCGTTGTTTTAAGGATTGCTAATAATTTTTTAGTATAAATTTTATATTCTGTGAAAGTGAATGCGGAAAATCATCATGATTCCTATTTAGATGCTTTATTCTTCTCTTTCGTTGTTGCTGGAAATATACAAAAGAACCACAATTCCTCTTACTTTTCTTCTTGGCTTGCCATTCTGATTATTTGTTTGAATTACATCTGAAAGCCTCTATTCTGGTCATGCTTTGATAGATGGTCTGTATGCGTTCATAAAGTTCTGCATGGATCTATAAGATTATCCAAGAACTATTAGAGTTTTAGTCACTATGTAATTAGTGTTATAATTATCATGTAATTAGTAGTTAGTTTATTTAAAGTCTACCTCCTTAAAGATAAGAGTTAGAAGTTTGTTGTATTTAGTGCTCCTAATTGTATCTAAAGTCTTACTCTAAGAGTCTTTATAAAGCTGTAACGCGAGAAGAATCATTTAACTGAGAATAAAAATAATTTCAATTTTTTTGTTATTCAATATTGTTATTCTACATATTGTTTTTCTACATGGTATCAGTCTAATATCAATTCTAGTTAAGAATCCATCAACTTTGAGATGCAGTCCATAGCAGAGCAGACCGCTGGTTTGGGGTTATTTCTAGAGATTTCATGTTCAATTGTCACTTGCCATAGAATTGTGGCAAACCTAGCTCTCATGGAGGATAAAGGTACACAAAATTCTTGTTCTCCTATGGTACTTCTTTCTACCATTGGTGCCTCAGCATAGATCATTGACTCTGGAGCTACTGATTACATGACTGGTAACAGGGAGTTATTCTTAAGTTTTTCAGATTCTACAAGCTCTATTAAAACAGCCGATGGCTCTTTTTCTCCTATTAAAGGGAGTGGCTCAGTCCTGCTTAATGATAATTTGTTGTTGGAAGATATTTTGTTTGTGCCTAATATTGCTTGCAATCTCATCTCTGTTAGTAAACTTTCCAAGAATTTAAATGTTTATTACAGTTTACTGAATCTGGTTGTTTTTTTCCAGGCAATGAACTCAAGAAAAATGATTGGCAATGCTAGCTTGCAAAATGGTCTTTATGTCCTCGACAACAAACCATCTTCTCTAAAAAACACTTCTTGCTCTTTTACTTATTTAGGGCAAATTGATAATATAATGTTATGGCATTTTAGATTAGGGCATCCAAATTTCATTATCTTGCTAAATTGTTCTTTGCATTGTTTGTTAATCAGAAACCAAGTTCTTTTATGCCATATATGTCCTCTTGCTAGACAGACAAAAGCATCCTATTTACCATATTCCTACAAACCTTCTCAACCTTTTTCATTAATCCATAGTATTGTTTGGGGTCCTTCTCAAGTGAAGAATGTAACTGGTAGTAGGTGGTTTGTAACTTTTATTAATGATCATAGTAGAACAACTTGGGCGTATTTGTTGAAGGATAGATTTGAAGTAGCCTCTGTTTTTGAAAAACTTTACAATATGGTTGCAACCTAATTTGGCAGCAAAATTTAACTATTTAAGTTTGATAATGGGGTGAATATTTTACCCAGTCCTTAGAGGGATTTCTTGAAAGAAAAGGAATTGTTCAGATTAGCATTTGTGTGGATACACCATAATAAAATGGGGTTGTGGAAAGAAAGAATAGGCATTTGTTGGAGGTTACTAGGTCTTTGATGTTTACCTGTAATATTCCTAAGTATTTGTAGGGTGAGACCTTGCTAACTGCAACCTATCAAAAGGTTTTGCAATATAGAACACCTAGAGCTGGATTTTTTGGATAGTTATCCCAATTTTAAACCTCTTTCATTTACTCTCCCTTATAAAGTTTTTGGTTGCATTATGTTTGTAAAAAAATTTGCTCACTCTAAACTTGACCCCCGATCCTTGAAATATGTCTTGGTAGGGTATTCTTCACCTAAAAAAGGCTACAAATGTTATCACCCTCTTAAGAAATTTTTTGTTTTCTTGGATTTGACATTTTTTGAACAAGAACCTTATTTTCCTGCGACTGCAAATCAGGAAGAGAATTGTGATGTTTTCCAGACTTTTGAAAATCAGGTTTATCTTTTTCTACCTTTAGGGTTATTACCTACTCATAATCCATTATCTCTTGAACCTCATACTCATTTAAATTCTTCTATTTCTTCACCTATTGTTACACCTACAGCTTCCCATCCATTATCTATTACTCCTCAAAATTCACTTAAACCTTCTTCACAAACTCCTCAGCCTTCTAAGCAACTAAAGGTTTAAACCAGAAAATAGAAAACTATTCCGGAGATTGTTTTGTAATTTGACACTTGTCGAGAGTTGGACTTGAGTTCAGTTGCCTGTGAGAATGATGGAGGTAATGTTATAACTGAGACTCCTCATTTACTTGAGTTTGACTATTTGCCTATTACTAGAAGAAAAGGTGCACGATAATGTACTAAACATCCCATTTAGAAGTATGTTGTTTATGGTAATCTAATATCATCTTTTAAGACTTTTACAGCTTGCTTAGATAAAGAACAGTTACCTAATACCATTGAGTAGACTTTAAAAGATTCTAAGTGGAAAAAGGTTGTTGAAGAGAAAATTGAAGCACTTGAAAATAACAACACTTGAACCATTACAGATCTTCCACTTGGCAAGAAATTAGTTGGATAGAAGTGGGTGTTTGTCATAAAATACAACTCTAATGGTAGTATATAGAGGTATAAAGTAAGGTTAGTGGTAAAGGGTTTTATTCAAATCTATGGAATTGATTATAATAAAACTTTTGCTCATGTGGCTAAAGGGTTTTATTCAACTCTAATTGGTTAATGATGGGATTGGTGAGTTTTTCCTATGGATTTGGAATTTGATTGGATGAGGAAATACTTCTACCCCCATTGGTGTCCTTTTACTTCAATTAACTGTATGAGATCTTACAAGATTCATAAACAACAAGCAATTTAATCAACTTCTGCTACTATGGGCTTTAAAACTTCAACTTTCCAACATTCTGCGAGTGTATCCGGTACAGTTGGAGAGTAACTCTCCTGTTCGGCTTGCTAGTTTGTTTGAAACTGAACTTGGCATACTTTGGCCTTAAGATCAGTCCCAGGCTGCCAGGGATCATGGTATTTTGATTGAGTTTACTCCTTTTGAAGTTTAAGGACAAGGGTAAATGTAACTTTGATATTCATGTACAATGTGATATTTAACTTTGTTTTTTTTTTTGTGTAATTAAGCACCTAACTTTTTGATGGTACAATCAGACCCCTTGACTTTTTTTGTGTGTAACTAATTAACCAATTTTTATTTTCCGGTGCAATCAAGCACTTAATATTTTTTTAATTATACATGTTTATACTTTGAATTTTAACATTTTTTTTTGAATCCACAGCACATATTATCCATTTAACTAAGCAGAATTAAAATTATAAGTGAACTATAAGAATTGAACATTTGTAATTAAAACAACTTCGGTACCTAAGTACAAAAAAAGTTAAGTAACTGCATTAGAAAAGTTAGATACCACATTATAGAGTATTTTGCAACAATAATGTCGTTGAGTTTTTTTATTTTAAGGTTTGGATACTTATTTTATTTTATGATCTAGTATGATTCTTATCAAATCAATGTATTAACTAATGAGGTTGCTGAAATGACGTGCAATGAGTACTGCAATCGCCTTACAATGTTGACGACTTTTCATGTAGTCGACGTGCAGTGCTGGCGGCTTCTCCTGAAGTTGACCTATACTGCTAACAACTTCACTTGCTACTGTAACAATCATTGTACATCATAAAATAAAATAAAAATACCTCAAACCTTGAAATAAAAAAAACTCAACAACCTTATTGATGCAGAAAAAAACCAAATTATATATACATGTCAAAATTAGGTAATAATAATAATAACAATATCATATTTCAACACTTTTAAATTATAAAATTTAAGTTTTTTTATCATTTCTACCTAAAGTAGGGATGTCAATTGGATTGGGCGGGTGCGGAGGGTGCTCTCTCCCACATTCTTCCTCGTCAAGAATTATTACCCTCGTCTTTGCCCTACGACCCGCTGCAAATTTAAAATATAAAATCATCCCTATCTCGCAATCCGCAAGACTAAAATCATCTTCGTCCCACCACTCACGTGGGTTTTGAGACCCACCTAATATCTTCTTTACCCGCTTCATGACCCACTTCGTATAATATATTTCTATGTATTAGTTAAAAATATAAAGCAAATTTATTAAAAAAATAAAAAAAAATATTTGTCATTCGGACTCTCACCACATATGTGATATTATTCCAACTGTCACCTAAAAAGAAGGCTTGACGACAACGGTAAAGAAAACAAATCAAGAAACCTAAATATTATATATATATATTTGATCTTTTCATAATTATTCTAAGACAGTCAATATGAATTATCTTAAATTTGATTCTAATCCAAACTAATATTTTTAAAAATATTTGTATATTTGATTTGATTAAACTCAAACTCAATTATGCATAGGCATAATGTCAAAAAATGTCTCTAACATTTAACTGAATAGTTATTTTGGCACCTATTCTTTTTTGAAGCAATTTAACTCTTAACGTTTCATTTTGGGTCAAAATAGTCCATCTACGGATGAAAACTGTTAATTAACTAACATTAAATGGCTTAAAATGACGTGGCAAACCTGCATGGCAGTGCACGCCACGATAACACTATCATATAAGCAAATATGCTAATTTTACAAAATGACACATCAGTCAAAAAATAATTTTATAAAATTGTATAAAATTTAAAATATTTTTTCTTCTAACGTTTCATTTTGTCAAGTCATTTTAAGTTGTTTATCGTTAGTTGACTAATAGTTTTCATTCACAGATGGGCCATTTTAACCCAAAATGGAACGTTAAGGGTTAAATTGCTTCAAAAAAGAATATGGGCCAAAATGACTATTCAGCCAAACGTTATGGGCAATTTTTGGCATTATGCCATATATATATATTTTATAAATGTCTCGAGACAAGTCAATATGAATTGCCTTAAATTTTACTATGAACCAAACTGACATTTTTAAAAATATTTATATATTTGAGCTGATTAAACTCAAACTCAATTATATTTTTAATAGTTTTTAGGCTTAACTGTCAAATAGGTGCCCAAACTATGCCCTTTTTCCAGTTAGGTGCCCAAACTATTTTTCAGGCCAAATAGGGTCCTAAAGTTTCATTCCGTGACCCATTTAAGGTTCTCCGTTAATTCTCACCGTTAAGGACACATGTCATATCACATCCCAAAAACTGGTCTAGTCGGAATTAGGTTCTGGTGATCGAAAGTTTTGTACCGGTGATGCCGGAATGATGTAATCATCGAATCTTGTACCCAATTTTGAAGTAAAGAAAGTTATTTGGGCTTAATTGAAATGGTTGGAACTTTTAGTAAAGAATGGAAGTTAGGGGTTTCATTTAAAATGCAGAAAATGCTAAATCTGGCAATGCGTATCAATACGGAATGACATGTATCGATACGGCCTAACTGTTTTTAACTAACTTACCCAATTCAGTCTAGCCGTATCGATACGACCATAAGGTGTATCGATACGGGTCCCTGCCCAAATTGATTTAGTGACCAAATTGAAAAGATTTGAAGCAGGGTGTAACACCCCCTACCCGGCCTGGTCGAGAACCGGGTCAGAGAATGCTACTAGTGAACCTTGTAGTGATCGGTGCGATAATTTGAAACAAAAGATGGTATTCTTAGACTTTTAACCCCGTATTATTTAATAGACGGTTCCCCTAATCCGTTACGAGTTTACGATTGCTCAATTAGGACCTACTTTAAACCAATCCAAGTTTTAGGGACCCAATCGTAAAGTCATTATTATAGAGGTTCTTATTTGAAATTGGGCTTACTACAATGAAATTAAACATGTAAATATCAACCATGAAAATTTTCATGTTAATCGAAATTCATTTGCCTTTCTAATTAGTTTATACAAGATTTAGTGACCTTATAGTAAACAATGCAAAACTGTTTTCCATGAATTTTAACTAATTTAACTAACACCGTACTGATACACTTGGGGTCGTATCAGTACGCCAAGCCTAAATTCTTAATTTTCAGTATCAAGGGTAAGAGACCCGTATCGATACGGTTGAGGTTGTACCGATACTGGTTGGTCGCGCTGACCACGTATCGATACACCTTAACCCCGTATCGATACCATTTTTACACCCAAATTCCAATAGCCAAAATCCGTACCGATACGCCTAGGACGTATCAATACACCCCCTTTTGACCAAAGTTGACCTGACCAAATATGCAAGGCCATATCGATACGCCATCAACAGTATCGATATGCCCTGACTTGTAATGACAAATTTTTGCTGGATTTTATTCGATTTAACCTACCAAACATTATCCAAATGCAATGAAATTTTGCACGTAATATTTCCAGGCCATAAAATACTTGCATGACAAATTTTATGATCATACGAATTCATTTACCAAGATTTCACCTTTTAGAGACAAATATGCAACTTTAATCGTTTTTAGTCACTTTTAAAAGGTCATTTAGGGCCTTAGCTACTTCCACCAACCATGCTTAATACATACATACCCAAAGGGTCACAAAAGACTAGTTCAACTACTTTGCCACCATTCTAGGAGTTCTTAGGGGCAAAACACATTACTTGTGGCTTGAGGTGACTTGTTGACAACGTCAAAACTTTCGATCTTCAACGACAAAATCCTTAACCTAAAATGTATGAAATGAAATGCATTAGGCATACTTTGCCTAGTGAGGTAGTCATAATTAAACACCATGTCAATGAAATTTATTCCAATTCATGACTTAACAATAACGATGCAATAGATCAATAAAAATAATGCAATGCACATGTTCAATGTCAATGAATTTCATATTCCAATAATAACCCTTGGATCGATTCAGGATAGTGGATACGCGAATTCCTACGCCTTGCCAAATCAATGAATGGTCTAGTCCCCCCGCCTCGCCAATATGACCAATATCACATCACATCCCTCCTCCTCGCCAAATCAATACAGGCCATAGCCCAAGGACCGTAGTCCACCCGTACAATGAGCTTATGAATTCTATGGCATGCCAATTGTATCCAAAGTCCTTTCGAATCCAAGGTTCGGTGACAATATCAATAGTTCATGTTCAATGTCAATAGCCATGTTCAATGTTCTTATCAATAAATAATATTTCGGTGTCCACGTTCAATGGCAATATCAATAAAAATGCCAATGTCCAATGATTTCAATGACAATAAAAATGGTCGATGCTTCATTTTCAAAGTTTCGATAACAATAACGATGTTGACATCAATGATCAATGGCATTGGCTATATCAATGGCTCTATAACAACACCCTATACTTCATGATTCAATATTGATGGCGATAATAATGGCAATAACAATTCTCAATAACAACAATGATATCCATGTCCGATGTTCAATAACAATGACGATGACATTGACAATGCTCAATAATCGATGCGATAACTTACCAATACTTACCATAATGTCTGATAAGTGATTTGATGCAATAATCCTTAACAACAGAGTTAGCAATGACAATTCTATTAACAATGAAGTCGGGAAAGACACCTAGCCTAATCTTGAGACTCCAACTACACTCACCTCGATAATCCAATGCTTCTACGATTCTCAGATTACAACCCTTTTATTCCTAGTCTTTGGTGAGGCCGATAGATGTTCCTTGTCGATTTCTTGAACTATAAAATCAATAGGAATCGGTTAAATTCAATATTATGATACCAAAATCATTATAACGATATCAAAATCAATATCAAAGCTTAAATTAGCTATTAGCTATCAAATTCCATGGGTGGCCAAACCCTAGCTTAAGATTAAACTTGATTTATCCATGGATTTCAATAATAGCTTGAGGGAATAAGCTTACCCATTTGCGAGGATCGTTTCGATAACAATAAACCGAACAAAACTAAGCTTTCATCAACCTCAACAATGGAGGTGTATGCTTGGAAGTGGAAGACAACAATAAGGTGAGGTGTTTGCTTGATGGAATATCAGGTAAGTTTTCTATCCCCTTCCTTTTTTCTATTTTAACAAATGCTTAGGAGACTTCCCTATGATGAAGCAACTTCATCAGATCACTCCATGGTGAGTGATTTTAATTTGAGGAGGGGCTAATCACAAGGTTAGTCCCTCAACTCTCGGCAGACTATACTTGTACCCCCGAACTTCTAATTTTTATAATTTAGCCACTAAAAGGTTTTCAGTACTTTCAATAAGACATTTAAACAATAATTCGACTCAACTAGAGTCTAATACCAATACATTTGAACTTGTGGTCAGCATCAATACAATATTTGAATGTTTTCGATATAGGGTTTTCGATCGCTGGAACCTATTTCTAACTAGGCCGAATTTTGGGGTGTTACAACTCTCCCCCTTAAGAAAAATCCGTCCTCGAATTTTTACCTGGATTGAAGAGATGAGGATATTGGTTCCGCATTGTCTCCTCTAGCTCCCATGTTGCTTCCTTAGCAGTATGGCTCCTCCAGAGCACTTTAACCAATGGAATAGTCTTGTTGTGAAGTCTTTTGACTTCCCTTGCAAGAATTTGAATTGGTTCTTCTTCATAGGATAAGTTGGATTGAATTTCCATAGATTCAAGCTCAATGATGTACGAGGGATCAGAACGATACTTCCGAAGCATGGATACATGGAACACATCATGGATTTTACTCATTTCTGAGGGCAACAATAAGCAATAAGCCACAAGGCCAACTTTTTTAGTAACCTCGAAAGGGCCAATAAATCGAGGACTTAGTTTCCCTTTCTTTCTGAACCTCAGAACCTTCTTCTATGATAAAACCTTGAGGAAAGCTCTTTCACCAACTTCATATTGAATATTCTTACGCTTAAGATCAGCATAGGCCTTCTGTCAGTCAAAGGCTGTTTTCAAACGGCTGTGGATAATGATAACCTGTTCTTCAGTTTCCCGAAGTAAATCAGGGCCAACATCATGCCTTCACTGAGCTCAGACCAGCATAAAGGAGTTCGACAACGCCTCTCATACAATGTCTCATACGATGCCATTTTGATAGAAGCTTAGTAGCTATTATTGTAGGAAAATTCAATGAGGGGTAGGGATTTCTCCTACGATCTGCCAAAATCAACGATGCATGCTCGAAGCATATCTTTCAAAATTTGGATTACCCTTTTCGACTGGCCATCGGACTGAAGGTGAAAAGCAGTGCTAAGATTATAACCCTGGTACCCAAAGCTTCTTGTAACAACTTCCAGAACCGATATGTAAGTCATGGATCTCGATCAGAAATAATAGACTGAGGTACTCCGTGGAGTCGAATAACTTCCTTGATATACAAGTTAGGCTAACTTGGGAAGGCCATAGTCTATTCAAATCGGTAAAAATGTGCTGACTTGGTTAAACGATCCACGATGACCTAAATAGCATCATGTTTAGTATGAGTTAAGGGCAGACCACTAACAAAGTCTATAGTGATCTTCTCTCACTTCTATTGCGGTAGATCAATAGGTTGCAATAAGCCAGTAGGAATACGATGTTCAGCCTTAACACGTTAACACGTAAGGCACTTAGATACGAATTCAATTATGGCTTGCTTCATGCTCGACCACCAGTAAAGCTCACGTAGGTCCTTGTACATCTTTATCGACCCTAGGTGAATAGAGAAAGAGCTCGAATGAGCCTCCTTAGAATATCGGTACGAAGAGATTCATCATCAGGTATACAGACCCTATCATGAAAACATAAGAGTCTTTCAGAATTTATTCTGAAATTAGGGTTATCTTGCAGCTTAGAAATGATAGTCTAAAACTTAGAGTCTTGTTTTTTCAATGCTCGAATTCTCGATGTAATGGTAGACTGAACTTGAAGTTCAGCTACAATGAAGCGATGCTTCTTAAGACGGAAGTGGGCGTTGATAGCTTGAGGAGCTATAATATAAGGACTTGTAATGAGTCGGTGTACAAATCATCATATTAAACTTGAGGATCAATAACAATACTTACCAGGCAGAGGTTTGCGGCTGAGTGCATCAGCTACAACATTGGCTTGCCTGGATGGTAGTCAATGACAAGAGTTCCATCCATCTCCGTTGTCGAAGATTTAACTCCTTTTGAGTTAAGAGATATTTGAGACCCTTATGATCAATAAAGAGGTAACATTTCTCCCCGTAGAGATAATGTCTCTAAATTTTCAACGCAAAGACAACTGCAGCCAACTCTAAATCGTGAGTGGGATAATTCATCTCGTGTGACTTGAGTTGTCTCGATGCATATGCAACAACCTTGCCTTCTTGCATCAATACACATCCTAACACGAGATGCAATGCATCACTGTAAACTGTGTAGTCCTTTCTTGACTCAGGTTAGGTTAGGACTAGTGCATGGACACTTTGAAAATGAATAATGCAAGGTAATAACTCTTCAGAGTGGTAAGCAGTGCGAAATAGAGACAGCTACCAAGCAGCTAGTCGTCAGCCAAGATGCAAAGCTTGTGCCAGCAGACATACCCAGAGAAGTAGAGAAGGAGAAAGTAGATGATGCCAACGATCATGCCAGTAAGAGTGCCAAACAGGATGCCAGTCCCAGTGCCAACAATGATGCTAGAAATGATGATAAGCAGACTGATGCCAACACTGCCTTGGCAAAGCCGGTAGCGCCAGTATATATATATATATCCACCGCCACCATTTCCAGCAAGACTTCAAAAGCATAAGTAGGACTAGCAATTTAAGCGCTTTTTGGAAGTGCTTAAACAGTTGCAAATTAACATTCCATTGGTGTAAGCCCTTGAACAAATGCCCAACTATGTAAAATTCATGAAGGGCATCTTGTCCAAAAAGAGAAAGTTGGGAGAATTTGAAACCGTTGCTCTCTCTGAGGGATGCAGTGCCATGATCCTAAACCGATTGCCACCAAAGCTGAAAGATCCAGGGAGTTTTACTATTCCTTGCACAATTGGCGACAAGTTCATGGGGAAGGCGCTGTGCGACTTGGGAGCCAACATCAATTTGATACCACTATCAGTTTTCAAGAAGCTTGGCATAGATGCAAGACCTACCACGATGACACTTCAATTGGCAGACCGATCCTATGCACATCCCAAGGGTAAGATTGAGGATGTGATGGTAAAGGTAGACAAATTTATTTTCCCAACTGATTTTATCATTTTGGATTATGAAGCTGATATTAATGTGCCAATTGTTTTGGGTAGGCCGTTTCTTGCTACTGGCAGGGCTCTTATTGATGTTCATAAAGGGGAACTAACCATGAGAAAGAATGATCAACATGTTACTTTTAACGTGTTTCAAGCTTTGAAATATGCAGATGAACTTGATAAATGTCAAGCTGATGAAATGATGGAGTCCATCTTTACTTTGGACATGGCACAGTTGTGCCAGGATATAGCAAGTGATGACGACATAGCTGAACTGTTTGAGGAACCCGTGGAATCAGCCTTGGAGGCTAAAAATGTAAGTTACTTCGAGCCACTTCATTTGGCCGGCAGAGAGATAAAGAGACCAAAGCCATCTATTGAAGAACCACCAGAGTTGAAGCTTCAACCCATGCCAGAACACTTAAAGTATGCTTATTTAGGTAAGAACTTGACTCTGCCAGTGATTATTGCCACTGATCTCACTAATGATCAGTAGGTAAGACTGCTGGAAATACTAAAAGATTATAAGCAAGCATTGGGTTGGACCTTGGCAGACATCCAAGGTATTAGCCTAACCATCTGCATGCATAGGATCATACTAAAAGAATACAATGGCAGGACCATTAAAGGCCAAAGGTGGCTAAACCCAAGCATGAAACATGTTGTAAAGAAATAGATCATAAAATGGTTGGATGCCAGGATCATTTATCCCATTTCTAACAGCTCTTGGGTTAGCCCGGTGCAGTGTGTGCCAAAGAAGGGTGGCATGACTGTGATCCAAAATAGTAAGGCTGAATTGATTCCCTTTAGAACCATCACTGGATGTAGGGTGTGCATGGATTATAGAAGGTTGAACAAGGCTACAAGGAAGGACCACTTCCCATTGCCTTTCATTGACCAGATGTTGGACAGGTTGGCTGGTAAAGCTTTTTACTATTTTTTAGATGGTTATTCGGGATATAATCAGATTGCCATCGCCCCTGACGACCAAGAGAAGTCCACGTTCACGTGTCCGTATGAGACATTTGCCTTTAGAAGAATACCATTCGGACTGTGTAATGCGCCAACAACATTTCAACGTTGCACGATGGCCATTTTCTCTGATATGATTGAGCATAACATGGAAGTATTCATGGATGATTTCTCAGTGTTTGGTGTAACATTTGAGGAATGCATCCATAGCCTGGAGCAAGTTTTGAAGAGATGCATAAAGACGAACCTAGTGTTGAATTGGGAGAAATGCCACTTCATGGTGAAGGAGGGTATTGTTCTCGGTCATAAGGTAACCAAGAGAGGACTAGAAGTTGATCAAGCCAAAATGGAGGTAATTAAGCAATTACCATCTCCAACAAGTGTTAAAGGTATAAGGAGTTTTATAGGTCATGCCGGTTTTTATCGACGATTTATTAAAGATTTTTTTAAAATTGTTAAACCTTTATACTCATTGTTGGAACATAATGCCACTTTTGCATTTGACAATTCTTGTTTGAGAACATTTCAGGAGCTTAAAGACAAATTGATTAATGCCTCCATACTCGTGGCACCAAATTGGTATGAGCCCTTTGAGCTTATGTGCGATGCCATCGAATATGCTGTTGGAGCAGTTCTGGGACAACGGTGTGGCAAGATGCTCCATGCCATCTACTATGCCAGCAGAACCTTGAATGAAGCACAACTGAATTACTCTACAACTGAGAAAGAATTCCTCGCAATTGTATTTGCTTTTGATAAATTTAGGTCTTATCTAATTGGTAATAAGGTTGTGGTTTATACAGATCATTCGGCGTTGAAAAATCTCTTGGCAAAGAAGGATGCCAAACCTAGACTAATCCGATGGACGCTCTTGCTTCAAGAATTCGATCTGGAGATCAGAGATAAGAAAGGCAACGAAAACTTAGTAACTGACCATCTCTCTCGGTTGGAGCATCACATCGAGGATGTTAAGTCCACTATAATTAGAGACGAATTCCCTGATGAGTATTTGCTTTTAGTCGATGCTATACTATGGTACGCTGACATAGTCAACTACCTAGTAAGCAATATTCTGCCATCAGACCTGGCATATAATGCCAAGAAAAGATTTTTACGAGAGGTGAGGCAATACTATTGGGATGAGCCCATGTTGTACAAGCAGTGTGCCGACCAAGTGATTCGCCGGTGTGTGCTAAAGGACGAGCAGCAACATATATTGCATCTATGCCATGCTGCACCATATGGATGACACTTTGCTGGGATGAAAACTGCTGCCAAAGTGTTGCAGTCAGGATTCTTTTAGCCCACATTGTACAAGGATGCCCACAAGTATGCCAAGGCATGTGATCGATGCCAACGAACATGGAACATCTCTGGCAGACATCAACTATCGCTCCAAAACATTATGCCTGTGGATTTATTTGATGTATGTGGGATCGAATTTATGGGTCCTTTCCCCCCATAATTTGGTAATATGTATATTCTTGTGGCCGTTGACTATGTGTCAAAGTGGGTAGAGGCTGTTGCCTTGCCAACAAATGATGCCAAGTTCTTGTACAAAACTTTTTTCACTAGATTTGGTGCTCCTCGAATGATTATTCATGACGAGGGTACTCATTTTAAATTTAAATTAATTTCTAAAGCATTGTGCAGGTATGAGATTCAGCAGCGAATCGTCATAGCATACCATCCACAAACAAATGGGCAGGCTGAGATATCCAATAAGGAGATTAAGAACATTTTGGAAAAAATTGTGAATCCAACAAGGAAAGACTGGTCCTTGAGACTAGATGAGTCCTTGTGGGCTTATAGGACGACATTTAAAACTCCTTTGGGTACTTCCCTATTCAAACTTGTTTTTGGCAAACCATGCCATCCGCCAGTAGAACTTGAACATAAAGCCTATTGGGCCATCCGAAAGCTTGACATGGCATGGAGAATTGCTGGAGGAAAGAGGTTTCTTAAGCTTAATGAATTGGAGGAATTTAGAACACAAGCCTATGAGAACGCTAAGATATACAAGGAGAAGGCAAAATGTTTGCATGATAGTCGGATCCTGCCAAGACAGTTCGAAATAGGTCAGCTTGTTCTATTGTTTAACTCTCGGCTCAAACTTTTTCCAGGTAAGATTAAGTCAAGATGGACTGGTCCTTATGAAGTTGTGAAGCTATATGCTCATGAGGTTGTAGATATCAAGAACTTATAGACTGAAGAAATTTTTAAGGTGAACGTCAGTGCCTAAAGCATTACTTGGAAGGTAAGCAAAGTCATGCCGAGGAGGTGATCCTCTTGGCAGAATTGGAATGAAGCATTCACAGGTTTGAAATTCTTTGTAAATATTAGGATTAGTTTTTTTTTTTGTTTTCCTTTAGGAATAAGGTTTTTGTTATTGTTTTCTTTTTATTATCTTTCAATTTTATTCCCTTGCTGCGTTACACGATTTTCCATTTCGTGTGTATAGGAATTTTGACAGGAATATTGCCAGGAACATTGCCAGCCAGAACGCTTGCCAAGGGTGATGCCATGTACCATGCCAATACAGCCAGAGGCATGCACAGGTTTTCGTGTGAAGAAAGAAAAGAAACCCTAACTTGCGTAAGAAGAGAAAGAAAAATCATTGAGATTAACCTTAGCCGCCCAATTTAAAAAAGATTTAAATTCATCATAATTATCCTATCACTTCACCTTATCACTTTAAACATTTATCCCAATCAAAACTTGTAAACTTTCATCATTATCCCCCCTCTTTTCGGCTACCATCATTAAAACCTCTTAAAAACACTACACCTTCTTCATTCTTTTTTTACCCTAGCCGATTTCCCAAGAACCATAATCTCTTAATTTCTTTCTCAAGCAAGATTCAAGAAACCGTTAAACTTTTCTTCTTCTTTTCTTCATCACCGATTCAAGCTCTTCTTCTCTATGGTGTCGTCATCTCTTCCATTCAAAAAATTCTTCAATGAAGATATTCAAAAGAAGTTTGAGACGAGCTTTGCCTCAATATCCTTTTTGTATGAGAAGCACTTCGACTTCCAAACCGACACCACCGTTGGATTCTCACCGGAGTTCATGGCCATTGTCGACATGCATGGTTGTAGTTCTTTTTGCCAACAAAAGGGGAGATCTATGCTACTATCGTGTGAGAGTTTTATGCCCATCTCACAAAAGATTCTCCATTCTTGATAATTAGAGGTAAATATGTGTGTTTTGATGAAGGGTATCTGAACTCACTTTTTGCTTTGAATGCTATGGAAGATGAGCACTTTGACTATGCTGCATCTATGACCACTGCGAAATGCAAGAAACTGGTGGAAGACTTGTGTGAGCCTGGCACAGATTGGACCGTTTCCTCGACGGGCCACCAGACGGTGAAGAGGTTTGTGTTGAAGCCACAAATGAGAGGATGGAACCATTTCATCAAGGCAAATCTGTTGCCTACATCTCACAACGAGACCATCTCGGAAGATCGGTTGATTTTGCTACATTCCATCATCAAAGGACGCAAGATCAATGTTGGCAAAATCATTACCGATGAGGCTTATAAATGTGCTGAGAAGGGTAAGGGAAGTTTATTTTTCCCTTTTTTAATTTCTAACATTTGTTTGCGCCATGAAGTGCCTAGAATGGATGAGGATATCAGCCAAACAATCAAGGGAACCACCACTACTTCCATTATTTGGAAAAACCTCATGGCTTTTGAGCCAAAGGAGAAGGGCAAGGGAAAGGCCAAGACAACCACGCCAAAGCCCAAGCCAAAGCTAGAGGCAGAGCCCAACAGTGTACCGGAAACTATGCTAGCAAGCTCATTGGCGGTGTTGTCCCAAGTGTATGCCCGCCAGGAGATTATCCTCAAAAAATTGGAGACAACCGAGAAGCTTAATGTAAAAATGCGGCATTACACCAAGGAGAGGGATGCCATCATTCGGGAGGTACTTGTGAAACTTTCCCCCGATGTGGTGCCGATATTTCCTTCTTTCCCTACCAAGCCTGCTGCCAGTGATCCTATGCCAGCCAGTCCAGCCAATCATGCCAGTCCAGTCAAGCCAGCCAGTCCAGTCAAGTCTGCTAGTCCAGCCAGTCATACAAGTCAATTATTTCTGCCAGTTCTAAATTTGAAGCAACAGTTCCACTGTCCCCGGTGCACGTTGAGACTACCAGCACCGATTCCTCCTTCGATTTAGAGGAGATTCCTACCAAGAAAAAGAAGCCAACACCAGTCACACCACCAGCCGAGTCTGTCAAGAAGAAGGATGATCTTGGAGCCTCCACTGCTGCCTCACAGTAGGGCTAGAAAGGAAAGAAAAGAATGGCCCCTGATCGTGGGAGCCTAACCACGAGAAAGGCCCGTGCCAGAAGAGAAGAAGAAGCCTGTGCCAAATGACATGAAGCCTCATCCGAAGGGGAGTCTTATTCTACCTAACTTCTTTGTATTTCATATTTGCATTTTCATGATCATGCATTTTTATTTTTCTATTTTTCCTGTATATTTGTGTTGTTTCATGCATTGAGGACAATGCACATCTTGGGTTTGAGGGTGTGCATTTTCTCAATTTTATGCCATGTCATGCATTTCATGTTTAATCCTTTTTGTTTGCCATGTAGTTTATGTAGAGTAGTTGCATACCAAACCATTAAAAAAGTGAAAAAGAAAATTTTGTCTCGACTTAAATTTGAAGTTTGTTAACAACTGTTAGGTAAGCTTATTTTGATCTACTTGTTTGCCCGATGATGAGTTTATAATTTTCAGTTTGCCATGCCAGTAGAATTGTATGCCATGTTTGCCATGGCAATCGATCTCTAGTTTATGGAATTGAATTTACACTTAACACGTGATATGTATCTAGTTCCCTAGCAAACTTAGACTGTTTGAAACTATGCTTAGATTAAAAAAAGAGAAAAAAAGAGAAAAATAATGCCAGGGTAAAAAGAAAATAAATAAGATAGCAATGTTCTACCAAGGCAATAAAAATGAACTCTCCTCTACGCAGGGATAATAAGTTACTTGGGGCTTCGTGGTAGCTCCCTCTTAGTTCTCAGGTCCAAAACCCTATGGTATGAGTTGAAGGGAAAGCCTAGTGATGTCTGGATTAAGGTGGAGATTCGTGGTATGCTCTCTCTTATCACTCACGCTAAACAGTGTCACGAAGCAAGCTTATATTAATGCCAACAAAACCCTCGACAAGAAAGAAAAAAATGATAACAATAAAGATCAGAGTTTAGGTAGTAAAATTGGCTAAGGGAGTGAAAGGGTATTGGATGCATATTGCCTACACATCACACACGCTTCATGAACTTAAACTAGAGTTATATTGTTACACGTGAATTACTATCTGCTTGGCACTATGCATTGAGATTTCTAAGGGCAGCATTAGAATCAAACTCTGCTTGCCAGCATTTGTTGGCATTCCAACCAAACTTTTGCTGAGGTATTATTTTTGCTGTTTTTGTTTTTCTTTTCTCTTGCATTACTTGAGGACAAGCAATGAGCTGGGTTTGGGGGTGTGTTACCACCTCAAAAGTATTATTTTTCATGCCTATTTTGATATGCTTTTGCTTGTTTTCAAGTACATTTAGTTGCATTAGATTGATAGTATCATGCATTTGCATCAAGGAGTTAGTTGGCTGCCTATGCTTGTGTAAGAGGTTGTTTTTATGGCCTTTTTGTAGGTTGGCAGGGTGTTTTGCTTGAGAAATAAAAGCAGGACACAGGGACACAGTTAGGAATGCCAAGGTGAATGACTGAGAAGAGGAGACGAGACGAGAGGTGATCAGAGCGAGGTGTTAGAGCAGCGAGTGACAGTCGGTGCAATCAATGAAGGGTGATTCAACCTCTTGGCCTTGAGCCTGGCGTGGAGGGCTGCATCGAGAGACCCCTATGCCTATTCCCTTGGCACAAGTTGTTTATCTTTAGTTTTTTTTTATGATGGTAATGTTGAAAACATTGATGGTTTTGTTGGTTAACCCCCACTCTATGAACTAATTTAATAGTTGGTGAGGGGATGTTTTGGTTTTAAACGTTGGCTTTTATGCCTTAGTTCCTTTATAATAATTCTACTTTTGGCAAAGTTTGTCTGTTTTCCATACTTTAATTTTTCCTAAGTACTGTTCCAAAGCGAGAGTTGGCTTAATTAGCTTATTGCCTTCAAATATCTTAACAGACTTGCGTTGGCAATGATCAAGTTGCTGAATACTTGGGAGAAAAGCTTCGAGAGAAGTCGCTCAAGTAGATGAACTTACTTCGGAAGTGAAATCTACCCCCACGGAGTATAGATTTGTTTTTAAATCAAATTGGTTTAAGGAAAACATAAACTATAGAGATATACGGGTTTTTACTTGGCCAGTTTAGGGTAATGACCATCGAGAGATGCTTTGCTACTTTTGAATTTGCTCGGCAAACAATGCCAAGACAGTTTTGCCAATAATGGCTGGATTGAACCACGTTAAAACCAGACATTCCCTGCCAACAGTCATCATTCATTTGAAAACACCTTCCTTGCCAACGCTTTACTTCAGTTTCTATTTTATTTTATTTTCTTAGTTTTAAAATCAGCTCTTTCAAACAACAATCTTTTCTTCCAAAGCAAGTAACAATCAAGCAATCGAATTCCAAGTCAATCTCTGTGGGATCGATACTCAGCTTACCAAGCTATATTACTTGTCGATCGTGTATACTTGCACGCAAAAGACTCTTGGCACAATTTATCTTGCCCAAATACATACCATTTATACCATTTGCCAGCATTCATTTTACACATCTCTCTTAGAGTCAACATTCACCTCGATAAACGACCATTGTATTTTTTCCTTTTATCTCTTCTAATTGCAATTATTAACCTAAGGTGATTATACGTGCAATCGGTGAAATCTCGACTCAAATGGACATCAGTTTGATATCCTATTCTATGAATACACATTTTAGGACCATTTTGTAAAAACAGATAATTATGAAGACTTAAGACAAATTGGCTTTACCAATAGTTAATTAAACATATTACTTGCTTGCTGTTGAAATTACAACTTGAACAACATTTCCAACCCAATCAATTGCATGCTACTCAAACAAGGACCAAAATATAACAAAAGCAAACCTCAGATTCTATTTAACTAACAAAACTATCGAGCGTATCGGTACGCCTCCGTCTCAACATTTCCCAAATTTCTAATAACTAAGCACCGTACCGGTACGTCTGCTTGCGTATTGAATCGCTAGCCAAAATACGCCTTACCATATTAGAACGGTCCCTCACGTATCAAAATGCTTGGCCTGGATTGGGCATACCGTACCGGTACGGTGCTTCACGTTTTGGTACGCGTGGGCCTGAAACGACAAATTCCCCTGGTTTTTCATACATTTAAGCATCCAAAGGTAACCTAGCAAGCCTCTAACATGTTTACAACCATTTAAGGGACTTAGACACAAACATAGATCCTCAAATCATGTTTCATCATAGAAATAAGACCAAAGGGCATCTATATAGGCATGCTTCCTAAGCAATCAATTCATCAACAATCCAAAATCCATTCTAAGGCAAAACCAAACATATAAAGGCCATTTACAAGTTCAAACCACCAAATAAAACTTGCTTCAACAGGGAGCTTCAACAAGGATTTTAACAAAACATACTCTCAAACAACATAAAGCCCTCATTGCCATTATTACTACTTATCTATTTTTGAAAACCATACTTGTGAAAGTCTCAAGCCTTGGAATTTCTTTCTTGCTCACTTGCTGCCTTAGAAACCTTATTTATCTACATTGATGAGAAAAGAAAGCGTAAGCATAAATGCCTAGTGAGGGACGCTCAAGGAAAGCACTCAACAATGCTATTAAAACCGTTAGTTCAAAAGCACATGTTCTAAAATATGCCCAAATGTCAACTCATGCTTCATTGCTCTCTCTAAAACAATTTGAATAAACCATTTTCTCACATGTATCATGAATCTCTAGCAATTTCAAAGCAAACCTCAATTTAGGCCTTCACATGTTTGTTCCTCTAATAGCAAAGCTTAAAGAGCATCTCATATATAAACCATATTATACAAATTCTATTCATGAATCATGATACAGTAAATCTCATATATTGGCATTTGAAGTGACCCAAAACGAAACCATTTCTATTTGCAAAAACATATCGGATATGCGGATTTACGGGTGGCGTCTCTACCACACTCTACAAACATACATGCCAGAGAATCAGAACAATTACCACCTCAACGGTCATGATGTAAAGATCCACCAGCGAGAGAATTCTATCTATTCTACCTCAACCGCGGCGGTTCCTATGGGGGAGCTACCACTAACCCACATGAGGCGACTTATTATAGTGCACTTTAAACCCTATGGTCGAACAATTATATCCGATAACAATTTAACCATTTTCCACTTGCCAATATACACTTTTAAATCAAGATACCTTACTTTTCTTCATATGCATCATTCAAACCATTTTCTACCAAGGCTTCTCAAATACATTAAAATCATGTATTTAGGCAATTATTCTAAAACATGTTGCATAGCATTTTCTAAACACATGTATCATCAAAATATAGTCATTTGAAACATTTCTCATTTCCAAAACATGCATATAATAGTAGGTAAACAAATATATCTTCAAAAGCATGAGCATGAGTTTAATAAAGCAATGGGAACTGAAAACCGAGAGTGAAATCTTTCATACTTACTTTCGAGCTTAGATTAGTGTTTCAAGCTCAATCTAAACTCTCAAACTCACTTTCAAACCTTAGAAAGTTGAGAACCACGTTTCCACTCACCGTCAACACCAAGCTCTACTTGCCGAACCGAAATCAAGCATTTGAAACTATCGAAACCTCGCCCAATGATGAAGAATCAATCTCCCCTATTTTATCCACATTAAAACAGAGGATTAATGCAACATTTTACATCTATAATCCCAGCAACCTCTGCTCCTCACTACAATCCATCAATCGCTATCCTAAAACAATCGAAAACAACATCAACCTTTCTCTAAACCTAACCCAGCCATAACCTAACAATCTAAACCATTTATTATCAACAATCAACATCCAAAAACTTCCTACTATCAACCTTATACCTCCAACAAACATTAAACCACCACAAACCCTCAAAAACCCAAAACTAGCAGCCCAAACAACTAAGGATTCACATAGTTTCGGGATTCCTTTGTCAAAACCATCAACTTAACATTATTAAACATCTAAATCATGATTGAAATAACTAAATCCCATCAATTAAACCTTGATTAAACAAATTTTCCATAATTAAATCATCAAAGCACATTAGAAAACATATTTAAAGAGTCAAGAACTTGGAAATTTCAATAAAGAACCTTAGATTAAAGGAGAGAAATTATATTCACTTCTAATGGATGACTTCCCCCTTAATTGGCATGTTTTGATTGAAATCATCAAGAAATCAAGTAACATTTGAAGAAAATCAAAAGAGTTGATTCCCAATCATTTTTGAGTGAAAAAGATAGTTTGGCTGATGAGAAAGTAGAGAGAAAAGTTAGTTACGTAAGAAAATGATTTAGGGCTTAAAACTCATGTTAATTAAATCCTTTTTATTTTTATTTAATAAACTATTTAAAAACCATTAAAAATAGCCCAAATTAAGGGGAAACATCTGATTAAAAACATTGGTACATTAGCTCTTTATAGATTCTAAGTTTTGACCTTTTTACATTTTAGTCACCAAAACTATTTTGGAAACTTTACATTTTAGTCACCAGCTAAAAATGTCACTTAATCCCAATTTATTTTACCAAATTGAGTTTACCAAAAACCTCGATAGACCATTATAATATTTTAAACTATTTTCCATATTTTATTTTGACTAAAAACCATTTAATTTGAATTACTTCTCGAAACTAGTCAGATCTGCCTACTTCTAGGCCCAAATTCAGGGTGTTACATAGACAGTTAGTTAGTTTAAGAAGTTTAATATTCTTTATTTTCTTTATTAGACTTTCTTTATTATTATAAATTGACATATTGTATATTCGTAAAAGTAATAAGAATTTCTATCATTTTTTTCTATCTGAAATCCCTAATATCAAAATCCAAATATTAGAAATTCCTAAATTAGAAAAAGAACAGACTTCGAAGGCCACGACACAGTAATGGTGTCAGAGGCACATATATATACACATTGACACGAGGATAGGGGTAGATTTCTCTCTCTTTCTCTCTACATACTCCTCACTCCAACCACCATTTATGGTTTTCAGGCCAGAGCCAGAACGAGTAAACCGCCACAAACTACCATTAACTTTCTCTGCTTATAGACGACTCACTCCCGGCACGATGTTTCTTGGTGTCATGGAAGGAGAAAGTGTTCCCCCAAATACCTAAATCCATCCTCATCATCTCTGGTCACTGGGACACTTCTTTTCCTGCCGTTAACATCGTTAAACACAATGATACAATCCACGAGTTCTATGGTTTCCCCGATCCTTTGTACAATGTGCCTTTTCTACTCTCCTACCTTTTCAATTACCGTTAGATATATAATGTAAAAAATACCTTAACGTTTGATTGAATAGTTATTTTGGTCTTTATTCTTTTTTGAAGCAATTAACCCTCAACGTTTCATTTTAGGTCAAAATGACCCATTTGCGATTGAAAACTGTTAGTTAACTAACAATAAATGACTTGAAATAGCGTAACAAACTTATATGACTGTGTCATATAGACAAATATGTTAGATTTGAAAGAATGTCATATCAGTCAAAAAATAATTTTATAAAATTATAAAAATATAATTTTTTTTTCTGTTGACGTGTCATTTTGTCAAATTATTTTAAGTTGTTTATCGTTAATTGACTGACAGTTTTCATCCACAAATGAGCCATTTTGACCCAAAATGAAACTCTAAAGGTTAAATCGCTGTAATCACTAATTTTGTCCGGGGCAACTCGTTTTTATAAATAAAAGGCTTTATACTTACTACTAGTTTAATTAAATAAGGGCTCATGTAATTAACCACTTTTATATATGATTATCATACAAGTAGTATGAGTATTATTTTGTTCTTATTTATCCTTTTTTCTTATCTTGTTATTATTATTATGGTTATAATTATCGTCTATTTTACATTATAAGTTGCTAAATTAAAAAACCTAAAATATTATTAGATTATAGCCTTACTATATAGTGTCATTATTATTATTATTACTGTTATTACCCTATTGTTATCGTTATCATCATTTATTTTTTGAACATATTATTCTATTGTTATTATAGTATTATTGTTATTTTCGTTATTACTAAATTAAAATAAAAAAGAATCCAAAAAATATAAACTAATAAATATATGCCCAATAATAATAAAAATATGCCCATTAGAGTCCATTTACAATTTTATAAAACCCAAAAATTGAATACATATTGCATGGCCCTTTTTGGCCCAACAATTAGAAGCCCTAATCTGATAGATGCCTTTCCCTTGCGTAGATCAATCCCCACAGTCAGATTAATTCTTGATTTGATGATCTAGATGAACACCACGCACACGTGCGCCACACTGCCCAGCTCATTAACATCCCCCACACGCCCACGCGCGACCTTTCAGCTTCTACACGCGTTCACGCACGTCATTCCATCTCCCCAGTCTCGTGTAGAGTCCACCACCCGACCAGTTGTCTTCCGGTGACGTCTCCCTGTCTCCACGCCAACACGCAGAGCTGGTGGCTGAATGCCACATCATGGCCGCTCGCCTACGTCGACCACCACGATGGCAGGCGGTCCTTTCTCTCCTCTGGTCCCCCAGTGCTCGATTCAGCCATGTCAAGTAAACAAACAAAAGAAAGAAATGTCAGAGGCAGTTAAAAATGCAGGAAATCAATCAAAAATGAAGAAATTTAAGAGAATTGCAACAACGCACATGAATCAGAGGGCAACCAATAACATTTTAGTGCCTTTTTTGCATTTTCAATAATCATGTAATATTCGGGCACTATATAACTGAACGAAAAAATAGATGTAAAACCTAGAAGGGATTTGAAAGCAATAGAGAAGAAAAGAAACCAAGAGCCTCAAGATTTTTGAGGTATACTCCTTCTTCTTCTTTCATTTTCACATCATCATACACAAGTATATTAGGGTTTAGGATTTTTACCTTTTTTTCTTTCTTTATGGTGTCATTTCGCCGTCGTTGCGCCCGTCTATCTTCCTTCCTCGACAAGAAGCCTCTCGACCTTCTTAAGGTCGTATGTGGTGAGTTAGAGGAAACGACAGCCAGAGAGGCTGGTTTCGGTCCTGGCTTTTTCAAAAGGGGCTTTTATTTCGGTTATGGTTTTTTGAAATAAAGGAAGGATTTGGTTGTTTTCAAAGGGTTTGAGTTTGGATCAATGTTCAAATTAGAAAATAGGTTCTTTTGGTATGGGTTTTGAGTTTGCTGACCGTCGGCGAGTGGCGGCCGACGCAGCGATGTACGACGGAGAGGCCACCAGAATCTAGTAATGTTTGATATATGGTTTGATATGTGTATTATTTTAGTATAATATATTTCATATAGTATATAGTTATTTCTTGTATAATATACAATATATATAGTTTCTATAATAGATATATAAAATATGGTTTTTTATAATATATATTTAATATATAGTTTTCTTTAAATATATATAACCCTTTTTAATTATAATATATATGATTTTATAAAGATCATAATATACGTATTATAAGGTTTTTAATATATATAATATAAGCTTTTGTTTTTTTAAATATATAACATAGGGTTCTTTTTAATATATAATATAAGCCTTTATAATATATAAGTTCTTATGATATATGTAATACATAGTTTTAAAAATGTAGTATATATTTTTATAAATATAGTATGAAATATATTTATTTCCTTAATGTAGGTTTAGTTTAGATGTTTGGGACTTTGTGTTTTGGGCCTAGGATTAACTTTAGCTTAGTGGGCCTTGGGCTTAGTTTAGGTGGGTTTTGTATTTGTTAAGGCCTTTGGATTAGTTTAGAAATTGATTTAATTAATTTAAGTCGTGTGCTCGTCTCATAGGGGCACGATCTTTAAATTAATTAGATTAATATAGGATTAGCCTTTTAGAGCCTTAGTTAGATTAGGGTTCGAACTGATTTAGTGAATTTAAATTTACCATTGGCTTATTGAGATAAATGTTAAGTTCATTAAATTAGTTGGATATTTCTTAATTACTTTTAAGATAAAATTAACATGGAGATTAGATTGACATTTAAATTAAAGCTATGATTGATTAACTTGATTTATTTTAAATAGTATTCTTGGCTTATTGGAATACTAGTTTGAAATCAATAGAATTAACTATCATATCACGAGATAACTCATAATTTGTTAGGGTTTTCTAACCTTTTAGGGTTAATTAATTTAGGGTTAATACTAGAAACACCTAATTAATAACTAGATCACTAATTGGATCTTCCATAACTTGGGCCTTTTAGGTTAGGGCCTTGGGTGGGCTTTTGTGTGTTTATCTTTAAGCCTTTGATTGCCATCCATTTTATTTGTCATTCATATGGCCCATTTAGTTTTCATGCTAATGAATTTAAATCATGAAAAATGGGGTATCTATTAGTTCTGATATTTTTGTCGTAACAGTCCGAGCTCAAAGGATGTTGACCAAATATTTGAATTAATTCTTACCGACTCAAAGTAAAATTAAAACTTGACAAAACCATTACATCATATGTTAATTGCTTGCATCATGCATAAAGGTGACGTGCGTGATTCAAACCATAAACTAACATGGCAGTCAGGCTTATGTGATGTCGGTGTAGTCTTTGGTCCGGTGTATCGCCAACCTTATTAATTAAATGTCCAATTAATTCAAACCCACCAACTTGATAAAGCCCATGTAATTAAGGTCAAATTTTCAATTAAGTACATCGAGTTAAATTCAATTCAAATTCGAAAAAACTCCATTAATTTGAAAGCAAACATATTTAGGTACCGATTTCCGGGCTTGATGGGGGTGCTAATCCTTCCCCACGCGTAACCAATTCCCAAACCCTTTCATAATGGATCTCTATTTTTCTACGGTGTCTGGCCCACCTTATCCAAGTGGCCGATGGAGACTCCAAGTTTTCATCGATTTTCAAAAGAAAAAGAATTTTCAAAAGAAATCCCTTTAAGCCAAAATTTCAAAGAACGATTTTAAGGATAACCCATAGCGCCGAACTTACAAAACCCTATATTGTTTTAAGAAAGGAAATGAAACGTCACTAAAGCTTGGTGACTCCACTGGTGATCGTGAATTTGTTTTTACAAAACAAAAGAGAGTTAGGCCAAAAGAATATTTTTTTGCCTTAAAATGATGGAAAATGTTGGGATTTTAATTGATTTTAAAAAGGTCGATTCTTTCTTGGTAATGTGACTAAGATTGCACGGGCTTTGATAATTGGTGGACTTCAGATTACTTTTTCATTTAATTTATAAGGAATCACCGACATGTGTTGCATCAGGTTCATCAAGCTCTATACTTGAGCTCCGTCCCTTTAAGTGGGAGTGAAAAGCCATATACCTACGTGAGTAGCCCTCCACGGGTCGGTAATTCACTTCCAGAATCCATGCCTTCTGACACGTGAGCAACCCTCCACATCACTAGGTCGTACTTTTTCACTAGGTCGTGCTTTCCATAATTGGAGTTCTTGTTGCCTTAGTAGGTAACGAGATAGGTTCAGGTACCCTCGATTAGAACCAAACCATGTGTGAGAATCTAGGAAACCTACCCCATTAGAGCCATGCGGATAACCCTAGCGAACTAGAATTCATGTGGTTAGGTTTGTTTCCTTACTTGCTTGCATTGTGCTTATTTCATTTTGCGTTTATTTTTTCTCATTTTCGTTTTATTGTTTATCTTATAACTAATGCTTCTTTTTGTTTTCTTCTTTTTCCTCTTTTACTTTTTTGCATATCTTATCATATCATGAAGAACACATTGAGTTGGAAATAGTTTGAAGTTAAAGACTAGATCAATGGGAGACTTAGTCCGTAGCAGTGATGAAAAGAATTCCGATGTTAAGATATGGTCAGAAGGGGAGCAACTACATGATGGAGACAATATTGCCACTGGGTTCAGATCAGCCATGTCAGCCACGTCTTTCATGAATACGAAGTTCAATGATGTGTCCGAATTGAAGCCGGTTTGGAACAGTTGGGATTTTGAAACAAATAGTACTTTTAGAGAAGAATATGGTGACATCGCGTACTTGCTAGAGGTCTTAGTTGATCAAGCACTATTACAAGCCTTGGTGGGTTTTTGGAACTCTGTCTACAACTGCTTTACGATTGGTAACTTTGATTTAACTCCGACAATCGAAGAATACCAAGACCTTATAAATTGCAAGAAGATTAACATGAATCGGGTATATTCTAAACCAAGTAAAAACAAAGCTTTTTGAGGTAAGTTAAAGAAGTTCTCAGATATGTTGTCATTTTGGGTCGAGCATCAAGTTACTACTTGGAATAATAAAGAGTATCTTAAGTGGGAGGGGATCCTGGCCTCAGCTTCTGTGCATCCTGTGGGACGAGTTCAGTGGAATCTCTTTGCTTTGTTGATCTATGGATTGGTACTCTTTCCTCGAGCATTGGGACTCATTGATACACCGGTTTTGGATCTATTTGATCGTTTGGATAGCGGGACTAATCCAATACCTGTAATTTTGGCTAAAACTTTTAGATCTTTAAGGTTCTATCGAGAGCATGGTGGAGGTCACTTTCGAGGATGCCCACAGCTTTTGACTATTTGGTTCTACAACCACCTTTGGACTGATCCCAGATTTTCGAGGCCCCTTTATGACAAGTTCTTTCCCTTAGAAGAGTTCCTACGAAAGAATGATTGACCAACTCGAAGATCCAAGGAAGTATGGCAGGATGTCCTCCGAAATCTAAAGGAGAAAGATATAGTTTGGAGAGCGCCGTGGTTGTTGGCAAAGAACATTCTCTATAGACGTGGAGAGCATTCATGGGTACCACTACTTGGCCTTGGGGGCATACCGCATATGCACCTCTTCTAGTTTTGAGAAGTACGGTTTGAAACAGTTTGTGCCGGCCACCAAAGGTCTAAATGAGTTCAACGTGGATTATGCGAAGGAGAAGGGCTATAGGACAATGGTATATAATGCTTCCTTAACTTGGAACAATGCAAGATGGGTTAGGATTGTAAATGCTACGTACATGGTCACTCCCGAATACGAAGCATGGCGATTTAATCGTGTCAACGACAACATTCCCCACTTGAATCTTGATAGAAAGAGATCTATAGAGGAGAGATTGTCCATGCTTCCTACCGAGGCTGATTTGATAAGGAAACGACTTGAAGAAGAGCGAAGGAGGTACCTCAAGCTCGAGGAAAGAGCCCATCAAGAAAAGTTCTACTTCAAATTAAAGAAGACACAGTTTGAAGGAGTGATTAAAGATCTACAAAGGAAAAAATATGAGTTGGAAATCAAACTCAAGATGGAGAATAAAGAGATTCAGAAGCTTAAAAGTTTAAATAAGAGCAAAAGAGTCGCGGAAGGCGGACCAAGTGAAGGGTTAGAGCTCCGATTGAAGGAGGAGAAAGCGAGAGCTGAGAATTACACAAGAATGTTTTACGAGCACAAAGATCAAGTGCTCGCTTTAACCGAAGAAGTGAAGAGTCTATGAATCTCCTACTCGAGACAGATCAAGAAGGAACAACACCAAAATGAAGCCTTGAATGATCAAGTGAAATGTTTGGAAAAATCTCTTTTCAAGCATAAGGGTTCAACTAGCAAGCTAAAGGCCAGCAACTTGGAGAATTAAGTCTTGACGACTCGTGTCGATGAGTTGGAAACCGAGGTTCAACAGCTCAAGGATCATGTGGGAAGCCTTACGGGAGCCCGACACCAATTTTGGAGCAACTGAACTTCGCTGCCTACACAATTTGGAGGCAAGAACAAGAGCTAGCACATTGGATAACTCGATGCAAGAGGTTGCCCAGAAAGTACAAATTTTGGTGAAAGACGCTACCGAACTCCATGACTGTGTGGACGATGATTCCGAAGAAGGAGAGAGGATTGTTTGGATTCCGAGGGAGATCATTGACCTTGATACTACCTTAAAGCCATATGTGTAGTTGGTTCTATTTGAGTTATTGTAACAAGACAACATTTCCATTAATGAAAGTCGTTTAACGATGATATTTGCCAAACTCAGTGTTGTGCTTTGCATTTATGCATGATTCTCTCATTTGCATTCTTTGTTAAAAGCTAATAATCATCTAATTAGTACAATGGCTTGCATTTTTGATTAATTGTAATTTATTAATTAAAAGGATTTCTATTTCAGAAAGATTGTATTTTGCTTCTTAAAAATTATCATCATTCCACACCCTTATCACACTCGCTCACGGTCAAAGCAAATGGAGGAAAGCTTTGCCAAGTTGGAGGCCGACCAACGTGGACAGATGGAATGAGCCCAACAAGAATTAAGGGACACCATCATCAAGTCTCAGTAAGACATGATGAAGGAAATATCCCAGTTGCTGCAAGCTCGGCTAGGACCAGATCTGCGGGGCAAGAGTAACATTGAGAATCCTACCCAAAACTTGGGGGATCGCCCTCATGCCTAGATCATCCACAACCCTTTGCTTGTTGATCCCTCTCTAAATCCTCCGCAAGCTGCATTTTCCTTTCATATCGGTCTAGTTGCTCAAACTCAACTGGGGGTAACCATAAGGAATCTCGAGATTATCGAGGACAACATCCTAGACTTTGACGAGTTGGAGAAATTGAACCAAATGAAAATGGAGTTCACTAATCAATTGGAGGATACCCGGAAAGACCTAGAGGAAAGGTTTTGAGTGAAGGAAGATGAGGATGGCTCCTATGGGTTAAGTGCTAGGGAGCTTAGTTTGGTCCCCAATGTGGAAATCCTATATAAGTTCAAGACCTCCAAATTTGAAAAGTTTGATGGAACCACTTGCCCTACTGCTTATATAGTGATGTTTTCCAAAAGATGGTTGGGTTTACCAACAACGAGAAGCTCTTAATTCACTATTTTCAGGACAGCTTAGTGGGATATGCTTCGAGGTGGTACAATAAGCTAACAAGGGCTCAAATTAAGTCATGAAGGGATCTGGAAAAAGCTTTTACTGATCAATATAAGCATATAACCGACATGGTTCCCAACCGAATGTTGTTGCAAGGTATGAAACAAAGCGCAATGAGACCTTTCGCGAATACGCTCAAAGATGGCATGATGTGGCAGTACAAGTTCAACCACCGCTTTACAAGCACGAGATCTCCCTAATGTTTGTAGACACATTAAAAGGGACGCTCTATGATCGATTGATCAGCAACCCTATTAGCAATTTTGCAGAGATGGTCATGACTGGCGAGCGTATCAAAGCAGCCATTAAGAGCGAAAGAATTGATGGAGGGGATAATTCACACAAACATTAAAAGAAAAAGGACCATGAAGTGAACAATACAAACACCTTCGAGACAACCAAGAACTTCACTATCTCCCAGCCCCAGGCCACAGCGGGGAATTCTCGAAACTTCAATAAGAGAGAAGATAGGGGACCCAAGAAGGAAAAGGAGGAGAGATCCTTCACTCCTTTGCCAATCTCTCACAAAGAGCTCTACTAACAATTGTATAAGGCTGATTTAGTTATTCCTTATCATGTTACTCCTTACAACCCACCTTACCCAGCATGGTATGACCCCAAGGTACATTGCGAATACCATGCCGATGTTTTGGGGCATTCGATTGAAAATTGTGTGGCATTCAAAAAGTTCTTTCAGAACTTAATTCGGACCATAGTGTTACAGTTGGGAGAACCGAGCATGGCCAACAACCCCCTACCAAATCATGGAGGTCAAGGCGTGAGTGCTATCGAAGACGAGAATACTAGAAAAGCTAGAGTGAGCGTGTCTGAAGTTTGGTCATCATTAAGGCAGGTTTTCCAACGTTTGTGTATGACACGCCTCATTGACCGGGGAATGGTGATTGTGGAAGAAGGTTGTGGCCCATATTGTGAATACCATCAATTGAGAGATCATGAGATTCAAGATTGTGAGGAGTTCCATCAACTGATACAAGCTATGATGGATAACAAGGAGATTGAGTTTTTTGAAGAAGAGAGAGGAAGGAAGTGGAAGTTTGTGCATCGGAGAGCCAAGAGACCAAGTATAGTGCCAAGAGATTGCTCGTCCTCGGTCTCAAGCCAAGTGAGAAAAGTGCATCGAAGGCAGCCCCCAAGATGATTATTGCTTCTCCAAGGTTATTTCCTTTCAAGGATACGAAGATGGTTCCATGGAACTACACTACAAGCATCACAATGCCGAGTTCCTCTAGTTTACACAGAGGAAAAGACGTGGAAATAAGGATAAAACCTATTCAAGAAGAACCTTTGGAGCCAAAGGCCAGGGAGGTAAAGGTTATGGGGCATCTCATAAGGAGTAGTCGATGCTATGCTTCGGAGAACCAAAAGGCACCAGAGGAACCAAAAGAGAAAGGTAAGGAAGTCGGAGTTGAAACTCGAGAAAGTTTTTAGAGATGACCCGTAAGTGAAGACCAAAGAGCCGGTCATAGAAACTCAAGCACAAGAGTTTTTGAGATTCTTGAGGCACAACGAGTATAGTGTCGTCAACCAGCTTTGGAGACAGCCAACTCAAATTTCTGTGCTTGACCTTTTACTAAACTCAGAGAAACATCGTGATGTTTTACTAAAAGTTTTGAATAAGACCTATGTTACAAAGGATATTTCAATTAGGAGGTTGGATCAGATTGTAAGCCATATCACCGACGTTAATCACATTACCTTTGGTGATGACAAAATTTCGGAGGAAGGTACGGGGTCCACCAAGGCCCTAAACATCACCATTCACTACAAAGGTTATGTGTTACTGGGCATGCTAATTGATAATGGCTCCATGTTAAATGTTATGCCTTTAGCTACATTACAACGACTACCAGTCGACAGTTCACATATGAAACTGTGTCATAATACGGTGCGAGCTTTCGATGGGACCTATAGAGATGTGGTCGGGAAAATAGAAGTACCCCCCTACTCATTGGTCCCGCCAAATATGTGGTCGATTTCACGGTCATGGATATCCGACCATCTTACAACTACTTGTTAGGGAGGTCATGGATACACTCGGTCGGCGCCGTTCCGTTTTCACTCCATCAAAAGTTGAAGTTTATCACCGAGGGGAAATTAGTAACAGTGAATAACGAAGAAGACATTGTCGCTTCAGTAACTATACACCATACATCCATACTGATGAAGAAGCAATGAGGTGTGCCTTTAGAGCCTTGGAACTTGTCAATGCTACTTTTGTTGCCTAAGGAAGCAAGATTTCATGCCCTAATTTGTCAAATTGTACTAAAATGGTGGTATACGAAACCATAGGAAAATGAGCAAAGAAAAAGAAAGGCTTGGCAAAGAATCCACAAAGTTGACCGCTTCGAACACGGTTAGAAGCCAAATTTCTCACAGAAAAGGCAAGAATGGAGGAAGAAGCAAGATCAAAGGAAGTTTAGGCTTAAAGGGGAGGACATTCCATGGGCCCATATCATCTACAGAGACTTTAAGAGTTTCTTTATATCTGGTGGAATTTGAAATCCAGAGGTGGATGTCCAAGAGGCAAACTGAGAAGGCGAGAGGTGCCTCCAGGAAGAGTTGATCAGTGAGGCTTTCGAAAAGATGCATGTGGATATGATTGGCGACAATAGCGAGGCTAATCAATTTCTGGCCAATATTCACCCTTGTCTCATAAGAGAAGAGCTCAACAATTGGACCTTTGGGGACGTACCGTCATTTTTTAGGAACAAATCAAAGTAATGCTCAGAACAATCCTGTTACTTTTGTCCGAAAGTAACGAACATCCTTTGTAAAAAAGGCAGCTATGTCATATTTATCTATCTATTTTAAATGAAATAGACTATGTCTACATTTTCCATCTCAAATGGCAAACGCAACATTCATTCCATTCCATTTCACTTATTACGTATTTATTTATTTATTCATTTGTTTATTCATGTATTTATTTGTTCATATCATGAGCTATACCTTTCCCTTCCCAATACACACTTTCAAAATCGTGCAGGCCTCTTAATATAAACTGTATGAATGATGCAGAACCTAATCTTGAAGTAGATTTTGAACGACCCACGTACTTGGTAGAGGTAGAAGAGGAGGATGATGGGAGTCCCAATGAGCTACTAAGAATGATGGCCAATGAGGAAAGACAAATCCTCCCACACCAAGAGAAGATAGAGATTTTAAATTTGGGGACTAACGAAGAAAGGAACGAAGTAAAGATCGGAGGTACCCTGTCACCAAAAGTCAAGTAAGAGTTGGTGGGATTGCTTGTAGAATTTAAAGATGTGTTCGCATGGTCATACCAAGATATGTCAGGCCTAAACACAGATATTGTAACACACAAGCTCCCCATTAGGCCGAAATGCAAGCCTGTCCCGCAAAAGTTTCGAAGAATGAGGACAAACATATTAAAAATTAAAGAAGAGGTAAAGAAACATTTTGAGGCTGGATTTTTGAAGGTTTCTAAGTACCCAGAATGGGTGGCCAACATAGTGTCGGTACCAAAAAAGGATGAGAGGGTGCGTATATGTGTAGATTATAGGGACATTAATAAGGCGAGCCTCAAAGACGATTTTCCCTTACCTCATATTGATACTCTAGTTGACAATACTGCAGGGCATGCTTGTTTTCCTTTATGGATGGCTTTTCAAGGTACAATCAGATTAAAATGCATCCTGAGGAGTGGAGAAAACCACTTTCGTGACCATGTAGGGCACGTTTTGCTACAAGGTGATGCCTTTCGGGTTGAAGAACGCTGGGGTGATGTATCAAAGAGCCATGATGACCCTGTTCCATGACATGATGCATAAGGATATTGAGGTTTACGTGGATGACATGATAGCCAATTCTCAGACCGAGGAGGAGCACCTCCAAAATTTGTGAAAGCTCTTCCAGAGGCTAAGAAAGTTTCAGTTGAAGCTCAACCCGGCCAAATATACCTTCGCAGTTACATTAGGGAAGCTTTTAGGCTTTGTGGTGAGCCAGAAAGGCATTAAGATTGACCTCGATAAGGTGAAAGCAATCCAAGATCTTCCACCACCCCAAACACAAAAGGAAGTCTGAGGATTTTGAGAATGTTGAATTACATTTCCTGGTTCATATCTTAGTTGACCGATAAGTGTGACCCCGTCTTTAGACTACTCTGGAAGAATAACCCAGGAGTTTGGGATAATGATTGTCAAGAAGCACTAGAAAAGGTCAAGAAGTATTTGACTAATCCTCCAATCTTAGTAGCACCAGTACCAGATAGGCCATTGATTTTGTACTTGGCAATTTTTGAAAATTCTATAGGATATGTGCTGGGACAACATGATGACTCGGGCAAGAAATAAAGGGCGATCTATTACTTTAGCAAGAAGTTCACCGAGTGTGAGACGCGATATCCATTGATCCAAAGGTTATGTTGCGCTTTGGTATGGGCTACTAAGCGGCTCCGGCAGTACGTGTTGTATCACACCACTTATTTGATTTCCCGAATAGATCCATTGAAATTTTTTATGGAAGCACCAGCATTGACTGGGAAAGTGGCCCATTGGAAAATGCTTTTGTTAGAATTCGACATTGATTATTTGAGTCAGAAAGCGGTAAAAGGAAGTGTGGTGGCAGATCTTTTAGCAAGCCATGCCTTAGACGACTATGAGCCTTTAGATTTCGGTTTTCTAGATGAAAATCTTATCTGTGATCTTTCCAAAGGGACATCCACTATCGAGAATGAAGGATAGAGGCTTTATTTTGATGGGGTATCGAATGCCTTAGTCTATGGAATAGGGTTCAACGCCCATGGATTTTGAAGAAGTCAGTTTCACCTACTTGCTAAGAGAGAATAATCAGATGGTCGACGCCCTAGCAACTTTGGCTGCCGTATTCGAAGCAAACCGGACAGTCGAGATGGGGCTAATCGAAATAAAAACCTTTGAGGTACCAGCCCATTGCTATAGTTTGGAAGAAGAAGAGGAAGGTAACCCATGGTATTTTGACATCCTCCAATACATCAAGTTCCAGACTTATCCAAAGGGGGCTGATGATAATGACAAAAGGACTATTAGAAGGTTGGCATCATGATACGTCCTTGACGGGGAAATCTTATAAAAAAAAGCAAGGATCAGGTACTGTTGAGGTGTGTCAGTACCTGAGAGGCTGAAACCATTTTAGCAGAGGTCCACGGGGGATTATACGGAACACATGCCAGTGAATTCTCGATGGCAAGAAAAATCATAAGATATGACTATTTCTAGTCAACTATGGAAGGAGATTACATCAATTATGCAAAGAAATATCACAAATGTCAAATCTATACCGATAAGATACACTCCCTACCGGTGCCTCTCTACACCATGAATTCTCTGTGGTCCTTTGCTACTTGGGGAATGGATGTCATTGGTCAGATACACCCGAAGGCTTCCAACAGACATCGCTTTATCCTAGTGGCTATCAATTACTTTACCAAGTGGGTGGAAGCAACCTTATACGCTAATATCACAAGAGCGACAGTTTGCAAGTTCCTCAAGAAGGAAATTATGTGTCGCTATGGTTTACCCGAAAGAATTATCACCGATAATGCTTCTAATTTGAATAATAGGATTATGACTGAGGTGTGTGAACAATTCAAGATTGTGCACCATAATTCAACCGTTTATCGCCCCAAAATGAATGGAGCGGTAGAGGTGGCAAATAAGAATATTAAGAAGATCATAGCAAAAACTACGGAGACATTTAAGGATTGGAATGAGAGGCTCCCTTTTGCTTTGTTTGCCTATCGAACATCCGTGAGAACTTCCACCAGGGCAATGCCATATTCCTTAGTATATGGCACCGAAGTAGTACTACTCATCGAAGAGGAAATCCCGTCACTTTGAATTTTGAACGAAGTAAAGTTGTATGAAGCCGAATGGATGCAAGCCAGGTTTGATCAGTTGAACCTGATCGACGAGAAAATGTTGAAAGCTATTTCCCACAATCAGATGTATCAGAAACAAATGGTGCGAGCTTATAACAGGAAAGTTCACCCGAGGGAGTTTTAGGAGGGAGATCTAGTGCTCAAGAAGATCTTGTTGAATCAAAGAGACTTTTGGGGAAAATGGATGCCAAATTGGGAAGGGCCCTACGTCATGAAAAAGGCTTTCTCCAGGGGAGCGTTAATTCTAACGAAGATGGATGGGAAAGAATTGAGCAACCCAATAAACTCAGACTTCGTCAAGAAGTATTATGCGTAAGAGGAAAATAGAAAAAAAAAGAAAAAAAGAAAAAAAGAAAAAAGGAAAAAAAAGAAAAAAAAAGAAAAGAAAGAAAAAAAGAAGAAAAAAAGGAAAAAAAAGGAGGAGGGTTTAAGGTGAAAACCTGAAAAATGGATGCCTTCAAACTAAAGGAGGGTCTCAATTGAAAATCCGAAAAGGACGGTTCAGATAGACTTGAATTTTGACATCCAACTGACGGGCCTTGTTTCGGTTGAAGGTCTATGCTTCAATTTTCATATCATCAGGGGAAAGGACCAAGGGTGGCCAGCGAGAAATCTTCCAAGGTTGATGGGTTCTCATCATTCATGCAGTCGATATTATCTATATTTTTTTCTTTTTTTTCTATTTCATTTTCTCATGTTTGCCAAGACTTTCAAATTTATCCTAATATTCCTCCAAGTTTCAATAAAGTAGTATTTTAGTCCCTATTGTCTGTTCCGTAGATAGATTGACATAGAATAAAAAAACAAATGATTTCTTGGCATTACTATGATCTAATCCAATAAGTGCAGGTTTGTTCCTGGTTTGGAGGAGAGCCCGCCAAAGATAGGGCAGAGGACACTGGAGGAGAAATTGACAAGGATCCACCAAGAAGAGACGTTGAGTACCAATCATGTTAAAATCCAAGGGACCTTGGGCGAAAACCCGCAAGGGCACCCAAGAAAAAAAAAGAAAAAAGAAAAAGAAAAAAAGGAAAAAAGAAAGAAAAAGAAAGAAAAAGAAAAGAAAAATTCTCTAAAGTGAAAACCTGAAAAAACGCTTTAGAACAAAAGGTTCAAGAACTCAAAAATAAAGGGTGAACCCGAGTGAGGGAGGAAGCACCTCCATCACGAAGAAGAAAAAACATAGGACGCGAGTAAAAGAGGGTAAGAAGAGAAATTGCCCGAGAAAGTTTAAAATTGTTATCATTCATGAATCATGTCTAGTTAGGCATCCCTAGGTTAGGAGCATGCTAAATCATATCATCACAGTTTTTCATGTCTCCTCAAAGATATCCAAAAGAAGATCGGAAACCTTTTGAGAAGAGAAGTCGGCGACAAAGTAAAGTCTAGATAGGTTTTTAGGCGAAGGACTTAAAAATTCACCACATCAAGATTTTAGAGCAAAAGAGGCAAATACCCCTAGCTCAAGAACTTTCGAACAGTAAAAAGCTCAACCATATAAGTCCAAGAAGAATGGAATCTTCATGACGAGAATGGCCATTTGCTTCCTACCATTTCAAAGGAACATAACGATGTATTTGTATTTGCCACTCTAGGAAATGAGTTCACCTACCATTCTAGGACATCTGACTTGCTCCATGCCATTTTAGACAAACATGTCGTCTTCGTAAGTTTTATCTTCTGTCATTTCAAGAAAATGAGTTATTTGGATTCATTCGTTACCGCTTCAGACGAATGAATGGCTTACCATATGGCCCGTCCATTGCCGCTCTGGAAGGACGTACCAATGCTACCCAGTCCATTTTTGCCGCTTTGAAAGGACATGCCAGCGTTACCTAGTTTATTTTCTACCATTTTGGGAAAGCAAAGTTATTTGGATTCATTCACTGTCATTTCAGAAGAATTAGTCATTTGAAGGTTAGGTTGCTCGTCTGCTACCATTTCGGAAAGATATGCCAGCGCCACCCGTTTTGGTTTCTACCATTTTGAGAAAGCAAAGTAATTTGGATTCATTCACTACCGTTTTAGAAGAATGAGTCGTTTGAAGGTTAGTTGGCTCGTCTGTTGCCATTTTGGAAGAACATGTCAGCGCCACCCATTTTGTTTTCTACCGTTTTGGGAAAGCAGGGTTATTTGAATTCATTCACTGCCATTTCGGAATAATGAGTGGTTTAAAGGTTAGTTGGCTCGTCTGTTTTTGCTGTTTCGGAAGGACATGCCAGCACCATCTAGTTTGTTTTCTGCCGTTTCGGGAAAGCAAAGTTATTTGGATTCGTTCGATGCCGCTCTGGAGGAATGAGTCGTTTGCTAACTGGTCTGTTCATTGTCGCTTCGAAAGGACATGCCAGCGCTACCCAATGGTTTTCACCACTTCGGGAAAACAAGTTACTTGGATTCGCTTGTTGCCATTTCAGAAGAGCAAATCGTATGACATGGAATTAGGAAAAAATTAGTGCTTATGGTCTTTGCTTTATTCTTGTTCCACAAGTATAAGCAAAGAGGGGCAACTGTAATCACTAATTTTGTCCGGGGTAACCCGTTTTTATAAAATAAAAGGCTTTATACTTACTACTATTAGTTTAAATAAATAAAGGCTCATGTAATTAGCCTCTTTTATATATGATTATCATCCAAGTATTATGAGTATTATTTTGTTCTTATTTATCCTTTTTTTATCCTGTTTTATTACTATATTATTATTATGGTTATTATTATCATATGTTTTACATTATAAGTTGCCAAATTAAAAAGTCAAAATATTAATAGATTATAGCCTTACTATATAGTGTCATTAGTATTATTATTATTACCGTTATTACCCTATTGTTATTGTTATCATCATTTATTTTTTGAACATATTATTATTACTATTATTATTGTTATTTTCGTTATTACTAACTTAAAATCAGAAAAGAATCCAAAAACTATAAACTAATAAATATAAGCCCAATAATAATAAAAATATGCCCATTAGAGTCCATTTACAATTTTATAAAACCCAAAAATTAAATACATATTACATAGCCCTTTTTTGGCCGAACAATTAGAAACCCCAGTCTGATAGATGCATTTCCCTTGCGCAGATCAATCCCCACCGTCAGATCAAGAAATTCTTGATTTGACGATCTAGATGAATCCAGATGGAAGCCCAAAGGTCCACCACGCGCGCGTGCCCCACACTGCTCGACTTGTCAACATCCCCTACGCGCCCACTCGTGACCTTTCAGCTTTTGCACGTGCTCACGCACGTCCTCCCATCTCCCCAGTCGCGCGTAGAGTCCACCGCCCGGCCAGTTGTCCTCCGGTGACGTCTCCCCATCTCCCCTAGAACACACAAAGCCAATGGCTGAATGCCATATCATGGCTGCTCGCCCACGTCGACCGCCGTGATGGCAGACGATCCTTTCGCTCCTCTGGTCCCCTAGCGCTCGATTCAGCCATGTCATGTAAACAAACAAAAGAAAGGAATGTCAGAGGCAGTTAAAAATGCAGAAAATCAACCAAAAATCAAGAAATTCCATAGATTTGCAACAACACACATAAATCAGAGGGCAACCAATAGCATTTTAGGGCCTTTTTTGCATTTTCAATAATCATGTAATATTCTGGCATTATATAACTGAACGAAAAAGTAGATGTAAACCCTAGACGGGATTTGAAAGCAATAGAGCATAAAAGAAACCAAGAGCCTCAAGATTTTTTAGGTATACTTCTTCTTTTATTTTCACATCATCACACACAAGTAGATTAGGGTTTAGGATCTTTACCTTTTTTCTTTCTTTACGGTGTCGTTCTACCGTCGTTGCGCCCGTCTATCTTCCTTCCTCGGTAAGAAGCCTCTCGATCTTCCTAAGGTCATATGTGGTGAGTCAGAGGAAACGACGACCAGGGAGGTTGGTTTCGGTCCTGGCTTTTTCAAAGGGGCTTTTATTTCGGTTACGGTTTTTTGAAATAAATGAAGGGTTTGGTTGTTTTCAAAGGGTTTGAGTTCAGATCAATGTTCAGATCAGAAAAAGGGGTTCTTTTGGTATGGGTTTTGAGTTTGCCAACCGTTGGTGAGCGGCGGCCAACGCGGCAGCGTACGGAGGAGATGCCATCGGAATCTGGGTTTAGGTGTTGCCTTTGGTTTCGTTTTCAGAGAAAAAAACATGTTATATAAAGTTTTTTTAGAAACAAATGGCCAAAAGGTTTTCAATCCGACCGAAATAGGCCTTTTATAAATTGTTCGTTCTAAAAATGGTTTAATAGCCGTTCAAGGACCTCTTGCCCAGCTTATTTATGCCCGTAATGGCTTCCACATCTTCAAATCTCAACAATAGTCCCTCCTCATGAGATAATTATGAGCCCAAGCCATTCCACATTTCAAAACCCTTTCCCAAGTCCCTGTAACTTCTAAAAGCTTTTCAATCTTGTCCCTTTTGCTCCTTTCGATTTGGCCTTCAAGATTAATGTTTTGTTCAAATTGGCCCCTTTCCAGTATTAAAAACCTTTTTATTTTATTTTATTTTATTTTCTATGCATTTTAATTTAAATCTTGTTTATATTTCTGTTAATTTCCAATTTTAATTCTAATGTTAAGTTGTTGCTTGCTAGTAATGTTTGATATATGGTTTGATATGTGTATTATTTAGTATAATATATTACATATAGTATATATTTATTTTTTGTATAATATACAATATATATAATTTCTATAATAGATATATAAAATATGGTTTTTATAAAATATATTTAATATATAGTCTTCTTTAAATATATATAATCATTTTTAATTATAATATATATGATTTTATAAAGATCATAATATACGTATTATAAGGTTTTTAATATATATAATATAAGGTTTTGTTTTTTAAAATATATAACATAGGGTTATTTTCAATATATAATATAAGCCTTTATAATATATAAGTTCTTATGATTATAAGTAATACATAGTTTTAAAAATGTAGTATATATTTTTATATATATAGTATGAAATATATTTATTTCCTTAATGTAGGTTTAGTTTAGATGTTTGGGCCTTTGTGTTTTGGGCCTAGGATTAGCTTTAGCTTAGTGGTCCTTGGGCTTAGTTTAGGTGGGTTTTGTGTTTGTCAAGGCCTTTGGATTAGTTTAGAAATTAATTTAATTAATTTAAGTCGTGTGCTTGTCTCATAGGGGCACGATCTTTAAATTATTTAGATTAATTTAGGATTAGCCTTTTAGAGCCTTAGTTAGATTAAGGTTCGAATTGATTTAGAGAATTTAAATTTACCCTTGGCTTATTGAGATAAATGTTAAGTTCATTAAATTAGTTGGAAATTTCTTAATTACTTTTAAGATAAAATTAACATGGAGATTATATTGACATTTAAATTAAAGCTATAATTGATTAACTTGATTTATTTTAAATAGTATTCTTGACTTATTGGAATACTAGTTTGAAATCAATCGAATTAATTATCATATCACGAGATAACTCATAATTTGTTAGGGTTTTCTAACCTTTTAGGGTTAATTAATTTATGGTTAATACTACAATCACCTAATTAATAACTAGATCACTGATTGGATCTTTCATAACTTGGGCCTTTTAGGTTAGGGCCTTGGGTGGGCTCCTGTGTGTTTATCTTTAAGCCTTTGCTTGCCATCCATTTTATTTTTCATTCATATGGCCCATTTAGTTTTCATGCTAATGAATTTAAATCATGAAAAAAGAGGTATCTATTAGTTTCGATATTTGTGTCGTAATAGTCCGAGCTCAAAGGATGTTGACCAAATATTTAAATTAATTCTTACCGACTCAAGGTAAAATTAAAACTTGACAAAATCATTACATCATATCTTAATTGTTTGCATCATGCATAAAGGTGACGTGCACGATTCGAACTATAAACTAACACGACAATCAGGCTTATGTGATGTCGGTTTAGTCTATGGTCCGGTGTATCGTCAACCTTATTAATTAAATGTCCAATTAATTCGAACCCACCAAATTGATAAAACCCGTGTAATTAAGGTTAAATTTTTAATTAAGTACGCCGAGTTAAATTCAATTCAAATTCCAACAATTCCATCAATTTGAAAGCAACAAATATTCAGGTACCGATTTTCAGGAGTGATGGGGGTGTTAATCCTTCTCCACGTGTAACCAACTCCCGAACCCTTTCATAATGGATCTCTAGTTTTCTACGGTGTCCGGCCCACCTTATCCAAGTGGCCGGTGGCGACTCAAGTTTTCATCGATTAAAAAAAAACAATTTTCAAAAGAAATCCATTTAAGCCAAGATTTCAAAGAACGATTTTAAGAAAATTTATTTTAAGAAAGGAAATGAAATGTCGCTACAACCACTTCAAAAAAATAGGTGTCAAAGTGACTATTCAATCAAACATTATGAACATTTTTTAGCTTTATGCCTTTTCGTTATTATTTGGTTCAAAGCATTGTTTACTCTCTAAACTATATTTTTATCGATTTACCATGTGAAGTTATTTTGTAATTTCCCCACTCAATGTTTAATTATTTTATCAGTTTTATTTTAAACCGTTAATTTTTTTTATAATAAGATCGTAAGATGTGTCACTTCTGACTATCTCACTTTAGTGAAAAAGAATAAATGGCATGTTAAATCTACGAAATTTATTTTTCGTTTATTTTAGTCTCTAAAATTTTTATTTAATTTAAAATTGACACTTTTAAATTTTATAATTTAGTCTATTATTATTATTATTTAATCATATTTAATGAAATTAGACAAAATCTCGATTATGAATAAACATCCACTGAGATAACCTTTCCTCGTATTATTACGAGAAAGTACAAGTTTATCAAATTCAAAGACTTGTTTAATGTTTGTTTATTTTGAAGTTTGAGTACTAATCAAATTTCTACGTAAAACAGGTCAATACATGACATTATTTAACACAAATGTCTTACTAGAAGTAAGTTCAAGTAAAATATTTCCTTTATTGAGTACTTTTGAACTGTTATAATTACTCATATAGACTTGTTCACCTTCAACTATATTCGATGAAAATCTTTCTATTGATACAAAAGTATTTGAAAGCACATATGTTAACTATCCACTTAGTATCGTTTTCGACCAACTTGACCTTGTATAAACCACATTGGCGATCACTTCATCTAAATCTTTGATTAGATGTACTTGTGGCGTGCTTTCATTCCAGTTGTGACTCTTAGAGTGGTCAAAGCCTTGAAAACATGTGACTTAATCTTGCAGCATGTGTAAAAATTCGTTGAGTTATAGCCTTTTGATTCTTTTTAAGTTTCTTGAAGTTGACAAGCCTTTTGAATTGAGGTTTGGCCTTCTTCTTTGCATTGCCAACATTCTTGAACTTGTTAAGTTTAGGACCAAAAGAAGATACTAAAAGGTTATCCCTAAAAGATAAATCATTGACAATGACAAATCCTTATCTTTAGGGAGATTCTAGGGTGAAACCTCTAAATTGAGGCTAATTTAAGGCTGACCGGTTCTTTAGGTTATAAGTTTGTACATAAATCCTTACGAGTTATGTAAATAAATGGTTACAGAAAGTATAAGAAATTATGTATATACATAAAACATTACGATGTAAGAATTTATGTACATACATAGTTGCTTACAAGAAAACCTAATTCCTTACACTCTTGGTAAGGATTTCAGTAGGTACCTAAATTCTTAAGCTTTATACGTAACTTCTTACAACTTTTGTAATGAAAGAAGTAGGTACCCAAAAGTAGCTCAACTAAGTGTAAGAATTTATGTACATACATACTTGCCTACAAGAAAACCTAATTCCTTACACACACTTGGTAAGAATTTTAGTAGGTGCCTAAGGTACTAAGCTTTCTATGTACTTAATTACATAAGTTGTAATGAAAAATGTAGGTACCGAAATCTTTACACGTGGTCATCAAAAGCAAAAATAGCGCAACTAAGTGTAGAAAAACTAGAGCGTTTTTATCAAATTTATGAAGCGAAAAATGCCTTTTTCATTGTTTCAGGGTTAGTGGTATCAAAACCACATACTTTGGTTTCGGAACCATTTTGGCAATGTTGAAAAGTTTGATATTTTAGTCTTGCACCATAGGAGCTGAATAACCTATCCTTGTATGTTTCATACAAACTGCAAACAAGCAAAATTGATAACACCACTAATTGAAACCATCCAAATGCTGATGCTGTGTAACGTCTCCAACTTGGCCTTGAAGGATTAGGCTATGCTCAGGATGTTAGAACAAGGAGTCCACTAGCTTAGGCTACAAGCTAATGTTCAGACAAGCAAAATGAATTATCAAATTTGTCGCTTTTAAAAGAAGTAATGAAAATTTAAAAAAAGAGAGATCATATATAAAAGAATCTACTAACGAACATGGAACAACTCATGGTACATAAGGATCAAGTTACCGTTTAATCCGTTTCCATGATTATAACCATTACTTCAAATTTCCAAGCATTAAAATCATCTAGCATGCTAGTCATATTCGATATTTACAATACACAAAATAGACAACCATCATTATAACATCATTTACATATCACAGATTGTACTTAATATATTTACAACGCATAACTATATGCACCTAGTCTAGGATGCTTAACAAAACATGTGCCACCAACATGGAGTTCTAAACATAGAAACCAAACATACTCTCAGCTTTCTTTGTGATCTTGCTCGATCTCCCCAAGGTAGACAAAGGAAATGCTATTCCTGGAACAAATCAAGGAAAACAATGAGTAAAGAAGTATACCAAGGAAGGCTACCTATTTATGAAGAATAGATATGAAATCAAATTTACTATAATGATCACAATATCATTTTATTTCTATCATACTTGTAACATAGAGGTTTTCGACTAGCCATAAATCAAGGTGAGAAAGTTGTACTTATAATATCTAAAGTTCAAGCATCAAGAGATGTCTGTCTAATATATGTATCAATTTATAATACATATAAACTAACCAAGCAGTCCAAGATCATAGCACAATTATGCATTTCCAAGGCCATGATATGAACAACAAATCTATTGGTTATACATATAACAGTTTGTATATTACTGTCTCATTTATTTCTTTTAACTTTCATAGCCTTGATTATTGGTCAGCCTAGATACACGAATCCATCATCAAATAATCATTAAAAAAGGGTACCGTGGTACCAAACAATTCACTTATTTTCATTGTGAAACAAGGGTACAAGAGTACCAAACAAGGGACCGTAGTCCAATTTAAGTCGAGCTCAAGGGACCCTATTGGCATGCCAATTGTATCTAACCGACTCTAATCAAGGCTTCTTATGAGTATCTTTTATTTTCTTAATTATGGAATCAAGTAGAATCATACTAACGAGCCTTCTAGCAATCACATCTCAGATATGTAAAAATTAACAACATACTCAAGAATCTAGTCATAATTCCATTGAGTATAGAGATTTAAGCTCACACAATTTACTTATTGCATTTACAACCATCAATAGAGCATCCATAAGCTAAATACGCAAACATCAATTTAAGTAATGAAATTTTATATCAAAGGTACTCGGGACCGCCATAGGCTTATCCCGAGACTTGAATTTATACTCACAGATTGCTACGTGCTAATTTTGCTCCCAGATAGCTATCATTTTTTGACTATCTACATGACGATCGAATCTAGCTTCCTCTCCCAAGTTCTCTTTTCAATCTGACATATGTGAGGATTACAAACTTTAGATTCTATTTATTTCCATGAGCCTTTTGATTGAATCACAATTTACATTTCCTTAATACCCCCATACTTTCGTATTCGATAAGTACTTTCATTGTTTTCAATTAACCACCAAAACAGGGCAACAACATTTATACATGTTCACATCTTTAAAAACAGTCCACTATAAGCTCTTAATCTCTCAAAATAGTCCATTCATTAAGCAAGTTTTCAAAACTGCCCATTTATGTAATTCACCTATTTAGATGCATCGAAATAGCTCTCTAACATGTATGTACTCAATCAAAGCAGTCCATTAATTAACATAGATTTCCAAAACAGTCCTAAGCATCAAAGCTCTCAATTTATCAAGTTTAAACAGTCCTTACTTATCAACTTTGATCAAAACAGCCCCTAGACCTTTATACATATAACTTGTGCACACAAAACAGTCATCACACATTTTTTTATAAGTGCAGGGCAGTCCAATTTTCATGATTTCGAATCTAAACAGTCCTTAAATATCTTCTTAACTATTTCTCCTATTTTTATAACTGCCAAAACAGACCTCCAATGTTGCCAAAACACGCAAAACAGTCCTTGGACAGATTCAACCATACAAAGAAGTCCAAACAAGTGAACAACTCAATTTTACAGCATACAATAGCAATCCAATCTTCCAAAATTTCATCAATTTTATTCTTTAACAATCAATTTATCCCTACATCAATCGAAAAACCCTTAACACCATTATCGACTCGATTCCTTAACAAAATATTAACATTCCAATGACTCAAGAATCATGCTTCATAAATTCAATTCTTCAACAACAAAATTTCAAATTAAAATCCTTGATAGCTTGAATCAAAAGATGATAGAAGAGATGCTTACATCCTTATTGTGAAATGGGCATAATAATCTAAGAGTGACAACACCAATTCAAGCTCCAAAATGTTGTTTTCATGGATGAACTCTCTTTTCTCCTAATTCTCTCTCTAGCATTCGGCCAAAAGGATGAACAAGAAGAAAATGATTTGAAATTTCCCCCCTTTTGGCTGAGTGACTCTTCCTCACGCCACATGTAACTAGTGTGGAGATGACACCTAATTAGAATCCTTTCTAATTTCAATGTTACATGCAATCCTCTTCATTTTAGGATTCATTCGGTTTAGTCCTCTAATTTAATGGTAACTATTTTAATTCTTTGCTTAATAGTCTTAAGCAATTACATCTATGAATTTAACTTCTCAATAATAAATTCTAATCTTAACACATAGAGTGGTTAAAAATTCTAGGCCTTAGTTTGGGGTGTTACATGCTGGCTTCTAAATTTTGAAAATACAAACCGGTTGAAAAAAGTAGCAAAAAAATTTCTTTTATTAAAGAACACTAAACGTACACATTTTCATATTTCAACTACTCATATGTAACCTATATTTTGAGGTATGCTCGATGGTCGTTGCTATGCAAATGAATTACCTAATTCTTCTGAATGGCGAGCATCGTCGACCAGTAAAACTCTATAACTGTCTCCACTGCCAGTACCTTTCCTATTTGTCGAGCACCCGATATCACCACCTGTGATTGTCAGAATAAACATGGTAAGTCTGTTATGCATCACAGGCCTCACACACTGGAAAAATAAGTTGATTTTTTTGTATTTATAAACATCTTTTTTAATTTAATCTAAGAAATTTCAGATGAGTTACACCATTAATCACAGAAGAAGTGTATCAACATTTGATCCAACTCACACAAACATTAAATAAGCACAGTCATACACGTATATAGAAATACCCATGCACAACAAATAAGTCTTATTTACTTGGATATAACTAAACACTCAATCTCCATAGGCTTTAACCAAGCTATATTATCTAAGCCCTTCATTTATCTAAAGTAACAATGCCTGCCATATTCAAACATGGACATCAGGTATAATCATCCAAATAGACTTAAAAATAAGTATTGATATGTTAATCTACATCAACCAAGTAAAGTAGTTCAAGTTTGCTCAACCATGGTCTATTTTCGAAGAGTTGATATGTTAATCTACATCATTTCGCAATACGCACATTGAAACTTTGAAGCAAACTCAACCTAACACAAGTCACTGATCAAAGAATCATTCATTTCACTTTCATCAAATATATAGATACTACGAATATGAACAACCCAATATTTCGTTCTTGTCAATCTTTTAAATAATTACTTGATTAAAAGAGCCATATTTTTTTCATTCAAAGAAAAAAAAGAAGATTCGCATTAAAAACACATGTGGGAATTTTAGATTTAATAGCTTATCCTAACAAAAAAATTAAGAACAAAACTGGAAAAGTTGAAAAGCATGGAACACAAGAAATCGAACCCGGCCTTCAAGAACTTGAATAGAAGGGTCAAATCAGGTCGTTCCAAAACACCAGTACCGCCGGTCTAGAAAGAACCAAACCTCGCTTTCTCGCCCCTAAGTTTTGAACCCATTTTCGCACCCTAGAGTTTCCCTGTAGTTGGAGCTGAAAGGTTGCACTCAAACTTCACCAGAGCAAACGACGCCTTAGTTGAGAGCCCTGCAGCAACCACCATAACCACAAATCATTTTTCCTTTTCGCTAACAAATTGCAACGATAAATCTGTTTGTAAGTAGGTACCTTTAACCAAAACTAACACTTGATAAAGCTCCAAAAAAACCCTATATTTTCAAATTTTTGAAAACCTTCAAAAACTTCATGGGTCTCAAATTTTTAGAAATTTCAAAACCAGAAAACCTATAATCTCTAATTTTAAGAATATATAGGAACAAGAATCTTACCTGACAACTTGCTTCCTTCAAAATCCGCTTCAGAAATCAAAATCCCTAACCCTTCTTGCCTTGAATGCTTCCGAGTTTTTCAAAGAAGCCTTACCCTAACCCCAAAATATTTTCCCACTCATCTAATGGGATTTGGCTGATTTTGAGTAGTTTTTTACCCTATTCCTAAGGTAAACGGTTCACTGGGTATCTTGTTTTTTTTGTAAGTCGAACGGTTATAAATTAATAACCTAGATCTAATAGTCAAGAAATACAAGCCTTATATTAGCCTTACATTAGTTGGTTTTCTTTTAGACAAATCCTTATCTTTAAAATCACTGGCTTTCTTGATTTTCATGTGACAAATTAGTTTATCCAAAAAAATGTTTTGCTTCTTTTTCTTTAGAAGCTTACGATAGTTAGACCATGACTTAGCCAACTTTTCAATCACTGTATTCGCTGGAGAATCTCACACATTTTCATCTTTTCAGCTAGGATGCTAGATACAAACTTGATTTTCCAAGCGAATTTTTGGACAAAAAAATTACGCTAACAATGCTAAAAAACTGAAGAAAATTTCTTTATCATGTAAGTCAACAAGGTGAAGGTTGCTTTCTATAGAAGAATCAAGAGAGGAAGAGTCATAAAATAGACCATTTCCAAAAAGACTCTCTTAGACGATAACCATCCCAATTACTTTTAAAAACGATAATTCGACAAGGATAAATCATTTTTCTAAATACTTTTGGACAAATAATTACACCAACAATGTTAAAAAAGAAACATGTGTTAACAAAGACACAAATAGGATAGAGTAGGTGTTGCGCATTTTGAGTACTTCGCAATTGGTGCAAGTGTACGCATCGCAAGTTATAATATAGAATAGATATCGTCTCCACATGGACTGGTGCTACTTCAGGAATCTAATTTTTCACACTGAAAAGAAAAACACAATTTGGTGATTATAAGAGTTCTAATTAACGAGTAAATAAAAGAGCAATGAAATAAAAGAAAGGTGTAATCAAATGAGAGAGAGTAGGCCGAATTATTGCGGGTCGTGGTATGATAATTGAATGAATCATCTAGATATTTAGTGCAAGAGAAACTCAATTGCCTTGGCAACTAGCAACAGTCGGATTGCCTGGGCAAGTGTAATTGCATGGGCAACTGGGAATGGTATGATTGCCTGGGCGACTTCCTTCAAGGTTCGGTGAAACGTTCTTTAGTGGTTTATCCTTATCCCTAATTCAAAACACTAGTTAATTGACCATGCATTGGTGATACATTCCTGCGTTAACCATGGGTGAACATCAACCGATCTTGCACTTCTTTTAGCCGTTGAAATTCGTTACTTATCCCTAAGTCAAATTGTTCTTCAACAACATAAGTTTGTATAAAAACCATGTTCACTCATTTCTTGAATGTAACTCTTCCGATATTAGATAAATATATGCATTCAAGAGATCCTCTCCCAATTCACTGGCAATTGTAATTAAAAACCAATAATGAACAAACCTAAAACTAAATTGCAAACTCAAATACCTAAAAAAATTCAATCGTTCTCACAACCATTCAACACAATAACCCTAGCCCCAAATAGTTTAGTTCATGGATGGGTTTAAAAATAAACTCAAACAAAAAGTTTCCAACATAAAATAAACCAAAACAAGAGCAAGAAGATGAAGTTAATGTAGCTCTCTCTCAGATTCTCTCTCAATCGAATTATCCCAGGCTGCAGCTAGGTCTTCTATTTATAGGAGATGGCTTTGCCGATTTCTTTGTTGGATATGGAAGAGTTTAAGTTGGATTATAATAAGATAAAAGAGATAAATCTCTTTTATTTATTTATTTATCCTCCAAAAACTCCTATTGACCTCTTCATGGATTCCAACTCTTTTTAGGATATATCTTTGCTTCTTCACGTTTATCTCAAATTCCTTGAGCTTATCCTATCCAAATCACAGCTTCCTTCTTTCCTCAATTGCTTCGACAATCTCCAACTTGCTCTGGCAATAAATCCTGCATACACGAAACAAATACCAGCAGTACCTATTTCCACCAAAACTCACCAAAGCATGAAATCAAGCACAACCATAAAGGAAACAATGCAAATATGCATGGATGACTAAAAAAGCAACTAGAATAAGCCTAAGTCTAACAATAATAACGAGTAAAAATGGTATTAATTTAGTACTTTTACACACTTAACACGCCCCCAAACTCGAACTATTGCTTGTCCTCAAGCAATGCAGACTAACAATTACCTGCCGTGACCTCAATCATCATAAATTTGCTTTCAACTTGACTTCATTCCTCAGAACTGTGGCACAAAGTATGATTGCCCTTCAATTTTTCGGATGACTTAGGAATTACCCGGAATCAAACTATAATGCTTGTAAGTGTGTGCGGAGTTGTGTGCAAGTTGACTTTCTGGATTCTATGTGAACAATAGGTTTAAAAATTACTTCCTTGGGTTCTTTTGTTATACTTTTACTAGAGCCAATCTCGGGCACCTCTAGCAAAGTTTTTTTTATTTTCTTATTTTTTGATTCTTTTTCTTTAGTCGACTAGAACCAATTTCGGGCACCTCTAGCGATCATACATTTTTTAAGCACAATACTAGAGCCGATTTCGGGCACCTCTAGTGATCAATTTTTAATTACCCAAATTTCTAAAAAGTTCTCCTAAGTCCACTAGAATTCCTTCAATCAATCAAGCCACAATAGTGTACAATTAAGTTTAGCATCGTAGTAGGATTCTAGGTGTTTTCCATGTACATCCTAGAATTGAAAGTTCTATCAATTAAGTACAATGGCAATTTCATCATTGGATATTCATCAAGTCTAAGCAATTTCAATCCAACTAAAGGCAAGGCAAGTGATATATGAATCCTAAATACAATTCCTAAAGATGAATGCAACTAAACATGAACTAACTAGTAACAATTCCCCCCAAACTCGAGTGAGGCATTGTCCTTAATGCATGCAAAACAAAATAAATAAAAGAAAAATGATAAATGATGACTTACTCCGAGAGTTTGTCATCGTGGATGATGAGTTTCCTTTTTGCGATTTGCTTGAGTCTTTTGCTTGAGTGCAGCGGTTGTTGTTTTGTGGCTGGTGGAATAACTAATTCCCGTGCGGGGACGACCTCATTGCTCTCATCGGCCTCTTCTTTGACTTCTTTAGTGTGGGGGCTTTACGTTTGGATTTAGAGGATGTGATTGGAGGCGACTTCAAGGGTGCAGAAGAAGACTTGTTCAAGTCTGAAAAGCCAAACAGAGTCTCAATACGGGTAGGTTCATTAAGAGGGGTTTTACCTTTGTCTTTTGTAGAGGTTGCTGGGGCATTTTCAGTTGCCTAGGCATCATCAAGTTTGGTTTCCTGGGAAATCGTCAGGTTTGGTATCGTCAGGTTGTTGTACTGTCGGGCAAGTAGTTTAGCAGAGAAGATTGGAAACGACACTATGCTATCGGGGTTTTTCTCCAAGATCACTCGTGTGATGGCAGTGTTGTGGTCCTTCATATACCTAATAAACAACAATTTTTGTGCCTCTATTTGTTCCAATCGGTGTGCTAAGGGACGGAGTATGGCTGCAAGTTGATATGCGTTTGCTAGCCTACTTGCCTGGGCATCTCGCTTTGTCGAGGCAACAAGAATTGCCCGGGCAACCTTCGGTTTGAGATATTTTTCTGGTGTTTCACCCATAATCTTCTGGTACTGTGCATGGCTCCATCCAGGCTTGGTAGGTGCCTTCTCATCTTTTGGGTTAGTGGGAACTTTCTCTTGCTCACAAAGGTGGGATATGAGGCTTGGAAAGAAAAGGGAGCCCTTATCCTTTTGACTACACACAAAAATCTCATTACAAATGATGTTGCCCATATTAATAATGCGTTTGTGCAAAATAGAGTGTATGAGCAAGAGGCGAGGTGTATCAACAGTAGTGTTGTGTATGGTGGGCATGAGGCAGGTTTTGATGAATTTGTTCCAAAGTTTTCCCTCGAGTTTAAGCCGAAGGCGGTTTACCGTGCCCTTGTGTGAGCCTCTATTCCACTGAGTGCCTGGAATTGTAAGGCCTTTGAGCACCTTTTTGAGGCCTTTTACCGTGATCATGTCCACGAATTCTTGGTGCTTGTCTTTCTCAATGTGGAAACCATAGAACCCATTGATGTGATCGGCGTCAATAGGGACTGCTCTACCACAGACAAAAACATAAGGATTGTCAGGATTAGGAGAATGAGCATCGAACTCTCTTACCCATGTTGTGTTGCCCAGCTTTGGTTGACAGCAAAAAATTTGCCATTTTTGATGCTCGATGACTCAGAAGATGGTTGGGGTCAAGGCCGAAATCTTTGTGGGAGTTGGAGTAGGCAAAGCCTTGCTCTTCCCAAATCTTGCGGCTAGCGAACTTGGAGAGGTACCGTTCTTCTATGGCTGAAGTTGCATATCGCTTGAAAGAAGGTTCGTTGGAAGAACTTGGGTGCACCAAGGTTTTGAGTTTTAATACCATGGATGTTTCTTTAGTTGTGGATCGGATGAAAGAAAGAACAAAGAACGAGAGAGAAACTAAAGAGTTGGAAGAGTAAAAGAAAGAGTAGAGGGAAGGATTGGGAGTTTTAATGGTGATGGGGGGAAGAAAAGAAAGAAAAAATGGGTAATAAAGATGGTGGGTGAGAATGAGTGGAAAGAAAGTGAGGGGGTTGGGTGCAATTGGCGAAAAAAGCAATTGGGGGAGGGGAAAGGTTTGGACGGCTATTAATTGAGAAAAGTGTAAAAATTAAGATTAAGGTAAAAATTAGACTTTTTATAAGCCTTAAAATTTGCCCATAAATCCCTTTGGAGTATAACTTCCTCTTTGGATCCAACTCTTCTTGATCTTGAACTCTTATCCTAAAAAAATTCAAACACAAAAAAGAAATAAAATATTAATTAAGGATAATGATAAAGATAGATAAAATTATTAAAGATATCCTAAAAAATGTGGAAAGATAAAACAGACTAAATTGAAATAAAGTAAATTAAAAAATTTTAACTGAAAATTTAAACTTTAGTCCAAAAAGAAAATAATAAAAATAAAAATAAAAATACAAATACAATAGGAAAGCATGATCATGCATCACCTAAAGTGACCACTTCATTGTCGCATTCAACATGGGTGCCGGCGTAGTGCTTCAATCTTTGTCCATTAACTTTGAACTCATGTCCGTCGATGGTGGACTTGATTATCATGGCACCATGGGAGAAAGGTTTTACAACTTCGAAGGGCCCTGACCATCTCGATCTCAATTTTCCCGGGAAGAGTTTCAGCTGAGAGTTGAAGAGGAGTACTAATTGCCCGAGCAAGTATTGCCTTGGCAATAGCTTATTGTCATGGCAGCGCTTCGTTTTCTCCTTGTAGATTCTTGCGTTGTCGTAAGATAAGGCACAAAATTCCTCTATCTCGTTAAGGTCCAGTAGACGCTTTTGTACCGTATTCTCCCAATCTATGTTCACGGTTTTGATAGCCCAATATGCTTTGTGCTTGATTTCCACCGGTAAGTGGCAAGTTTTGCCATAGACAAGTCGGAAGGGAGACATACCTAGGGGTGTTTTGAATGCGGTTCGGTAAGCCCAAAGTGCATCGTCTAACCTCAATGACCAATCTTTTCGAGAGGGATTGGCAACCTTCTCAAGGATACCCTTTAATTCTCGATTGGAGATATCGGCTTGTCCATTTGTTTGTGGGTGATATGCCGTGGCAATTTTATGTGACACTCCGAAACGTTGCAAGACTTTGGCAATAAGTTTGTTGTTGAATTGCTTGCGTTCATCACTGATAATTACCCTTAGTATTCTAAACCGTGTAAATATATTTTTCTATAAGAATCTTTGAACGGTTTTGGAGTCGTTTCTGGGAGTTTCGATTGTTTTGACCTATTTGGACACATAATCGACGGCTAGAAGGATTTATAGATTTCCACATGAAAAAGCAAAGGGTCCCATGAAATCAATTCCCCATACATCGAATAGCTCCACTTCAAGGATTTTTTGAAGTGGAATCTCATGTCGCTGAGAGATATTGCTTGTTCTTTGACAACGATCGCACTGCTTATAAAATTCTTGGGCATCTTTGTAGAGTGTGGGCCAGTATAAACTGGATTGCAAGACTTTTGCCACAGTGCGAGTGCCTCCAAAATGGCCTCTATATGGTGAAGCATGGCATTGCCGGAGCACATTTTGTTACTCTTCCTCAGGGACACATTGTCTTATAACCTGATCTACACATCGTTTAAATAAAAGAGGCTCGTCCCAATAATAGTGCTTAGCCTCATGTCGGAACCGCTTCTTTCCCTGGTGAGTAAGGTCGTAAGGTAAAATGCCACTAACAAGGAAATTAACTAAATCTACATACCATGGTATTGCCAAGGCAACTAACATTTGCTTATCTAGGAATGTGTCGCATATCTCCACATCTGCGTCCTCCTTATTGCTGATTTCTAGGCGTGACAGATAATTGGCAACTTGATTCTCTGTTCCTTTCCTGTCATTAATTTCAATGTCAAATTCTTGTAAAAGTAAAATCCAATGAATCAAACGAGGTTTGGCATATTTCTTAGCGAAAAGGTACTTAATTGCCGAGTGGTCAGTATGAACAATTACCTTGGTCCCGATCAAGTAGGAGCGAAATTTTTCAAAAGCAAAAACCACGGCTAGTAACTCTTTTTCTGTAGTGGTGTAGTTCATTTGAGCACCATTAGGGGTTTTACTAGTGTAGTATATCACATGGAAAATTTTACCTGTGTGTTACCCTAAAACGGCTCCTACCGCAAAATCACTTGCATCGCATATGAGTTCAAAAGGTAAGGTCCAGTCGGGCGAAACAACAATAGGTGCCGAGGCAAGTTGCTTCTTCAAGGTTTCAAATACTTGGACGCATGAATCATCAAAAGTAAAAGCTTTGTCCTGTTCAAGCAAGTTGCACAAAGGTTTAGAGATTTTGGAAAAATTATAAATAAACCTTCTGTAAAAACCTGCATGACTGAGAAAACTTCAAATTCCTTCGACTGAATTTGGTGGTGGCAATTTTTCGATCACTTCCATCTTGGCTCTGTCAACTTCAATTCCTTTGGAGGAAATCTTGTGAGCGAGCACTATACCTTCATCTACCATAAAGTGACACTTCTCCCAATTGAGCACTAGATCAGATTCTTCACATCTTGTTAGCACTTTCTCCAAATTGCCGAAACAATTGTTGAAGTTGTCTCTGAATACCAAAAAATCGTCCATGAAAATTTCCAGGAAATCTTCGACCATGTCGGAGAAAATTGCCATCATACATCTTTGGAAAGTTGCCAGAGCATTGCATAATCCAAACGGCATCCTTCAGAAAGCATAAGTACCATACGGGCATGTGAAAGTGGTATTTGCCTAATCATCGGGTGCTATGGCAATTTGGTTATAACCTGAGTAGCCATCAAGAAAATAGTAAAAAGATTTACCCACAAGTCGGTCAAACATTTGGTCAATAAATGGCAAAGGAAAGTGATCTTTCCTAGTAGCTTTATTTAACTTGCGGTAATCCATACAAACCCTCCAACCAGTCACAGTCCTAGTTGGGACTAGTTCGTTGCTTTCATTGCTTACCACGGTTATACCTCCCTTTTTCGGTACACATTGTACCAGACTTACCCATGTACTATTAGAGATAGGATATATTATACTAGCATCAAGCCATTTGATGATTTCTTTCATCACGACCCCCTTCATGTTGGGATTGAGTCTTCTTTGTACTTCAATGGAGGGTTTGTGGTTATCCTCCAACAAGATCTTATGCATGCACACTGTTGGACTAATTCCCTTCAAGTCTGTGATAGTCCATCCTATTACCTTTTTGTGTAGCTTCAACATATCAATCAACTTCTTTTCCTGTTCAGGCTGCAACTTCGAAGAAATAATTATGGGCAATGTATTATTGATTCCTTTATAAGCATATTTTAATTTCCCTCGCAATGGTTTCAACTCAAGAATGAGAGGTTGTTCAATTGAGGGTTTCTCAAGTTTACCTTCCTTACCTGTGTAATCCAATGGTTCGAAGTGTGTACCTGGTCGATTTACTATCTAGTTTGCTTCTTCTTGTTCTTTGTTGTTCAGATCATCATCGATCGGTTCCTCGAACTCCTCAGGTTCTTCTTGTTCAGTAATGAAATTGCCGAGGCAATTCTCTTCCACATTAAAATTGAATTTAGTTGAGGCATGGATGAATTGACATTCTTCTAGATTTTTGGCATGTTTTAGGGTTTGAAACACGTTCAGCTTGACTTACTGGTCGTTCACCCTCATTGTGAGTTCTCTCTTTTCAACATCAATCAATGTTCTTCCTATAGCTAGGAAGGTTCTCCCAAGGATAATAGGTGTGAACTGATCTGCTTCACAATCCTGAACAATAAAATCAGCGAGAAAAATAAATTTATCAACTCTTACCAGTATATCCTCGATTTTTCCCTCTGGATGTACATAGGATCTGTCAGCAAGCTGTAGCATAACCATTGTAGGTCTTGCTTTCCCGATTCCCAATTTTTGAAAAACTACTTTGGGCATCAAATTTATGCTTGCTCCAAGATTGCATAATGCTTTCCCAACATAGTGGTTTTCAATCGAACATGGTATTGCGAAACTGCCGGGATCTTTAAGCTTGGGTGGCATGCGATTATGTAGCATGGCCATGCATCCTTTTGTCATAGCAACTGTTTCAAATTCCCCTAGCCTAGTCCTCTTAGAGATGATGTCTTTAAGGAACTTAGCATAGTTCAACATTTGTTCTATTGCTTCAACCAATGGCAAATTGATGTGGACTTGCTTCAAGATGTCAAAGAACTTCTTAAACTAGTATTCTTGCTTTTTTCGTTTCAACCTTGTGGGAATGATGGCGACTTCAGTATCAGTAGGTAAACTGCCCATTGGTCTTGTGTTCAAGTTTTAAGAAAATTGCCCGACTTGTATCTCCAATTTCTTTAGGGTCGCCTCTTGGTTTTGCAATCTCATCTAAGTCCTGTTGATAAAGTCATCATTCCTTTTCATGAAATTACTATTCTCAGCCATATAAGATTCAGTTTTTAACATGAAAGCATTAAGAGAATTCTCCAAAGAACTGGATGGTGTTGATTGTTGCTGCGGCATCTGTTGCTGTGGCAAGTTCTGATGGAATCCTGTTGCTTGTACATTATGACTGCTCTGGTTGAGGGCATCGTTGGGATTACTCCATGAGAAATTAGGGTGCTTTCTATAGGCTGGATTGTAAGTGTTGGACATCACATTGTTGTTCCAGTTGTAGTTTCCAACGTAAAAGCTAGATTCTGGGTTCTGCAGACACTCAGAAGAATCATGGTTACCATTACATAAATCACAAATTGAATCTACTACCTTGATCTCCTGTGTGTTGCTAGGTCACTGCATGTTCTTAACCATATTGGTTAAAGCGGCCAATTGTGCAGAAATATATCCTGATGAATCAAGCTCATTTATCGTGGCATTGCGTTTGACTATTCCTGTTCGGGTGGTTGGGAACTGATAATCATTATTGGCAAGACGGTTCAAAATTTCTATCGCTTCCTCAGGTGACTTGTTGAGGTGTAAGCCATTTGCTGAGGCATCTAGCATCATCCTTGTCGGTGTGTTCACTGAGTTGTAGAACATCATCACTTGCGTCCACAATGGGAATCCGTGCATAGGACATTTGTGTAAAAGCTCTCTGTATCGCTCCCAAGCCTCGTACATGGATTCATCATCTGCCTGCCGAAAAGAAGTAATATCATTACACAACTTATCAGTCATATTTGTAGAACTAAATCTAGTAATAAAATCATGACACAAATCCGTCCAAGATCCTATAGATCCAGATGGAATACTATTCAGCCACGTTTTTGCCCTATCCCTCAGTGAATAGGGAAATAATTTCAGCCTTAGGATATCTTCATGGCCTCCTTGTAGCTTGAATGAATTGCAAATCTCCAGGAATAATTTGAGATGTTGTACGGCATCTTCAGTTGCCGAGCCGCCAAATTGGCCAATTGTGTTGATCGTGTTGAACATCACATGTTTTAATTCAAAGTGGGTGGCTTCTATCTCAGGTGCGACAACTCCTGGATTGAGACCGTTGAGATCTTTCTCTAAGTAGTCTCGAATGGGTCTGTTACGAAAAGGTTGTACAACTTGATCTCCTCATCCTCTTACTACGATGTTCTGGTTACCATTGGCATTTAGATTGCCGATTGGGTTATCAGGTTGTTCTACCATTGCTACTCCTTGTTCTCGTCTTCTTCTATGAAGAACTCGTTCTATCTCGGGTTCAAGTGGGTGTTGTCACTTAATTTTTACCCATTTAAAAAAATAAAAAATTAATACATAATATAAAAAATAATAATAAGCCCATTTTAAATAAAATACAAAAAAATAATTGTGAGTCCATTTAAAATAAAAAGGGAGGAAAATATGGTTCATAAAACCTTTTTTTAAAATAATAACCCAAAATAAATCCATTTAAATAAAAAACACTAGAAAAATAATAAATGAGGAACCTATTTTATTTTTAAGAGGCCCAAACTAACCCATTTATCTTTTTTCAGGTTTATTTGAGACCGTTGGATTCGAGGGTGAAAATACGGATGGCTTGGATCGAATGAAAAAAGGGGGGAAGAGGGCCAACCCGTGCTGCCACTTGCGCCGGATTTACTCCCCAAATCCCCTGCGTCGAACGGCTGGTGGCCAGCTACCGGTGCCGATTGCGCCGTCCCTGGGTCCGACGGCCGCCGTGGTTGGTGCCGGTCGACTCGTCTCGGCCGGTTGAGTCCACTGCAGCCGACCCTATCCCTTATCGTCGCCAGTAGCTCACCAATTGAAGGGGAAAAGGGTTCAAACCCTAATTTAATTAGGGGCAAAATCTCCCAAATTAGAGTCGAATCAGATGAAATTCAGGATGAATTTCAACAAATTGAAGCTGTGCTGATCAGATTGGATGATTTTATGGGTTGAAAATGGGGATTTTGTCCCCAATTTGCCTTGAATCCCAATCCTCCAAACCCTATAAATAGTGCCCAATTTGTATTGTTCAAGAAACATTGAAAATTCATCCGAAAATACTCTGAAAAATACTCTGAAAATTGTTGGGAAGTTGTTGGAATTAGTTCGAGTTTGGAGCGGCATTTTTCTAATTTTCGAGGAGGAAAAACAAGAATTTTGCCACTTTGTCGGTATAATTTCTCCCCTTTTTCTTTTCTAATTTTAATTATGTTTTTATTTGTTCATTCTAATGTTCTTATTTGCTTCTTATTATGTTCATATAATTTTATGTTAATCTAGGTTTGTTCGATTTAATCTTTTATTGTTTTGTTTTCTTATTTAATTATATTGTTTTGTTTTCTTATTTGCCAGTGGATGGCGGCCGGCACGGTGGCCCTCCTCCTTGTTCATCCCCTTTGATGAACACCAAGAACTTTTTTTTATTAAAGTATGGTGTTTGATCCATTTGTTTTCTAAAAAATGAAAAAAAATGTTGTTTGTGGGCTTTAAGCCCAAATCATTTTGGACCACTTATTTTCACCCATTTCATATTTTTTTCTCTATTTTAAAATTCTGAAAATGAAAGAAATATTTTTAAAAACATAAAAATAAATATTTTTAAAAAAATAAAAGAAAAGAATAATAAATCGTTCTTTTAAGATAAATAGATGATTTTTAATACTTAAAAACCCTAAAAAATTTCTTTTTTTTTTCTTAAAAAGAGTGTATTTGAAAAGAAACAATAATAAATGTTTTGAAACATTCTAAAAATCTTCTTTTAAAAAAACATAAAAACAATGCAAGTTTAAAAAACAAAAAGTATTTTTTTAAAACATAAAAATGACAACTTTTTTCAAATAAAAAGTAGTAAAGGTTTTTAAGTAAAACAAAAATATAAAAAGTTTAGTTTTAAAAAAAACAAAAAACTTAAAAAAATGGAAAACATAAAATAAAAATGTTTTAAGCTTTGTAAATTCTATCTTCTTGTCTTGTTGCTTTAGAATTAAGTTGACTTTAGAAATAGGTCCTCAAAGCTTAGATAGAGATCTCTTTGTAATAAAATTCCTTTCACAAAAAATAAAACACACTTAATTAAATTTAAACCCCAAAATAGGCTAAAACATTTAGAGTTCTTTAGGTTTTGTAAATATTAATTTAGAATTAATAAAATTTTCAACAAATTAATTATTCATTGTTTGCCTGTAAAAAAGTGAAATTTAATTAATGTGGTGCCTTACTAAACGGAAATGACGGGTTAGCGCCAAAAGTGTTGGCGGTGATTGGAGTTCATTTTTGGGTGGTATGGCTGCTAAAATAGAATTAAATTCATAAACGGACAATAGTTTAAAGCTCTATAAGAATTCGCAAAATCTGACTTTTTAAGCCTTTTGTAAACGACAAGGTACCAATTTTTGGGCGCTCCCGAACCCGATTTTTGTGTTTTTTGCAAACCAAAAGATGTTATTTTGATGAAAATAAAATGTTTTTATTAAAATAACCCAAATTTAGGTGATCCAATCACACCTTTTTTTAAAAAAGATTGGTGGCGACTCCATTGATTTTAATTTTTTTGCCGAAATGTCAAAGCCCGAGAGGGTTATGATAGCTTGGCGACTCCGCTGGGGATTCTTTTTGTTTTTACAAAAAAGAGAGTCAGGCCACAAGTTGATTACACTTTGTTTAAAAAGTCAGAATTTGCATAGAGCTTAAAATTATTGTCCGTTTATAAATTTAATTCCATTTTACGCATTTAAGACTTAATTTCAAGCTCTAGATCCGAGCTTCGCCCCGTTCGTTTAAGTGGGGGGAAAACACTATTGCTCTCGTAGGAATATTGATTCTCCGTATGGGCCTAGTAAGTACCGTCGAGGCTCATGCCCTATGTCTTCGTGTGGATACTGATCCTCCGTATGGGCATAGGAGTGGGTCCCCCTAAGTTGAACCTGTTTCGTTTGAAGCCTATAATGGGAAAGAATCAGGGGCCTTGCTACCCTTTAGTAGGGGACAACGAGGACAATTTGTGAACCTTTTAGAACTAAACTTATTTGAGAATCTAGCAGCCCACCCCTCTAGAGCCATGCGGGAAAACCTAGGTTTTAGAGTTCGGTCAAGATTGTTTTGTAGGGATAGTCCGTGGAAACATGTCTAGAAGTGTTAGAATGTGCTGCCCAGTTACTATTCATGTAATGGAATTATTTTGGACCCTTATGTCTAATCATGTTCTTAAATGTGTTCTAATCATTTCCTTGTTTTGTTTGTTGCATGCTTTTTGCATTATCATTCCATAATAAAGAAGGGGTTGTTTCTTAAGATACTTGCTCGGTTAAAAAAGACAGCTCTGTGATCATGGATGTGAGACTTCTTCAGAAAGAGGAAGACAATGCAGATGTGTTTCACTGGTCTAAAGTCAACCAGCATGCATATGGGGATAGTCTGACGAGTGAACATGTGACTGAAACTTCCGAGTATGCCCACGTCAGTGTTAAACAGAATAATGTGCAAGAATTACGAGATATCTGGGAGCATTTCGACTATTCAACCAAGCAATTGTTCCTTGATGCATATGGCGACATAGCTTATTTGTTGAATGTACAAGTAGCTGAGCCGTTTCTAAAAGCGCTGATCCAATTCTGGAATCTTGGGTACTGTTGCTTCACATTCAATGGTGAAGATATGATGCCTACTTTCCAAGAGTATGCTACACTTTTTAACCTGCATAGAGTAAGGAGAGACCGGGTCTATGCTAAGCCGCCCAAGAACAAGAATGCACACTTGAGACTTAAAACCTTTGCTGGAATGAGAGATGAATGGGTCAAGGGGTTGATTCAAAAAAGAGGTGGTAGCTTTTTCTTTCCATGGTGGAGCATCCGAAACATTATCTCTACTCACCCCAATAGAGAAAAGAGGGTGGATTTGTTAGCCATTGCGATCTATGGTCTGGTCATCTTTCCAAGAGTTCTAGGTAACATTGATGTGGCTATGTTGGATCTTTTCGAGCAGTTGAAAAGAGATACTAATCCAGTACCAGTGGTGCTTGCTGAGACCTTCATTTCTTTAAATGTGTGCCAGAAGCTGGAAGGCGTGCGTTTTAGAGGTTGTGCTCAGTTGCTTCAAGTTTGGGCCTTTAGCCATTTCTGAAAGTGTCCAACTCTAGTCCTGCCCAAAACGTTCTCCCCGAATTTTTCTCCACTTTGCGACTTTCTAGAAAAGAATTGGCCAGTTTTGAAGAGGAAGAAATGGACAGACATCTTCAGAGATCATCGGGATCAGGATATTGTCTAGAGGGTTCCGTGGTTAGGTCACACCAAGATCCTATATAAATGTGGAGATTTTAACCATCTTATGTTACTTGGAATCTGGGCCGGAATTGGTTGCGCTCCACTGTTGGTTTCACGACAATATGGCTCGTTATAGTTTGTTCCTTTCACTGCAGGTCTTAATTCTACAAAGTTTGAGTTTTAGGGAGAGTTCAAAGAAAGGGTCCACGCCATCAGCGAATCCTAGAAACAATGCTATCGGGTGAAAGTGGAGCATGACAGTGGATGTATGGTTACCCCTGATTACGATGTCTGGAGGCGCATGAGAATGAATGACAAGGTTCTACCTCTCACTGACCAGGTCAAGCCCATAGAAGAGCATCTAAAAGTGCTTCCATCCGAAGTTGATATTTTGAGGGCTGAGCTCAAAAAGACCAAGGCCAAAATGGACTCTTTGCAAGAGCAGTGGCGAGTCTGGATGTTGAGAAATAAAAGGGAGAGACAGACGGTGTGACAAAGATGTACAAGAACCTAGAGCAAAAGTTCAAGATTCAAAGGGTCGATTTTCTGAAATTCCTGACTATAGTCAGAAATGCAGATTTGAGGAAGAGCCCAGAACAGTGGAAGCAGGAAATAGAATAAGCTGTGAACAAGAAAAGCGAACATGGCAAACGGGAAATAGAGAAATATAGGCAGGCTCTAGCTGAAGAAAGAAAGAAAGAAGGGTAAACAGTCAGCTGAAAATGAAAATGGCAAAAGGGTCCTCCAGAAAGAAAAAGATAGCGTGGCCACATGGAAGAGAGAATCCCACGTCAACAAGACCTGTTTGTTAGAGTCACAAGCTGCATACGATGCGACCAACAAGAAGTTGAAGCAAAGCCAGGCTTTTGTGATTGAGTTGCAAGCCATGGTAGCTGACTTGAACCATTCACTGTATGAGCTTCAAAACGATGACACCTACACTATGCTTCAGGCCAGCTTGAATGAAATTGACTCTCTGAAAGAACGAGTTAAAGAGATGGATGGCATCATTCAAGAGTACAGAACGAGGATCCTAGTCTTTGAAGATGCTATTGATGGAGGAAATAACTATTGGTTCACCCGTCTTCGAGACAACGCTACAAGATTCCAAGAATGAGGGGAGTTTGATAGGACAGTTATGACTTAAATCCAGGATATGGCTAAACATGTGAAGATGTTGGCTACAGAAGCTACTGATCTACGCCAGCACATCAGGCCAGTCGAAGAAGTTGGCCCCAGGCTTATGTGGTTAATTGAGGAAATGAAGGAACTAGGCGTTAGTGCAGAGAAATATCTGTAAACATGTTTAAAACTTTGTAATAAAAAATCTTTCTTATTCTAATAAAGAGCTGTTTGTTGAGCAAAGTTTCACGGAATCAATGACCTTTCGTTTGTATACATTTGCATCTTTTCTTTTGTTTGTTATGTTTTCTTTGCATTAGTACATAACGTTCCATAACATGATAAGAAATTAACTTAATTAAAACATGTGACAGAAAATCAAAATAGCAAACCCGACTCATAGCTACCATGCCCGTTCTAGAACCAAAGCCATTAATACCGGAGAGCGATTAACATCACTGGAAGCTACTTGCAAAAACACCCAGGAAAAGCTGGAGAAGCTAGAAAGTGATCTGAAACAGGAAATAGATGTGTCACGCAAGAAGACAGTCACTCAGATTGCGGCGTTATTCGGGTTCAAAAACCCAGAAGGAGGAGAAGACGCAGATGTTATACCATAGTTTTCTGAGGAAGTTTTTGGAAACCAGAAAGGGGCTAATCCACCCCAAGTCAAGTTCCCTTTTCATTTTGCTGAATCATCTGTTCGGGCACCAGTAGAACCCATAGTCAATCACTTTGAAGCTCAGAACTTTGAAGTCCCAGATCTTGACGAGATTACTGACAAGGACAATGCAAACAAGAAGCTGGAAGAGCGTTGCAAAAAGTTGGAAGAAATGATGAGAGTTTTCCAGGAAGGAAATATGCATGGTGGTTCAGAGGCCAAGGACCTGAGCTTGGTGACTAATCTAATGGTCCCACCAAAATTCAAGACCTCTGACTTTAACAAATATGACGAAACCACTTGACCAAATGCTCACCTAACCATGTACTGCAGGAAGATGTCGATGTACCTGGACAATGAGAAACTCTTGATTCACTGCTTTCAGGATAGTCTGATTGGATCTGCATCCCGCTGGTATACCCATCTGAGTCGAGAGAACATCCGAACGTGGAAGGATCTGTCAAGGGCGTTCGGAGAGCAATACAAGCATGTCACTGACATGACCCCAAGTAGACTAGTCTTACAGGGGATGGAACAAAGACACAATGAAAGCTTCCGCCAGTACGCCCAAAGGTGGCGGGATGTCGCTGCACAGGTTCAACCATCGCTGTTAGAGAGCGAGATTACCCCAATGTTCGTCGAAACCTTAAAGGGTGCATTCTACAATAGAATGATCAACCATGCGACCAAAAGTTTTGCAGACATGCTGATAAACGGCGAAATGATCTTAGCTGCGATCAAAAGCGGAAAGCTAGATGGAGGTGACACCAAGAAGCCTTACAGGAAGAAGGACAACGACATGAATATGACGAGCGCCTACAACCCCAATTATTCGAAAGGGGTAGTCTTGAATAAGCCCGCTGCACAGGTAACCAACCAGGTGGCCTCAAGTCCACAAAAAGACGGATGAAGGTGCCAGGGAAGCAAGAAACCCTATTTTTGCCCATCCCCATGACGTATACTGAACTCTTTTTGGAGTTAGTTCAAGCAGAGATGGTGCTGCCATGACATGTTCTACCTTTCTCTCCCCTATACCCACCATGGTATGATGAGAAAGTCCAGTGCAAGTACCACGATGGGAATAAAGGACATACTATTGAAAATTGCACAGCTTTCAAGAGGATGGTTGAAGATTTGCGGAAGTCAGGAATGCTATCATTCAACTCGTCTGACGAGAAGGACAACCCACTACCCAATCACCAAAAGAATAGGGTGAATACAGTGAATGAGGAGGAAGATAGAAAGATAAAGAAATATGTTGCAGAGATTAAAGCACCCGTGGCTTGGGTATGAGGCCAAATTTAAAAGTGAATAACGATGATGAGCTTTACTGTGAGTATCATCAAGAAAAAGGACACGAGATTCAGCATTGCAAGGATTTTAAACAACTTTTCCAGGCCAAAATGGACATTGGAGAATTGGAATTCTCCGAAAAGAGAAAAAAAGACCATACACCATGTGTGTGCACAATGGACGAGACTCCTGCTAGAAGGAATTATGCAAGGATGAAGCCTTTGGTGATCAAAACCAAAGCAAAGGCTACAGAGCCACAGAAGAACATGATTCCCCGGTTTTTTTTATAAAGACACCTGCTTCATTTCCATATAAGGATAGCAAACAAGTACCCTAGAATTATGCCTACTTGGTGACAACTCCGGGGAGCACATCATCAAAGGAAGAATCAAAGGAAAAACCAAAAGAAGCGAAGGAAGATGCAGTGAATCAGGTGGGAAATTTTACAAGAAGTGGATGATGCTATTCGCCACCTGAACTAGAAGACAGAGATACTGCTCAGAGAAAGGCAGCGGATAAAGACCAGAAAGAGAAAAAGATTTCTTTATAGAGAAACCTAAAGCACGACTTGAGTCGGTAAAGGAGTTAGAGGCTCAAGAATTTTTGAAAAAATTGAAGCACAACGAATATAGTGTTGTGGAGCAACCTCACAGGCTCCCAGCTAGAATTTCAATGCTCTCGTTGCTGCTGAGTTCTGAGGGTCATAGAGATGCCCTCCTAAAAATTTTGAACCAGACATTCGTACCAAAAGAGATATCGACGGACAAGATAGAAGGGTTGGTCAGTAATATTGTTGTTAATAACTTAATCACATTCAGTGATGAAGAGATTCCGACTGTTGGGAGAGGATCCTACAAAGCTCTCCACATCTCTATGCGCTGCAAGTGACACATGCATCCTAATTGATAACGGGTCAGCCTTAAACGTCTTGTCCCTAGCCACCTTAAAGAAGTTACCAAACGATAGTTCTCATATGACTGCCTACCAAAACTCGGTGAGGGCATTTGATGAACCCAAAGAGATATTCTGGGAAAAATTAAAGTTCCCTGCAAATCAGGCCGTCAACCTTTGAGGTATATTTCATAGTAATGGACATATGGCCTATTTACAGTTGTCTGCTAGAGTGCCCTTGGATTCACACGGTAGGGGTTGTCCCTTCTACTCTCCACCAAAAATTGAAGTTCATAGTTGGAGGCCAGCTGGTAGTCATAGGAGCTGAAGAAGAGATCATAGCCTCGGTATCAGCAGATGCTCCATACATTCAGGTGGATGAAGGCGCACTTGAGTGCCACTTCAGAACCACCCTCGAACTTGTCAACGCCACATTCGTGTCTGAAGGAAGCAAGATCCCAGAGCTAGAATTGTCGAACAACGCTAAGATGCAAGTAGAGCAGACCCTAGGAAAAGGGGCAAAAGCTGGAAAATGCCTTGGCAAGCAGCTTCAAGGGAGGCCACATCCAGTGATGATCCCCGACAAACGAGATAGATTTGGGATAGGTTACAAACCCAGTCCCATGGAAAGGAGAACTGCAATTAGAGAAAAACAAGAAAAGAGGAAAGCCCGATTAAGTGGAGAAAAAGTGAAGTGGAAACCAATAACCTTCCCACCGCTGAGTCAAACCTTTGTATCAGGAGGAATTATGAATCCCAACACTTCAAACAAGGAGGATGAGAAAGGAAAGAACAATTTAGAGAAGGCTTTCGGGGAGCTAAACATTAATGCAATATTAGAGGAGGATGAGGGAAACAAATACCTCTCCATGATTCGCCCTTGCTCAGAATTAAACAACTGGACTGTGGAAGACATCCCTATAGATTTTAGGTCATCCACAAAGTAATACTCGAAACCAATTCATTTGCCTTTGGCCTGGGGGCAATTTGAGATCTCTTGTTAAGGGCTCATGTTTAACCATTATGGTTCTACTTATCAATAAAATGATGTTTTCTTCAATAAACTTCGTGTGGCAAACGTTCTTTCCCTAAATACTCAAATATAAAAAAACCATAAAATAGAATAAAGACGTTAAAAATACCAAAATAAAAAACAAACAATTTTATTCATTTCTTGTTGTATATTCGATCCTTTCCCTTGCAGGTATTCATATATCAATGGTACTCATAACTTTGAATCTAACCCGAAAATTGACTTCGAGTTGGACATGTGTTTAGAAGAGGTCGAAAACTGTGAAGACGAGGAAGAATATGATCTTCCCAATGATATGCTCAGGTTAATAGAAAATGAAGGAAAGCAGATTCTGCCCCACAAAGAAGAGTTGGAAACTTTGAATCTCGGGACTGAAGAAGAAAAACGCAAGGTAAAGATCGGCACCTCTATCACTGCTAAAACCTGACAGAGTTTGGACAAGCTTATACGAGAATATAAAGACATTTTTGCTTGGTCGTACGAAGACATGCTTGGACTAGATACAGACATTGTTGTGTACAAACTCCCTATTAGGCCAGACTGCAAACCCGTACAACAAAATTTAAGAAGAATGAAGCTAGAAATGCTTTTGAAAATTAGGGATAAAGTCAAGAAGCAGTATGGTGCCGGATTCCTAGAAGTTGTAAAATACTCAAGCAAATATCGTCCCAGTTCCAAAGAAAGGTGGAAAAGTGCGTTGTGTGTCGATTATCGAGATCTTAATAGGGCGAGTCCTAAAGATAACTTCCCACTGCCGCACATCGACACCATAATAGACAACACAATGGGACATTCTCTCTTCTCCTTTATGGACGTCTTCTCAGGGTACAACCAGATCAAGATGAGCCCCGAGGATATGAATAAGACCACATTTATAACTCTGTAGGGAACCTTTTGCTACAAAGTCATGCCTTTTGGCCTCAAGAATGCAGGGGAAACGTATCAGCGAGCCATGGTAACTCTATTCCATGATATGATGCACAAAAAGATAGAAGTTTACGTCGGTGATATGATTGCCAAATCCCGCTCAGAAGAAGAACACATAGAGAATCTAGAAAACTCTTCAAAAGATTAAGAAAGTTTCAGTTAAAACTTAACCCAACCAAATGCACCTTTGGAGTTTGGTCGGGAAAATTATTGGGGTTCGTCGTAAGTGGAAGACGAATTGAGATTGACCCAGATAAAGTAAAAGCCATTCAGGAACTCCCACCACCTCAAACGCAAAAAGAGGTTCGAGGATTCCTTGGAAGGTTAAATTATATTGTTCGTTTCATCTCTCAGTTAACAGAGAAATGTAGTCATGTATTTAGGCTACCTCGAAAGAATAACCCAGGAGCATGGAATGAAGAGTGCGAAGCTGCGCTAGAGGAAATCAATATACAGTTGACGAATCCCCCTATTCTAGTACCGCCCGTTCTAGAGAAACCCCTGATCCTATACTTAACCATCCATGAAGATTCGATGGGATATGTATTAGGACAACATGATGAGACGTGAAGGAAAGAAAGAGCAATCTACTACCTAAGTAAGAAATTCACAAATTGCGAAACTAGATATTCCTCAATCGAGAAATTATGTTGTGCCTTAGTATGGGCGACAAAAAGGCTAAGACAATACATGCTATACCATACCACGTGGTTAATATCAAAGCTGGATCCTCTAAAGTTCATGATGGAAGCGCCCGTTTTGTCAGGAAAAATGGCCCGTTGGCAAATGTTATTATCAGAGTTCGACATTCAGTATATAAGCTAGAAGGCTATAAAAGGGAGTGCAATAGCAGATTTCTTGGCAAGTCGTGCCTGCGAAGATTATGAGGCATTGAGCTTTAACTTCCTAGATGAAGACCTGATGTGCATTTCGACTGAGGAAAATGATGACTCAGAAGAATCATGGGTAATGAATTTTGACGGTGCTGCAAATGCTTTAGGACAAGGTATTGGGGCAATTTTGGTTTCGCCAGAAAGAAACCATTACCCATTCACAAGCAGACTAGAATTCTTCTGCACCAACAACATTGCTGAATATGAGGCTTGTATACTCGGTCTACGAGCATCCATTGAAAAGAAAATTAAAACCGTAAGAGTCTTTGGTGATTCAGCACTAGTTATATATCAGATTCGAGGAGAGTGGGAAACAAAAGACACAAAACTGGTGAAGTATCATAAACTGGTTCTTCAACTGATTAAAGAATTTGACAAGATTACATTCAAATACCTCCCAAGAGAAGATAATCAAATGGTTGATGCCCTTGCTACTCTAGCTGCCATGTTTAAAGCAAGTGAAGGCACGGAGATGATGCCAATTAAAATGCAACTTTTTGATTCCCTAGCCTATTGTTGCAACTTAGAGGAAGAAACAGACAGCCTTCCATGGTATCATGACATCTTGCGGTATATCAAGACCCAAGAATATCCCTCACAAGCAACTGAAAATGACAAGAAGGCGACTAGAAAGTTTGCTGCAAGATACGTCCTCGATGGCAAAATCCTATATAAAAAGAGTCAAAATCAGGTGATGTTAAGGTGTGTGGATGCCAAAGGAGCTCAAACAATACTAGAGGAAATTCACAAAGGAGTTTGTGGAACTCATCTAAGCAGCTTCACCATGGCTAGACGAATCATGTGCTTTGGTTATTATTGGTCCACTATGGAGATAAACTGCATCAATTATGCCCGCAAATGCCATAAGTGTCAAGTCTATGCAGATAAAATTCATACACCACCTCTTCCGCTCCATGTTATGACGGCTCCATGGCCATTTTTAATGTGGGGATTGGACAAAATTTGGCAAATCTACCTAAAGGCATCGAACGAGCATAGATTCATCTTAGTGGCTATCGACTACTTCACCAAATGGGTAGAAGCTGCATTTTATGCAAATGTCACAAGGTCTATTGTCTGCAAATTCTTGATAAAAGAAATTATCTGTCGCTATGGCCTACTTGAAAGGATCATCACTGACAACGCCTCAAATTTAAACAACAAGATGATAGATGGGGTTTGTGAGCAGTTTCAAATCAAGCATCACAATTCGGTGACCTATCGCTCGAAAATAAATGGAGCTGTAGAGGTTGCAAATAAGAATGTCAAGAAGATAGTGGCAAAAATGGCTAACACTTACACTGATTGGCATGAGAAGCTGCCTTCCGCATTATATGCTTATAGGACTGCTATACAAACCTCTACTGGGGCAACATCATTTTCTTTTAGTATATGGGATGGAGGTTGTGCTACCAAATGAAGTTGAAATACCATCCCTCCGTGTCTTAAAAGAGGCAGAGGTAGAAGAAGCTGAATGGGTCCAAGCAAGGTACGATCAGTTAAACCTCATCGATGAGAAGAGACTGAAAGCAATCTGTCATGGTCAAATATACCAAAAAATGATGATATGAGCATATGACAAGAAGGTCCATCTGTAAAAGTTTCAAGAAGGAGATTTGATATTAAAGAAGATATTACCAATCTAAAAGGATTCTCGAGGAAAATGGGCACCTAACTGGGAAGGGCCCTATGTTGTGTCAAAAGCCTTTGACGGAGGGGCATTGATTATGGCTGAAATGGATGGAGATGAACTCAAGAATCCAGTAAACTCTGATTCAGTCAAGAAGTACTATGCATGAAAAAAGCAAAAAAAGAGCTTAAAGTGAAAACTCGCAAATGGCGCTTTAGATCAAACAAAAAAAGGAGGGTTCAAGATGAAAACCCACAAAGGGCGTCTTGAAACCAAATGAGGATTCGAGTTGAAAACCCGCAAAGGGCAGGTCAAAATTTTGCAATCAAGTTGGTAATAAAAGATTCCCATATAGACTCGGCGTTTTAGAAAGAAGTTCATACCTTCATACATCCTTATAGGAGACGAAATCTTCTTGACAAGGGCAATACTTGGGGTCGTCTCCAGGAGGTTCAGGCCTTTGATATCTGGATACCTGTCTTTTGGACCTTTTCCTTTGTACCTTTCTTTCATGTTTGCCGCAACATTAATAAGAATTCTTTTTTCCCTCCAATTTCCTTTCTTTCCTTTATAAATGTCTTTTATTGAGATAAGAATCATTTGGTTGAACACCATTAAAATGAATAAGAGATTTTTGCGTATTACTCTGTCAATAGTTTGAGAATATAGGGACTATTACATAGTTCATTCCTTAGTTTTGAGCATTCGATTTGTTATGGTTGGGGCATTTGATACCCAATTCAGAAGAAAGGGAATTTAAATCCAATATCACTCAAGGTGATGATTTTGATGGATTCATAAAGAGGTTTAATTGTATGCAGTATTGCTTGAAAGGCCTTTCACTCGATATTGATGTATCAACTACAATGATAGTTGAATTTGAGAAAACAAGGGATTCTAAGGTGCAATGATCAAATGTTTTCCATGAAACAAAGAAGCATAAGAAAAGAGAATGATGAAGTAGAAGATGACCGTTCCACGAAGCAAAGAGACATGAAAAAGGAAGATAGTGAAGCAGAGACAATGGAAATGGCCACTAATTTGAGTTAACAAGTTTAAAAACTTGACATGCGCTCATGTTTTAGACATCCTTAGGGGTATGCCTGTCATGATGGCATCATATATCAGGTTTTTGCAGGTATGCAGAAACTTTTCAGCAAATGAATTCGATTATCTATTCGAGCACATGGAGAATAGACCCCGCCTATCCTTTCAGGCGTAAGGAGATAGGAAGCCGTTTATCAGTTTAGACATATGAGGAACAGATGTCGCTTATCTATTCGAGCACATGGAGAATAGAACCCGCTCATCTATTCGAGCACATGGAGAATAGAACTTGCCTAGCTGTTCGGGAATTTCAAGCGTAAGGAGATTGGACGCCGTTTATTCGTTCAAGACATATGAAGAACGGAGACCGCTCATCTATTCGAGCATATGGAGAATAGAACTCGCCTAGCCGTTCGGGCATTTGGAGAATAGAACATGTCTATCTATTCAGGCATCAGGAGAATAGAACCCACCCAACCGTTTGGGCATTAGGAGGACGGATCTGAGCAGCAGATCGGAGATTGGTGAAAATCAAGTGCCTCATGTTCTTTGTTGATCCCTATTTCACTGGAATAAGCAAAGAAAGGGCAGCTTTTTTCACTTGATTTTTACCTATTTAAAAAAATAAAAAATTAATACATAATATAAAATAATAATAATAAGCCCATTTTAAATAAAATACAAAAAAAGAAATAACAGTGGGCCCATTGAAAATAAAAAGGGAGGAAAATATGGTTCATAAAACCTATTTTTTTAAAAAAGAATAACCCAAAATAAATCTATTTAAATAAAAAAAACTAGAAAAATAATAAATGAGGAACCCATTTTATTTTTTTAAGAGGCCCAAACTAACCCATTTATCATTTTTTCAGGTTTATTCGAGACGTTGGATTCGGGGGTGAAAATATAGATGGCTTGGATTTTATTAAAAAAATGGGGGGAAAGGGGGCCAACCCGCGCTGCCAAGTGCCTGGCGCGTGCGCGTCACATGTGCGAGATTGGCTCCCTAAATCCCCTGCGTCGAACAGCTGGTGGCCAGCTGCCGGTGCCAATTGCGCCGTCCCTAGGTCTTGACGGCTGCCGTGGTTGGTGCCGATCGACTCGCCTCGGCCGGCTGAGTCCAATGCCGCTGACCCGATCCCTTGTCGTCGCCGGTAGCTCGCCAATCGAAGGGGAAAAAGGTTCGACCCTAATTTAATTGGGGGCAAAATCTCCCAAATTAGAGCTGAATCAGATGAAATTCGGGATGAATTTCAACAAATTGAAGCAGCGCTGATCAGATTGGATGATTTTATGGGATGAAAATGGGGATTTTATCCCCAATTTGCCTTGAATCCCAATCCCCCAAACCCTATAAATAGTGCCCAATTTCCATTGTTCAAGACACTGAAAATTCATCCGAAAATACTCTGAAAAATACTTTGAAAATTGTTGGGAAGTTGCTGGAATGAGTTCGAGTTTGGAGCGGCATTGTTCGAATTTTCGAGGAGGAAAAACAAGCATTTTTGCCACTTTGTCGGTATAATTTCTCCCCTTTTTTCTAATTTTAATTATGTTTTTATTTGTTCATTCTAATGTTCTTATTTGCTTCGTATTATGTTCATATAATTTTATGTTAATCTGGGTTTGTTCGATTTAATCTTTTATTGTATTGTTTTCTTGTTTAATTATATTTTTAAAAAAATAATAAAAGGGAGGAGACCACTGCTGGCGAGCGGCGGTCGGCGCCAGTGGATGGAGGCCGGCACGGTGGCCCTCCTCCTTGTTCATTCCCTTTGATGAACAGCAAGAACTTTTTTTTATTAAAGTATGGTGTTTGATCCATTTGTTTTCTAAAAAAGGAAAAAATGTTGTTTGTGGGCTTTAAACCCAAATCATTTTGGACCACTTATTTTCACCCATTTCTTTTTTTCTCTATTTTAAAATTCCAAAAATGAAAGAAATATTTTTAAAAACATAAAAATAAATATTTTTTAAAAAAATAAAAGAAAAGAATAATAAATCGTACTTTTAAGATAAATAGATGATTTTTAATACTAAAAACCCCTAAAAATTTTCTTTTTTTCTTAAAAATAGTGTATTTTAAAAGAAACAATAATAAATGTTTTGAAACATTCTATAAATTTTCTTTAAAAAAACATAAAAACAATGCAAGTTTAAAAAACAAAAAGGATTTTTTTTAAAACATAAAAAATGACAGCTTTTTTCAAATAAAAAGTAGTAAAGGTTTTAAGTAAAACAAAAATATAAAAAGTTTAGTTTCTTTTTTAAAAAAACAAAAAACTTAAAAACATGGAAAACTTAAAATAAAAATGTTTTAAGCTTTGTAAATTCTATCTTCTTGGCGTGTTGCTTTAGAATTAAGTTGACTTTAGGAATAGGTCCTTCAAAGCTTAGATAGAGATCTCTTTGTAATAAAATTCCTTTCACAAAAAATAAAACATACTTAATTAAATTTAAACCCCAAAATAGGCTAAAACATTTAGAGTTCTTTAGGTTTTGTAAATATTAATTTAGAATTAATAAAATCTTCAACAAATTAATTATTCATTGTTTGCCTGTAAAAAGTGAAATTTAATTAATGTGGTGCCTTATTAAATGGAAATAACGGGTTAGCACCAGAAGTATTGGCGGAGATTGGAGTTCATTTTCGGGTGGTAAGACCGCTAAAATAGAATTAAATTCATAAACGGACAATAGTTTAAAGCTCTATAAGAATTCGCAAAATCTGACTTTTTAAGCCTTTTGTAATCGACAAGGTACCGATTTTTGGGCGCTGTGGGGGTGCTAACCCTTCCCCACGCGTAACCGACTCCCGAACCCGATTTTTGTGTTTTTGCATACCAAAAGATGTTATTTTGATGAAAATAAAATGTTTTTATTAAAATAACCCAATTTAGGTGATCCAATCACACCTTTTTTTAAAGATTGGTGTTGACTCCATTGATTTTAATGTTTTTGCCGAAATGTCGAAGCTCGAGAGGGTTGTGAAAATGGGTAGTCTTGTACTATTGGTCTTGCCCTGGTCATATACAGATGCAAAACCAAAGTTGTAAGTCCCTCAAAACTGATTAGAAATAAAACAAAAATAAAAAAAAACAAATGTGCAAGAAATTAAAAACAAAGTCATTATTGCCAATCCCCGGCAACGGCACCAAAAATTTGTTACGCGTTTTGAGTGTTTCGCAATTGGTGCAAGTGTACACGTCGCAAGTTATAGTATAGAATAGATATCGTCTCCACATGGATTAGTGCTACTTCAAGAATCTAATTTTTAGCACTGAAAAGAAAAACACAATTTGGTGATTGTAGGAGTTCTAATTAACGAGTAAATAAATGAGCAATGAAATAAAAGAAAGATGTAATCAAATGAGAGAGAGTAGGCCGGATTAATGCGGGTCGTGGTATGATAATTGAATGAATCGTCTAGATATTGAGTGCAAGAGCAACTCAATTGCCTTGGACACTAGCAATAATCGATTATCTAGGCAAGTGTAACTGCCTGGGCAACTGGGAATGGTATGATTGCCTGGGCAACTGGGAATGGTATGATTGCCTGGGCAACTGGGCGACTTCCTTCAAGGTTCGGCGAAGCGTTCTTTAGTGGTTTCTTCTTATCCCTAATTCGAAATACTGGTTAATTAAGCATGCCTTGGTGATACATTCCTGCGTTAACCATGGGTGAACATCAACCAATCTTGCACTTTTTTAGCCCTTGAAATTTGTAACTTATCCCTAAGTCGAATTGGTCTTCAACAACATAAGTTTGTATGAAAACCATGTTCATTCATTTCTTGAATCTAACTCTTCTGATATTAGATAAATATATGTACTCACGATATCCTCTCCCAATTCACTCGCAATTGTAATTAAAAACCAAGAATGAACAAACCTCAAACTAAATTGCAAACTCAAATACCTAAAAAAATTCAAGTCACAACCATTCAACACAATAACCCTAGCCCCAAATAGTTTAGTTCATGGCTGGGTTTAAAAATAAACTCAAACAAAAAGTTTCCAACATAAAATAAACCAAAACAAGATGAAGAAGATGAAGTTAATGCAGCTCTCTCACGGATTCTCTCTCAATCGAATTATCCCAAGGCTGCGGCTAGGTATTCTATTTATAGGAAATGGCTTGGCTGATTTCTTTGTTGGATAGGGAAAAGTTTAAGTTAGATTATAATAAGATAAAAGAGATAAATCTCTTTTATTTATTTATCCTCCAAAAACTCATCTTGACCTCTTCATGGATTCCAACTCTTTTTAGGATATATCTTTGCTTCTTCATGTTTATCTCGAATTCCTTGAGCTTATCCTATCCAAATCGGTAGCTTCCTTCTTCTTTCCTTAATTACTTCGACAATCTCCAGCTTGCCCGGGAAATAAATCCTGCATACACGAAACAAATACCAGCAGTACCTCTTTCTACCAAAACTCACAGAAACATGAAATCAAGCACAACCACAAAGGAAACAATGCAAATATGAATGGATGAATAAAAATGCAACTAGAATGAGCATAAGTCTAACAATAATAACGAGTAAAAAGGGTATTAATTTAGTACTTTTACACACTTAACAGCATGCAACATCGATGACACATGTTCATAAGACATTTTTTAATCACTCAATAAGAGTTATTTTAAAAGATTATATTTAAACACAATAAAAGTCTAATATCTAACCAAAGTAGGGCTTGCTTCTTTGCATTACCAACATTTTCTAATTTGAGTAAAAAACAACTTATTTTGTTGTTAGCAGTTGAAATATCCAGCACCAGGGGCACCAGAGTTGGCACTAAAAGTTAAGGAATTGCTTATGGCATCTGGTTTTGAGCGTGTTGATCAAGATAAAGAACGTGGGCTAGACCATGGTGCTTGGGTTCCACTCTTCCTCATGTATCCAGAGGCTAATATCCCAGTCTGCAACTCTCAGTTCAATCAGAAAGGGACGGTATTATCACTACAACTTGGGAAAGGCTTTAGCCCCACTCAAAGATGAAGGTGTTCTCATCATGGGTTCTGGAGCTGCCACTCATAACTTGGAGGTCCTTAGTCAAGACTTGGATGGTGTTGTCCTTCCCTAGGCTTCAGAGTTTGATACTTTGCTTAAAGATGCTCTCCTTCAAGGAAGGTAAAATATAGTAGAAATTATTGACCGTTTTTGTGCCCCTATTTATGCCTCCACATCAAAAAAATTAGGTTTGAGGTTTAAGGTTAAGATTTAGGGTTAGGGTTAGGGTTAGGGTGTATTTTAAAAGTTTATTATTTAAGGTTTAGTAGGCTTAGAATTTAAATTTTTAGTGTTGGGCATAGAAAAGGACACCGAGAAGGGACGTGATTTTTGTTTAGGTAAAAGAGTAGAAACCCTCTATCCTTTTTGGTCCCCTTATTTATGCCACACACTACAAAATTAAGTTTGATGTTTAGCGTTAAGATTTAGGGTTAGAACTTTGGGTGAGAGTTTAAAGAATTAAGGGTAGAGTGTATATTTAAGGGTTTAAGGTTTAGGATTTAGAATTTAGAGTTATGACTTAGAATTAAAATGGATGTTTTTGTTTCATTTATATGTTAATAGTTTGAATTATGATGATTTTGTTCTTGTTGTAGATATGAAGATGTAAACCAATGTGAAGATCTTTGAGAGAAACATTCAACAGTTTTGGAAACACAACAACTGCGAAGATCTTTGAGAGAATGCAATACGCCTGAGAAATATAGATTTCTTGTCATATTGCATGGTGATGTTCTCTTCATGGATCAAGATGAGCCTAGAACTTATCAAGAAGCAGTGACGGGCCCAGACTTTGAGAAATGGCTAGAGGCCATGAAATTCGAGATGGATTCCATGTTAGAAAACCAAGTTTGGACCTTGGTAGACCCACCTCTAGGGGTTAAGCCCATAGGGTGCAAATGTGTTTTCAAAAAGAAAACTAACATGGATGGTAATGTACAAACATACAAAGTGCGATTAGTCGCTAAGGGTCTTGGTCAAATTCCTGGTATAGACTATGATGAAACCTTTTCACCTATTGCTATGTTTAAATCCATCTAGATCTTACTTGTGATAGCTGCATCTTATGATTATGTGTTATGGCAAATGGATGCTAAAACTGTTTTCCTTAATAGAAAACTAGATGAGGATGTGTACATGACACAACCTGAAGGTTTTGTCGATCCAAAAGATGGTGAAAAAATATGCAAGCTACAAAGGTCCATTTATGGATTGAAGCAAGCTTCTCGAAGTTGGAATCTTCGTTTTAACGATGCAATCAAAGAGTTTGATTTTATCAAAAATGAAGATGAGTCATGTGTTTTCAGGAAAATTAGTGGGAGCACTGTCATATTCTTGGTAATGTATGTGGATGACATACTAATAATAGGAAATGGCATATCTAGCTTACAATCTATGAAAACTTGGTTAGGAAAATTATTTTCCATGAAAAACTTGGGTAAGGCAACATACATATTAGGAGTCAAGATCTGTAGAGATAAATCAAGATGACTTCTAGGACTGAGTCAAAATACATACATAGAAGAAGTACTGAAAAGATTCAGTATGGAAGAATCCAAAAGAAAAGGGTTCTTACCTATGAGACATGAAATTTCACTCTCGAAGGAAATGTTTCCTTTAACATCTTAGGAAAGAGAGCAAATGAGTAAGATTCCATATGCTTCATCAATTGGATCTATCATGTATGCCATGTTATGTACTCGTCTAAATGTATCATACGCTTTAAGTATGACAAGTCGATACCGAGTAGATCCCGGTGAAGGTCACTGGGTCGTAGTTAAAAACATCCTTAAGTACTTAAGAAGAACTAAGGATACATTCCTTATATATGGAGGTAAGGAAGAGCTAAGTATAAAAGGTTATACTGATATCAGATTTCAAACCGATAAGGATGATTCACGATTGCAATCGAGTTTTTTTTGTTATGCCTTAATGGAGGCGCTATGAGCTGGAAAGGTTTAAAGCAAGATACAGTAGTTGATTCTACAATAGAAGTCGAGTATATTGTAGCATGCGATGCTACAAAAGAGGGTGTTAGGATCAAGAAGTTCATATCTGAACTAGGGGTTGTGCCAAGTATTTTGAATGCTATAGATCTACGTTGTGATAACAACAGAGCCATCACACAAGAAAAGGAACCCAGATCTCACAAACGATCCAAGCACATACTTAGGCGTTACCATCTCATTCGAGAAATCATAGATCGAGGAGATGTGGAAATATGTAGGGTACCAACAAATGATAACATTGTCGATCCACTGACAAAGCCTCTGATGCAGCAGAAACATGATCGTCACACTAAGTCACTTCGTATTAGATACATGAGTGATTAGTCTTAGTGCTAGTGGGAGATTGTTAGAGTATGGCCAAAGACCGATCATAAGATGATTCTAAATGACATTTGTTTTACATTGTTTATTCATAAAGAGGCATTTCCATTATTATTTTTAGTTACAATTTTGCGTGCATAAATAAACTGAATTATTATAAAGTCCTTAGAATAATATGGTTATTCTAAAATGTCCTTAGTCGAGTATTATTGTGAGCATGGAAAACAATAATGCATTAAGACTAATATGTAGTTGATTGATGACAAAGTGTTGTCATTGACATGGAGATGTCAAAATCAATACATAAGTATGTGTTAGAGAACATACTGGACTGACCTGCTATGAGCATGTTTCTTGGATTATTATGTGACAGTCACAACATTGCTCGTATTGATAACTATATGTATGATCCTCAGACTTAAAATCATCAACATCGTGAATGACAAATTTTGATATGGTCAAACGTGTGTCGTAACTGACTACACTATAAAGACTGATATTGGATATGTTACAATCTATGTAGTGGAATATGGTTGATTAAGATAGGATTTGTCACTCCTACATAATAGGAGTAATATCGTAGGCCACTTGATTGAGCGAGACTAGAAATGCATGGTCATGCTCGAATAAGTTGATATGAGATATCATAGTTATTCGTTTATAATTGTCTACTCTAGCTATCAAGAAACAATAGATGGACTATACAAGTGTGACTGTTCCATGACTTTTGTCCAATCTAGATATAAAGGACAAAAGGATGTAATACATAAATAGAGTTAATCACGAAAATGTTATGTCAAATCATGGTTTCTTGTAACTTAGGTGACAATGACATATTGCTAGATGTCACTCATTGATTGTAATATTAGAAATGTTCTAATATTTACTACTAACGTTACATGAACCTACAGAGTCACACCCACAGTTGAAATGAGCATATATTAAACGAATTATATATGTGCAAATTTGTTGTACACGGATTTAGTTAAATTAATATATATTTGATATATAAAATTTAACTATTGGGTAAATATTAAAATAAAAATAATTATTGTAATTATGACTCTTTTAATATATAAATAATATAATTCGATTTAAATTAATATATATATATATTGAAATCCTAGTTAAGTTGAATTGGGATTATATATATTTGATATATATATTGAAATCCTAATTAAAGTTGAATTAGGATTATATATATTTAATATATATATATATTGAAATCCTAATTAAAATTGAATTGAGATTATATATATTTAATATATATATATATTAAAATCCTAATTAAGTTGAATTGGGATTATATATTTAATATATATATATATTAAAATCCTAATTAAGTTGAATTGGGATTATATATATAATATATATTAAAATCCCAATTAAAGTTAAATTGGGATTATATATATTTAATATATATATATATTAAAATCCTAATATGAGTTGAATTAGGATTACAAAGGCTATATAAAGGCATGAGAGATCTAGCAGTCATTAATGCTTTTTAGGAAAAATCCTCTAAATAGTTTAGAGAGCTTTTATATGCCTATTCCCTTCTAAATGGTTAAGAGAGTTTTTATATACTCGTTTCAACTAGGTGAACTACGTAGAGGTCGGAGCGTTATTGTTGCGGCTTAAGAATCGACATCGTGGAATCGTGTTGAATATCTATCTCTTCCGAACTCAAAATTATAGATTTTAAATAGGTAATTCTTCACCCTTATTCACCCCGATTCGTTCCTCATACATGGATCTCTGGTGGTAATCGTCGGATAATTTTTCCACTATGTCATGGGGTGTACCGATGTGACCCAACAGAATATCCTTTATAGATGCGGGGAACGTTCTTGGGTACCACTACTTGGTCTTTGAGGGCATACAACTTACACATCTCTTTTGGTCTTGAGACAGTACGGTTCGAAGCATTTTGTGCTGGCCACAAAGGGATTGAACGAGTGCAACATAGACTACGAGAAAGAGAAGGGCTACAAGGGGGTGGTGTATAACACTTGTTGAGCTTGGAACAATGCAAGGCAGGTTAGGATTATGAACGATCCTTACATGGTCACCCCCGAGTACGAAGAGTGGCGATTCAATCGTGTCAACGACAATGTTCCCCAATTGAACCCGATGGTAGGAGGTCTATAGGGGAAAGATTGTCTACGCTTTCCACCGAGGCCGACTTGATGAGGAAACAGCTCAAAGAGGAACGAAAGAGGTATAGTCAGCTCGAAGAGAAAGCTAATCAAGAAAGGTTCAACTTTGAGTTGGACATAACACAGTTCCAGGGGGTTATTAAGGGTCTACGGAGAAAGAAAGATGAATTAGAACTCCAACTTAAGTTGGAGAAGGAGGAAATCCAAAAACTGCAAAGGTTAAACAGGAGCAAGAGAGTCACGAATGATGGACTGAGTGAAAGGTTGGAGCACCTACTCAAAGAGGAAAAGGCAAGAACTGAGAACTACAAGAGGAAGTATTACGAGCACAAGGACCAAGTGCTTGCATTGAATCAAGAGATAGAGAACCTATGAGCCTCTCACTCAAGGCAGCTTGAGAAGGAACGACGCCAAAACAAAGCATTGAAAGATCAAGTAAAAAGTTTGGAAAGGTCTCTCTTCAGGAATAAGGGTTTAACCAGCAAGTTAAGAGCTAGTAGCTCAGAGAATCGGGCTTTGAAGGCTCGTGTTGAAAAATTGGAAACTGAGGTTCAACGACTCAAGGACCATATGGCAAGCTTTAGGGGAGTGGTTCAAGTGTATCGGAGGCTGACTTTGGAGCAACTATAGTTCGTCGCTTACACTATTTGGAGGCAATAATAAGAATTGGGACAATAGACAGTTCAGATGCAAAAGGTCACCCGAAAGATACTAGCGGAAGATGTTACCGAGCTTCACGATTGCGTGGATGATGAATCCAAGGAAAGAGAAAGGATTGTTTGGATCTTGAGGGAGATCGTCGACCTAGATACTAGCTTAGGATCATATGCGTAGTTGGGTTTTTTAATTATTGTAGCGAGACAATGTTTCCTTTAATGAAAGTCATTTAACGATGATATTTCCCAAACTCAGTGTTGCTCTTTACATTCATGCATAACACATTTATTAGCATAATTGTTTTAATTGCTAAAATTAATTAAAAAAGCTTTTTATTTTAGAAAGATAGCATTTAGGTTCTTTAAATTACAATCATTCCACGCCCATACCGCACTTGCTTACGAACAAGGCTAATGGAGGAAAGCTTTCCAAAATTGGAAGCCGATCTGAGAGGTTAGCTGGAACGAACACAACAAGAGTTAAGGGAGACCATCATCAAGTCCCAACAAGATATGATGAGAGAGATATCTCAGATGCTGCATCCCATTTAAGACAAGAGCCGAGAGATAAAGGTACCATCGAGAATCCTGCCCAAAGCTCGGGGGACCGCCCTTATGCCTTAATCTTTAAAGAACCTCTTCTTGTGGACCCTTCACCGAACCCTCACAAAGAGGATTTTCCTCTCATGTTGGTGCATCTACCCAAGCCCAGTCAGGGGTGACTTTCAGGAATGTCGAGAATGTTGGGGATATCATCCCAGATTTTGATGAATTGGAGAAGCTAAACCAAATGAAGGCAAAATTCACAAAGCAGTTGGAAGATATCTAGAAGGATCTCGAAGAAATGTTTCGAGTAAAGGAGGATAAGGAAGGTTCTTATGGGTTGAAAGCTATGGAGCTCATTCTGGTCCCAAATGTGGAAATCCCGCTCAAGTTCAAAACCCTAGAATTCGAGAAGTTCAATAAAACGACTTGCCCCACTACACACATGGTCATGTTTTGTCAGAAGATGGTCGGGATCACCGATAATGAGAAGGTTTTGATTCACTGCTTTCAAGACAGTTTGGTGGGATCTGCTTCAAGGTGGTATAACCAGCTAACAAGAGCTCAAGTCAAGTCGTGGAAGGATTTGGCCAAAGCTTTCACCGACTAGTACAAGCACATAACTGATATGGTCCCTAATCGACTTCCGTTACAAGGAATGGAGCAAAGACGCAATGAGAGCCTCTAAGAGTACGCTCAGAGGTGGCGTGATGTGTGTTAACACACGTTCAGCCACCACTTCATGAGCATGAGATTTCTCCGATATTCATAGACACGCTAAAAAGGATACTCTATGATCATTTGATCAACAATCCCATTAGCAACTTCGCGGAGATGGTAATGACCGGCGAGCGCATTAAGGCTGCCATTTAAAGTGGAAGAATTGACGGAGGGGAGTCTTCTTGCAAACAGTACAAGAAGAAGGATCATGAGGTTAACAACACAAACACTTTTGAGACCGCCAAGAACTACACTATCTCTCAGCCCCAAGCCACAGCGGGGAACTCTCGAAACTTCAACAAGAGAGAAGATGGGGGACCTAAGAAGGAAAGGGAGAATAGGTCCTTCACTCACTTGCCAATCTCTTACAAAGAGCTTTACTCCCAATTGTATAAGGCAGATTTAGTTCGGCCTTATCATGTCACACCTTTCAACCCACCTTACCCGGCGTGGTATGACCCCAAGGTACACTACGAGTACCATGCCGATGTCCCGGGGTATTTGATTGAAAAATGCATAGCATTCAAGAAGTTTGTTTAGAATATGATCCGGACCAAAGTATTGCAGTTGGGGGAACCAAGCACAGCCGAAAACCCCTATCAAACCATGGAGGTCAAGGCGTGAACGCTGTTGAAGACGAGTATGCCAAAAAAGCTAGGGTGAATGTGTCCAAAGTCCAGTCTCCGTTGAGGTAGGTTTTCCAACAATTGTGCATGGCACGCCTCATCGACCGGGGAATGGTGATCGTGAAGGAAGGTTGTGGCTCGTATTGTGAGTATCATCAATCGGAGGATCATGAGATTCAAAATTGTGAGGAGTTCCGTCAGTTGATACAAACTATGATCGATAACAAAGAGATTGAGTTCTTTGAAAAGAAGATAGGAAGGAGGGAATCAGAAGTCTGTATGTTAGACGCTCAAGACACCAATTACAGTGCAAAAAGACTATTTATCCTCGGTCTCAAGCCAAGTGAAACAAGTGCGCCAAAGGTGGCTCCCAAGATTATAATTACCACCCCGAGATCATTTCCTTTCAAGGATACATAGATGGTTCCATGGAATTACATCGCAAGCATTACAATACTGGGATCCTCTAGTTCGAAGGGAGGAGAGGATATGGAAATAGGGGCAAAATCCGCTCAATGAGGGTCTTTGGAACCAAATGCCAGAGAAGTAAGTGATGTGGGACATCTCACGAGGAGTGGCCGGTGCTATACTTTGAAGAATCTAAGGGCGTCGAAAGAACAAAAGGAAAAGGGTAAGGAAACCGGGACTGAACCCGAGAAGAGGTTCAGAGAGGAGCAACCTTCAAAGATCAAGGAACCAGTCATGGAAACCCAAGCTCAAGAATTTTTGAGATTATTGAAACACATTGAGTATAACGTTGTGGAACAACTTTGAAAATAGCCAGCTCAGATTTTGGTACTCGATCTCTTGCTAAACTTAGAAAAACATCGCGACACGCTATTTAAGGTTTTGAATTAGAATTTTGTCACCAATGACATATCGGTTTGGAAGTTAGACCGGATCATTAGTCATATCACCGCCGATAATTTATCACCTTCAGTGATGATGAAATACCAGAGGAAGGAAGGGGTCCACCAAGGCCTTAAACATTACCACTCATTGCAAGGGTTATGTGTTACCGAGAGTGCTAATTGATAGTGGCTCCGCTTTGAATGTCATGCTGCTAGCTACTCTACAACGGTTACCAGTCGACACTTCACGCATGAAGCCCTATCATAACATAGTGCAAGCCTTTGATGGGACCCAACGAGATGTGGTCGGGAAGATAAAAGTACCTCTGCTCATTGGCCCTACCAAATATATGGTTAATTTTGTGGTTATGGATATCCGACCATCCTATAATTGTTTGTTAGGAAGGCCATAGATACATTCGGCCAGTGTCGTCCTGTCTTCACTACATCAGAAATTGAAGTTTGTTATTGAGGGGAAGTTGGTTACAGTGAATGCCAAGCAAGACATTATCGCTTCGGTGACTTTGGATACACCATATATCTATACCAATGAAGAGGCAATGGAATGTGCTTTTAGGGCTTTAGAATTTGTCAACGCAACCTTTGTCGTCGAAGGGAGCTAGTTTTCTTGCCCTAAATTGTCAAACTGCACCAAGATGATGGTATTTAAGACCCTAAGAAGAGGAGCGAGGAAGAAAAAAGGCTTGGGAAGGAGATTACAAAGACACCTTCAGCCCATCAGTGTGATCCATAAGGTTGACCGTTTTGGACTCGGCTATAGGCCCAATTTCCTGCAAAAGAGACAAGAATGGAGTAAGAGACAAGAATAAAGGAAGTCCCAACTTAGAAGGAAGAACATTTCTTGGGCCCCTATAACCTATGCGGATTTTGATGGAATTTTCATATCCGGTGGGATCTGAAACCCTGAGTTGGAAGTCTAAGAAGCAAACTGAGAAGGCGAAAGATGCCTCCAGGAAAAGTTGATCCTTGAAGCTTTGGAAGAGATGGATATGAATGTGATCTGTGATGATGACAAGATTGACCAGCTTTTGGCCAAGATTCGCCCATGCTTCCTGGGTGAAAAGCTTGACAATTGGACCTATGTGGACATGCCTGTGGTTTCTAGGACCGAATCAAAGTAATGCCTAGAATAACCCCGTTACTTTTGCCCGAAAGTAACGTGCATCTTTTGTAAAAGGGCAGCTATGTCACATTTTATCTGTTTTCAATGAAATAGACATTTTCTACATTTTCTTTGTCAAATGGTAAGCATAGCATTCATTTCATTATTTCATTATTTATTTATTATTTATTCATATCAGAAGCTATCCCTTTCTATTCCAATGCACACTTTCAAAATCGTGCAGACCTCTTAATATAAACTGTAGGAACGATACGAAACCTAATCTCAGAGTAGATTTTGAGCAACCCACGTGCTTGGAGAAAATAAATAAGGAGAATGATAAGGTCCTGGATGAGTTGTTAAGGATGGTGTCAAGTGAAGAAAAGAATCCTTCCGCATCAAGAGAAGGTAGAGATTTTGAATTTGGGGACTGATAAAGAAAAGAAAGAAGTGAAGATCGGCAGTACCCTATCACCAAAAGTTAAGCAAGAGTTGGTGGAACTACTTCTGGAATTCAAAGATGTGTTTGCATGGATGTACCAAGACATGCCGGGTTTAAACACGAATATTGTGATGCACAAGCTCCCCATAAGGCCAGAATGCAAGCCCGTCCGACAAAAGCTCTGAAGAATGAGAATGGACATACTGTTAAAAGTTAGAGAAGAAGTAAAGAAATAGTTTGAGGTGGGATTCTTAAAAGTTTCTAAGATGGTTGGTTCTCATTCATAGATGGTTTTTTGGGATACAATCAGATTAAAATGCACCCTAAAACATCGAAAATACTATTTTTGTGACCATGTTGGGCATATTTTGCTACAAAGTGATGCCTTTTGGATTGAAGAATGCCGGTGCAACTTATCAAACAGCCATGGTGACCTTGTTCCATGACTTGATGAATAAAGAAATCAAGGTGTACGTGGATGATATGATAGCCAAGTCTCAAACCGAGGAGGAGCACATCCAAAATTTGTGAAAACTCTTCCGGAGATTAAGGAAGTACCAGTTAAAGCTCAATCCTGCCAAATGCACATTCACAGTTACATCCGCAAAGCTTTTAGGTTTTGTGGTGAGCTAAAAAGGAATAGAGATCGACCCCGATAAGGTGAAAGCAATCCAAGACCTCCCACTGCCTCAAACTCAAAAGGAAGTCTGAGGATTTTTTGGAAGGTTGAATAACATTTCTCGATTCATCTCCCAGTTGACCGATAAATGTGATCCCGTCTTCAGACTACTCTGAAAGAATAATCTGGGAATTTGGGATGAAGATTGTCAAGAAGCACTAGAAAAGATTAAGGGGTATTTGACCAACCCTCCAATCCTAGTAGCACCGGTGCCAGATAGGTCGTTGATCCTGTACTTGACAGTTTTTGAAATTTGATGGGATGTGTGTTAGGACAACACGATGACTTTGGAAAGAAAGAAAGGGTGATCTACTACTTAAGCAAGAAGTTCACCGAGTGTGAAAATGGTACCATTGATCCAAATGTTGTGTTGTGCATTGGTATGGGCTACTAAGCAACTTAGGCAATACATGTTGTATCACACCACTTGCTTAATTTCTTGAATAGATCCACAAAAATTCCAGATGGAAGCGCTAGCGCTAACCGAGAAAATGGCATGTTGGCAAATGTTATTATCAGAATTCGATATTGTTTATGTTAGCTAGAAAGTGGTGAAAAGAAGTTTGGTAGCAGATCTTTTGGCAAGCCGCGCTTCGGATGATTACGAGCCTTTGGATTCCAGTTTTTCAAATGAAGACTTAATTTGTGATTTGACCGAAGGGAGGCCCACTATCGAGAATGAGGGATGTAGGCTTTATTTTGATGGAGCATCGAATGCCTTGGGCCATGGAATAGGGGTAATATTGATTTCTCCTGAAAACATCTACTATCCCTTCACGAGTAGGTTGGAATTCTTCTGCACCAACAATATAGCCAAATATGAGGCTTGTGCCATGGGACTCCGGGCATCCATAGAAAAAAAGATCAAATTACTTCAGGTCTTTAGAGACTCTTCCTTGTTAATCTACTAGCTTCAAAAAGGATGAGAGACTAGAGCTTCGAAGTTAATCAAGTACTATGGTTAGATCCAAGATTTGGTCAAAGATTTTGAAGAAATTAGCTTTGCCTACTTGCCAAGAGAGGATAATCAGATGGTCGATGCTCTAGCCACATTGGTCACTGTGTTCGATGTAAGCCAGACAGCCGAGATGAAGCCAATCGAGATGCAAACTTTTGAGGTACCAGCCCATTGCTATAGTTTGGAAGATGAAGAGGAAGACAATCCACGGTATCATGACATTCTCCAGTACATCAAGTTCCAGACTTATCCAAAAGACACCGACGATAACAATAAAAGAACTATTAGAAGGTTAGTATCGAGGTACATCTTTGACTGGGAGGTTTTGTACAAAAGAAGCAAAGATCAAATATTGTTAAGGTGTGTCAATGCCTGAGAGGCCGAAACCATCTTAGCGGAGGTCCATGGAGGTTTGTGTGGAACTCGCGCCAGTGGATTCTCGATGGCTAGAAAAATCATGAGATATGGTTACTTCTGGTCAACCATGGACGGAGATTGCATCAGTTATGCAAAAAAATGCCATAAATATCAAATCTATGCTGATAAGATACACTCCTCACCAATGCCACTTTATGTCATGAACTCACCATGGCCGTTTACCGCTTAGGGAATGGATGTCATTGGTCAGATACACCTGAAGGCTTCCAATGGGCATCGCTTCATCTTAGTAGCTATCGATTACTTCACCAAGTGGGTAGAAGCTGCCTCGTACGCTAACATCACAAGAGCGACAGTTTGTAAGTTTCTTAAGAAAGAAATCATATGTTGCTACGGTCTGCCTGAAAAAATCATCACCGACAATGCTTCCAACTTGAATAACAAGATGATGAGCGGAGTGTGTGAGCAATTCATAATTGTGCACCATAACTCTACTGCTTATCGCCTCAAGATGAATGGAGCAGTAGAAGCGGCAAATAAAAATATTAAGAAGATCATAGCAAAAACCACAGAGACTTTCAAGGATTGGCATGAAAGGCTTCCTTTTGCTCTGTTTGCCTATCGACCTCTATGAGAACCTCCATCGGGGCAACGCCATACTCTTTGGTATATGGCATGGAGGCAGTATTACCCATCAAGGTGGAAATTCTGTCACTTCGAATTCTGAACGAGGTAAAGTTGTATGAAGCCGAATGAATGCAAGCCAGATTTGATTAGTTGAACCTCATTGAAGAGAAAAGGTTGAAAGCCATCTGTTATGGCCAAATGTATTAGAAAAGGATGATGCAAGCTTATAACAAAAAAGTTCGCCCGAGGGAATTTTGAGAACAGGATCTGGTGATTGAGAGGATCTTGTTGAATCAAAGAGACTTCGGTGGAAGTGGATGCCCAATTGGGAAGGGCCTTATGTTGTAAAAAAGGCTTTCTCTGGCGGAGCATTAATCCTAGCAGAAATGGATGGAAAAGAGCTAAACAATCCCATAAACTAAGACTCTGTCAAGAAGTACTATGTCTGAGAAGAAGAAAAAGAAGAAAAAGGAAAAAATAAAGAAAAAAAGAGAAAGAAAAACAAAAACAAAATAAAAACAAGGAAAAGGAAAAGGAAAAAAAGGAAAAAAAAGAGAAAAGAAAGAAAATGAGGGTAATGGGCGCCTTAAAACCAAATGAGGATCTAAATTGAAAATCCGAAAAGGATGATTTAGATAAACTTAAATTTTGGCATTCGATTGTCAGGCTTCGTTTCAATTGAGGGACTATGCTTCGGTTTGGGTCATCGGGAGTAACGACCAAGGGTAGCCAGCGAGAGATCTACTGAGGTCGATGGTTCTCATAATTCATGCAGTTGACACCATCTATATCTTTTTCATTTTCTCATGTTTTCCATGAATTTCAAAATTATCCTAGTATTCCTTTAAGTATCAATAAAATTTTGTTCTAGTTTCTATTGCCTATTTCGCATGCATCCCGCAGATAGATTGGCATAGATTTTGAAAAAAACAAAGGGTTTCTTGGCATTACTATAATTTAACCTATTAAGTGCAAGTTTGTTCCCAAATAGGAAAGAAGTCTACCGCAGTTAAGGCAAGAAGACATTGAAGGTGAAATTGAAAAATTCACTGAGAAAAGGCATCATTAAAATCCAAAAGAGAAAAAAATAAAAAAAGAAAAAAGAAAAGAAAGAAAGAAAGAAAGAAAGAAGAAGAAGAAAGAAGAGAAAAAGAAAATCTCTAAAGTGAAAACCTGAAAAGGCGTTTTAGAGGAAAAGGTTCAGGAGCTCAAGAAAAAGGGGAATAAAGGGCGAACCCGAGTGAGGGAGGAGGCACTGCCATTGCAAAGAAGAGAAGAGAGGGTTGAAGTCAAGGGACCAAGAAGAGAAAGTGTCCGAGAAAGTTTAAAAATTGTTGTCATTCATGCATCAAACCTAGTTAGACATACCTAGGTTAAGAGCATGCTAACTCATACCATTATAGCATTTCATCTCTATCTACATATATCCGAAAATAGGTCAAGTACCTCCTAAGAAGAGGAGTAGACGACAAAGTGGAATCCCGAAAAGGATTTTAGGCGAGGGATTTCAAACTTGTCGTATTAGGACTTTAGAGCGAAAGAGGCTCATGCTCATAGCTTAAGGATTTCAGACTCGTTATATCAAGATTTCAGAGCGAACGAGGCAGATACTCATAGCTCAAGGGTTTCAGGCGAAGGATTTCAAACTCGCCGTATCAGGATTTCAGAGCAAAAGAGGCAGATACTCAAAGCTTAAGGATTTCAGGGCGAATGAGGCAAATACTCATAGCTCAGGGTTTTTGGAGCAAAAGGGGCATATACCCGTAGCTTAAGGACTTCGGGGCGAAGGAGACAGATACTCATAGCTCCAAATTTCAGGAAGATGAAGGGTGAAAAATTCTTTATAAGAGGAACTCACAGCTTTGAATCTTCAAACAGGGAAGTGGGATAAAATTAGTGCTCATGTCTTTGCTTTATTCTTGTTCCACAAGGATAAGCAAAGAGGGGCAGCTGTAATCACTAATTTTGTCTGAGGATTGACCCGTTTTACATTTTTGTTAATGCAATAAAGGGCTTTCTATTTTATTAACACCCAAAAGAACAAAAAGTTTCTATTAGTATAATTAAATAAGGGCCCATATATAATCAACCCCTTAGTTATATATATAACTATCATCAAAAATTCAAAATTAGTATAAGTATTATTTCGTTATTTCCTTTACCACCATTATTTTTTATCACTATTCTTATCTTGGTTTATCCATTATTACTATCTCATTATTATCATTAGTATATTAAAATCTCAAAGTGCAGAAACATTATCATGGTTATGGTTATTATCTATTTTAAATTATAAGCTTTGTTATATTAAAAAGCCCAAAAATATAAATGTATATATACAACTATTATAGTTAAATAGAAGCCCAACATTAAATAAAACTCAGCCCACCTTTTATTAAAATTCAGTTCATACATACATATATAGAGTCCATGTACAAACAAGTAAGTTAAAGGCTCGTTTATGGCCCAGTTACAATTAAATCCCCAACCCTAATTTATCCAAACCCTAACACCCTTGTATTTTTGCGTAACCCATCCTGAACCGTCAGATTTGGAAGGGAGATCGAACGGTCTAGGTTATACCGAGAGTGATCGTTCAGCTCTTGCACGTGCCACTCGCACGGCTCTCCATCTCCCCACTAGCGCGTGTACAACACCGCCCGACTCCTCATCTCTCCAGTGCCACCTTCGCCTCCACATTGGCAGGAGGAGCCAACAACTGAGCACCACCTCGCCATCGCCCAGTCACGTCAATAGCCACGTCGGTGTATTGTATTCGTCTAGTCCCCCCTCTCTTTCAAGAAATTCATCACACGCAAGAAAAATCAAAGCGATATCAGAATGATCTCCCCAACAAACCAACATTGGCAGACTATCAGATGAATCCAAACAAAAAGGACAAGCATCAACCAATAGAATTTTAATGTCCATTTTTCTATTTTGTATAAAGCATGCAAATCAATGTAATATTCGGGTTATATAAAGACCAAAAGAAAGCAATTGAAAACCCTAGCCAACAACGGGGATATTTAGAGAAATCAATAGATAAAAACAAAAGCCTCAAGGATTTTAGAGGTATGTTCTCCTTACTATTCATTTCGAAGCATACTTTAAAAGAGATTTAGGTTCCATTTTACCTTAGTGGTTGTTCGACATTCTTCTCGTCTCTTCGATTCCTGCCGGTAACAAACCGTTCGATTTCTATTCAGAAGCCGCAAGTTGTGAGTCGGTTGGGAATCTCTCAAAGAGGGAACTCTTTGCTCGTGTTTTCAAAATAGACAACTTCGTTTTTTTAGATTTTGAGTCAAATGAGGAGTTTTTTTTTAAAAGAAACGAGTTTTAAATCTGGGTTTAGAAGGGGAAGAGGCTTTAGAGTTAGGGTATAGTTCGTCGGCCGCCGGTGGAGGAAGGTTATCAGTTTTTTTGAAGGAAAATTATCCGTTTTTGGGTAAAAAAAATGAGGTTTATTTTTGTTTTAAAAACAAATGGGTTATTTGCCTCTTCAAATCCCTCTATATCGCCTTAATCACGCCCGCAGCCCTTCCGCCTTTCAAAATCACTCTTTTAGTCCCTCCGTCCATCCTTTATTACACACAGAAAAGGATTTCTCTATCTTTCTCTCCACATACTCCTCACTCCAACCACCATCTACGGTTTTCAAGCCAAAGCCGAAACGATAAACCGCCAAAAACTACCATTAACTTTCTCGCATCAACAAAACTCAATTAGTCCGCAATCTTAAATGAGTGTAAAATTAAATAATTATAGTGTATAATTTAAATGAAAGCCAACTCATCTAGAATATCCCTGGATTGATGAGATTTGATCTTCCCCACTTGGTGGCAGTATCGAATAGTTTATTATTCAATGATTTGAATACTTTATTAGGCAATGATTTGAATAGTTTATTAAGCACTGATTTGATACGGTTAAGCTGGCCAACCAATGGCGTTACTCTTTAGGTATAAACAGAGAAATTACGAGCTATACAAATATATAAAATAGGTGTAGTCAGGCTCAGAGTTGGCATTTGCAAATCAATTTTAATTGCTCAAATATCGTCAAAAGAAAAAGGCGTTGACGATGGAGGATACGTTCTACATTTCACACGGATAGCCAACGCTGCCTATAGACGACTCGCTTCCGGCACGGCGTTTCTTGGTGTCATGGAAGGAGAAGGTGTTTCCCCAAATACCCAAATCCATCCTCGTCATCTCTGGTCACTGGGACACTTCTTTTCCCCCGTTAACATCGTTCAACACAATGATACAATCCACGACTATATAATGTAAAAAATACCTTAAGGTTTGACTGAATAGTTATTTTGGCTTTTATTCTTTTTGAAGCAATTAACCTTCAACGTTTCATTTTAGGTCAAAATGACCCATTTGCGATTGAAAATCGTTAGTTAACTAACAATAAATGATCTGAAATAGCATAACAAACCTACATGACTGTGTCATATAGACAAATATGTTAGATTTTAAAAATATCACAACAGTCAAAAAATAATTTTATAAAATTATAAAAATATAAAATTATTTTTCTGTTGACGTGTCATTTTGTCAAATTATTTTAAGTTGTTTATCGTTAGTTGACTGACAGTTTGCATCCACAAATGGGCCATTTTGACCTAAAATGAAACTTTAAAGGTTAAACTGCTTCAAAAAAAATAGGGGTCAAAGTGACTATTCAATCAAAGCTTTATGAACATTTTTTAGCTTTATGCCTTTTTCGTTATTATTAGGTTCAAAGCATTGTTTGCTCTCTAAACTATTTTTTTATCGACTTGCCTTGTGAAGTTATTTTGTAATTTCCCCCCTCAATGTTTAATTATTTTATCAATTTTATTTCAAACTGATAATTTTTTTTATAATAAGATCATAAGATGTGTCACTTCTGACTGTCTTACTTTAGTGAAAAAGAATAAATGTCATGTTAAATTTACAAAATTTATTTTTCGTTTATTTTAGTCTCTAAAATTTTTATTTAATTTAAAATTGACACTTTTAAATTTTATAATTTAATTTATTATTAAGTTCAAGTAAAATATTTCCTTTATTGAGTATTTCTCTGTTAGAATTACTCATATAGACTTATTCACCTTCAACTATATTCAATGAACATCTCTCTATTGATGTAAAAGTATTTGGAAGCACGTATGTTAACTATCCACTTAGTATCGTTTTCGACCAAGTTGACCTTATAAATCACATTGACGATCACTTCATCTACATCTTTGATTAGTTGTGGTTTACTTTCATTCCGATTGGGACTCTTAGAGATTGAAAACATGTGTCTTGTCTTGCAGCCTGTATAAAAATTCGTTGAGTTGTTAGATTTTCGATTTTTCTAGGTTTCTTGAAGTTGACAAGCCTTTTGACTTGAGGTTTGGCCTTCTTCTTTGCATTGCAAACATTCTTGAACTTGTTAAGTTTAGGACCAAAAGAAGATACTAAAAGGTTAGCCCTAAAAGATAAATCATTGACAGTGACAAATCCTTATTTTTAAGATCATTGGCTTCCTTGATTTTCATGTGACAAACTAGTTTATCCAAAGAAATGTCTCAAAATAGGTTTTTAGCGGCGTTTTTAAGCGCCGCTAAAACCCCTCTCAGCACTAAAAAACCTCGCAAGAAGCGCCGCTAAATCATGCGCCGAGACAGTTAGCGGTGTTTACAAAAAGTTGAGGTATATAGCGACGTTTGTTCCTCCAAACGCTGCTATATACTTTGTCTTTAGTGGCGTATGTTCTCCAAACGCCTCCATATACCTTGTCTTTAGTGGTGTTTGTTCCTTTAAACGCCGCTATATATCTTGTCATTAGCGGCGTTATGTACCTTGTCTTTAGTAGCGTTTGTTAGACCATGACTTGGTCAATTTTTCAATCAATATACTTGGAGAATCTCACACATTTTCGTCCCTTCAGATAGGATGCTAGATACCAACTTGATTTTCCAAGCTAATTTTTGGACAAAAAAATACACTAATAATGCCAAAAAAAACTGAAGAAAAATTCTTTATTATGTAATTCAATGAGGTGAAGGTTTGTCTTTTATAGAAGAATCAAGAGAGTTAGAGTCATAAAAGAGACCATTTCCAAAAAGACTCTCTCAATAGACGATAACCATCCCGATTACTTTTAAAAACAATACTTCGATAAGAGTAAATCAATTTTGTAAATATTTATTTGACAAAAAATTACACTAACAACGTCCAAAAAGAAATTCGTGTGTTACATGACAAAACCATGTGTTAACAAAGACACAAATGGATTAGAACAGGCAACGTCGACGACACATGTTCATGGGACTTTTTTTAAACACTCAGTGAGAGTAATTTTAATATCTAACCAAAGTAGGGTTTACTTCTTTTCATTACCAACATTTTCTAATTTGTGTTAAAAACAACTTACTATTTTTATGTAAACAGTTGAAATATCCAGCACCAGGGGCACCGGAGTTGGCACTAAGAGTGAAGGAATTGCTTATGGCATCTGGTTTTGAGCGTGTTGATGAAGATAGAGAACGTGGGCTAGACCATGGTGCTTGGGTTCCACTATTCCTCATGTTTCCAGAGGCCAAAATCCCAGTTTGCCAACTCTCAGTTCAGTCAGAAAGAGATGGCAATTACCATTACAACTTAGGAAAGGCTTTAGCCCCACTCAAAGACGAAGGTGTTCTCATCATGGGTTCTGGAGCCGCCACTCATAACTTGGACGTCCTTAGTCAAGACTTGGACGGTGTTGTCCTTCCCTGGGCTTCAGAGTTTGATACTTGGCTTAAAGATGCTCTCCTTCAAGGAAGGTAAAATAGAGTAGAAATCATCTGTCTTTTTTGGTGCTTCTATTTATACTCCCACACCAAAAAAATCAGGTTTGAGGTTTAGGGCTTAGGGAATTAAGGGTACGGTGTATTTTAAGGGTTTAGGGTTTAAGGTTTAAGATTTAGAATTTAAGGCTAGGGCTTAGAATTTAAATGAAATTTTTGTTTCGTTTATATGTTAATAGTTTGAATTATGATGATTTTGTTCTTGTTGTAGATACGAAGACGTAAACCAATATGAAGAGAAGGCACCACATGCGAAGATGGCTCACCCTTGGCCGGAGCAGCACTTATTGTATCCATTGACCATGTGGTCAATTACAATGGTGATGCTGCAGGTCAATTCATTGATTAAGGCCAAACTCATCCATCAGAGCTTTTCCATCTTCACGTGTTATAGTCATCCTTTTTCATTAAAGGATGACAATATTGATGTGGGCAATTATTGTTGTTTAGTATGTGTAAAGTAGGAAAAGATGGATACTAATATTATAAGCTTAACCTTCATTGTGAGAAACCTCATCGGTTAACCCCCAAGTTTTGATAGAGTGTTTAAAACACTTGAAACATTATTGTGTAGTATAAAGGCTTCCATCGAAACTCTCATCTGTTGGTGCCTTCACCATTTTCAAGTTAAGCTCATACCACTATTGTTGTCTTCTTCCTCAAGCTTAAGCTAACACCTCTCTTATTAAGCATCCAAAAGTTAAGCTTCCTTTGATCCATTGATACTATTAGATAGCCACTGATTGGGTAAGAGTAAACCCTCTATCCATTGTCAACTCCCATGGATTGTGGATGCTTAATTTCAAGCAAAAGTTATTGAATATCTACGTTAAATCCAATAGCCAATAGCTAATTTGGATATTGAATTCAATATCCATGAATCGATATTAACATGTTCTCTTGTTATACCTAGCTCAAGAACTGGAGATGGGAAATCCATCATCTCCATCAAACGCTAGGAGCAAGGGAGTCGTCATCCGAGAGCCGTAGGAGCTTCATAAATCAAGGTGAGTATAGTCGGATTATCGGGAATAGGCTAGGTGCCTTCTCCCGATTTCATTGATATTGATTTTAGCATAGCTAACTCTTTGTCAAAGGGTCATTGCATCGAACCTCGTTGGAGGACTTATTGCTAAGCACTGGTAAGTTATAGCATTGAAGCATTGAACATAGTATCATTGTTATTTCCATTGTTAACATTGAGATATTGTAACATAGAAATACTGATCATTGGATATGGCTAGTATCATTGTTATAGGCATTGTATGTTAAATAGGCATTGTTATAGATATTGAACATTGGTATTGTCATTGTCATCAAAATATTGTTATTGATACATGGATTATTGTTATTGATATTGATATTGGAAATATTGATCATCGACATTGCTATTGAACCATTGACATTGATATTGAAAATTGAACCTTGTATTCGAAAGGACATTGGATACAATTGGCATGCCATGGAATTCATGAGCTCATTGGTGTGGTTGGACTACGGTCCTTGGCTACAGTCTTTTATTGTGGCGAGGCAGAGAGATGTTGTGATATTGGTCAATTGGCAAGGCAGAGAGACTAGAACATTCATTAATTTGGTGAGGCGTAGGAATTCGCGTATCCACTACCTTGATTCGATCCAAGGAATAATATTAGAACATGTTATAATTGTCATTAAACTTGAATCATTGCAGTGTTATTGTTAAAACATGATTTGAAATGTATCTCATTGATTTTGCTATTGTTTATGACTACCTCACTAGGCAAAGTATGCCTAATGCATTTCATCTCATGCATTTTGGGTAAACAGAGTCAACTTTGCAAGATCGGGAATTTGAAGGTTTTTGGCAAGTCTCTACGAGCTTAAAGTAATGTATATTGTCCCTAAAAACTCCTAGAATTGTGGTAAAGTAGTTAAACTAGTTACTTTTAGCCTTTTTGGTGTGTATGTATTGTCTATGTGATGTATAAGTGTTTAAGGCCCTAAAAGTGATTTTAGTAATGGCTAAAAGTGACCAAACTTGCATATTTGGCTCATAAAGGTGAAAACCTACTAAATGGATTTGTATTGCTATGAAATTTGGCATGCTAGTATATTATAGTATTATAGACTTGCTGGTAAAATTTCATTGCATATGGACATTGCTCGATAGGTCAAATTGGATAAAAACCAGATAAAATCTGTCATTACAGTACAGGGCGTATCAATACAGGTGATGGTGTATCGATACGGTATTGCATATTTGGATCAAGTCAACCCAGGTCAATAGGGAGTATCGATACGGACTTTAGTGTATCAGTACGAAAAGTCAACACTAGAATTTGAGTGTAAAAATTGCATCTATACAGTTCTATGGTGTATCGAAATAGATGGACTTGTATCGATACGACCAAAATTGTATCTATACGGGTTTTGGTCACTATAATCTAATAATTTATGAAATGTGCTTTGTGTACCAATACGGCCCCTTTGAGTATCGGTATAGTGACAGATATTTCTGTTATTAGCTTTGATAATAATTTATGAAAAGTTGCATTTTGGTCACTGATTGTTAATCAGTCTAATTGAATGGGTAAATGGTCTCTGATTGATATGAAATTTTGTATGATCACTATTGATAGATTAAATTTTCGTGTGGTATGGTTAATTTCAGTAAAGGACACCTAATTTATTGAATTTTACAAATTAACCCTAAAACTTGTGAAAGTTTAAAATTGGTCATGCATTGATAATTATAGGATCGTATTGAATTACTGACTCCTTCTTATTGTATAGCATCGTAATGTATCATCAATTAATGATTAAAAGTTGCATTGTATTGTTCATCAGTAACATACTCCGACCTGGTTCTCTACCAAACCAGGAAATAGGTGTTACATTTATGGTATCAAAGCTAGAGTTTAGTCGATTCTAGGACTAAACCGAAGCCTATTGCATTGTTATTGTATTATTTTACCACCTAAGAGTTATTTACTGTGTATATAGAGACTTGCCGACTAACCCGATCTCTTTATATTATAGATATGTCTGAGACTAACGAAGCTCATATTAATGAGCTTGCCACCGTCTCCTCGATAAGAGGGGGAGATCCTCCGAATCCACCTAATCCCCCACCTCAAAATGTTGAACAAGGAATGCCAAATGATGAGGCTTAATGTTATCGAAACATGGCTGACATGTTCAAGCAATTTATGACTTCGATGAGAGCTGAGCAGGTTGTGCAGCCTACTGCACATGTTATCCAATACGCTCGGGCCCCTATCAACAAGCTATCGCAGCATCAACCCTATACCTTCACTAGTCAAGATGATGAAAATCCTGAAATTGTTGAATATTGGTTGGGTAACACGCTAAGAATCTTGAACAAGCAGTTGCAGTGTTCGGATGAACACAAGCTGGAGTGTGCCCTCGCATTGCTTGTTGATGAGGCACTTAATTAGTGGGAGACTATTATCCTTACGTTCTCCAAAGACACAATATCTTGGGAGTTTTTTCTTTGAGAATTCTGAAAGAAGTACATCAACGAGTTTTATCTCGTAGAAAGGCAGCATCTTCCTCCATCTCAAGTAAGGTGGACGACCTGTTGAGTAGTACATCCATGATTTCTACAAGTACTACATGTATGGTGCCGAATACATTTAAAAAGAGGAAGAGAAATGCTGAATGTTCATTGTTGGGCTCAGTGACGAGCTACGCCTTATGTTCACTGCATTGGGCATTACTGATTTAAAGATCTTGTGAATCGAGTTAAGGCCATTAAAGCAGAACAGAAAGCCAGAAGACCGGTGGGACAGGCAAATCTGAAAAGAGATTCAAAGATGATTCTTGAACTCTTAAATGGAATAAGAAAGGGAAGTACCAAGTGTAATCACTAATTTTGTCTGAGGGTTGACCCGTTTTACATTTTTTTAATGCAATAAAAGGGCTTTCAATTTTAATAACACCCAAAAAGAACAAAAAGTTTACTACTAGTATAATTAAATAAGGGCCCATATATATTCAGCCCTTAGTTATATATATAATTATCATTAAAAATTCAAAATTGGTATAAGTATTATTTCGATATTTCCTTTACCACCATTATTTTTTATCACTATTCTTATCTTGGTTTATCCATTATTACTATCCCATTATTATCATTAGTATATTAAAATCTCAAAGTGTAGAAAGATTATGATGGTTATGGTTACTATCTATTTTAAATCATAAGTTTGTTATATTAAAAAGCCCAAATATATATATATATATATAAACTATTGTAGTTAAATAGAAGCCCAACATTAAATAAAACTCAGCCCACCTTTTATTAAAATTCAGTCCATACATATATAGAGTCCATGTACAAACAAGTAAGATAAAGGCCCGTTTATGACCCAGTTACAATTAAATCTCTAGCCCTAATTTATCCAAACCCTAACACCCTTGTATTTTTGCGCAGCCCATCCTGAACCGTCAGCTCCTGCAAGTGCCACACGCGCGGCTCTCCATCTCCACACTTGCACGTGTGCAGCACTACCTGACTCCTCATCTCTCCAGTGCCACCTTCGCCTCCACGTTGGTAGGAGGAGCCAATAGCCGAGCACTACCTCGCCATCTCCCAGCCACGTCAACAGCCACGTCAGCTTGTTGTATCCGTCTGGTCCCCCCTCTCCCTCAAGCCGTTCATCACATACAAGAAAAATCAGAGGGATATCAGAATGATCTCCCCAACAAACCAACATTGGTAGACTATTAGATGAATCCAAACAAAAAGGACAAGCATCAACTAATAGAATTTTAATGTCCATTTTTCTATTTTGTGTAAAGCATGCAAATCAATGTAATATTCAGGTTATATAAAGACCGAAAGAAATCAATTGAAAATCCTAGCCAACAACGAAGATAATCATAGAAATCAATAGACAAAAACAAAAAGCCTCAAGGATTTTAGAGGTACCTTCTCCCTACTATTCATTTCGAATCATACTTTAAAAGAGTTCTAGGGTTTCATTTTACCTTAGTGGTCGTTCGATATTCTTCTCGTCTCTTCGATTCCTTTCGGTAACAAACTGTTCGGTTTTCATTCAGAAGTCGCAAGTGGTGAGCCGGTTGGGAATCTCTCAAAGGGGGAACTCTTTGCTTGTGTTTTCAAAAGAGACGGCTTCGTTTTTTTAGATTTTGAGTCAAATGAGGAGTTTTTTTTAAAGAAACAAGTTTTAAATATGGGTTTAGAAGGGGAAGAGACGTGTTTTAAAGTTAGGGTATGGTTCACCGACCGCCGCCGAGCAGCGGCCGATAGGGCAGAAGGTGGTCGGTGTTTGGGTTTCTACGCCGATGAACGACAACGCTCATTTGGGTTTGAGATAAAAGAAGAGAGTGATGAGGGTTATTAGTTTTTTTGAAGAAATTTTTTTCATTTTTGGGTAAAAAATGAGTTTTATTCCTGTTTTAAAAACAAATGGGTTATTTGCCTCTTCAAATCCCTCTATGTCGCCTTAATCACGCCCGCAGCCATTTCGCCTTTCAAAATCACTCCTTTAGTCCCTTCGTCCATCCTTTATTACACACGAAGGGTTTATGCCTTTTAAAAATACGGCTGCAACCCCTAGAGTTTCAAAGAGTTTCACGATTTCGTCCCTTTTATGTTTTACTTAGATTGGACCTTAAAACTTCCAATTTTGCTAATCTGGTCCTAAATCTAGACTTAAAACCCATTTTTATCATGCATTTTTTTTATTGATGTTTATTATATTCTCGTTTAATTTCAACCTTTTTATGCTTTATTTTTTCATATTTGTATGCTTGAATATATGATTGAAATTTTTGTGGTATATATGTGTCAGTAGGGATGGCAAAATTACCCGTCCCCGACCTGACCCGAACGAGTTTTTTCTTATGATTTTCGAGGATCGGGGCGGGACGGGTATTCAAAAATGTAAAGTCGGGTCGGGGTGGGTTCTGATATGATATGAAAATTCCTCGCCCCGCCCTGATATTTTATTATTATTTTTATTTATTTTTATTATATTTATAAAAATACCACTATATATAAGTACTTTTAGGAGTTTCAAGCTATTTTTTTAGTTTGTTTTATCGTAAATTTTTGTTAGATATTGTTCGAATTTTAACATATTTGATTCTAAAAGTCAATGGTCGAGTTTATTTTTTAAAATATGTATTTTTTTCTTCATATGAGTAATTTAATTGGTTTTATTTTATTTTATATATAGTTTAAAGTCTGTGAAATTTATATTTTGTAAATATAATGGTTATTCGATCGAATCTAACATATATCGTCGACAAAATTTAATATATTTTTTTACATTTTCGGGTCGGGGTCGGGTTTAGGGTTTATAAATTGGGGCGGGGCGAGTAAATTATTATTTTATTTCCGGGGCGGGGCAGAATCGGGTTTTGGGATTAATATATTGGGGCGGCCAAAAACCCGCTCCGCCCCGTTGCCATCCCTATGTGTCACATGTTGGTTCATAATATATGTTTTATATAATACATGGTTGTGTAGTATATAGTATAAGGTAAATATATGTGGCATAATGTTTTTATCGTATAATACATGGTTAATATATATATATATATATATATATATATATATCATACATATGTTTCAAATTATACAATATATGGTTTAATGTATATATATATATATTGTTTATGCGTTGTATATGATATATGACATGTATATATGTTATATGTTTTATATATTATGTAATACATAGTTTAGATGAAGATACGCCCACATTGCAACTTCTAGAATCAAGCTTTTGTTTTATATAAAATATATATTTATACGTGTATATATATAGACATATATGTATAATATCCTATTATATGTATATAATGTAATTTTCATATAATTTAATGTTTTAATGTATGATATTTGGGTTCTCTTTTTTATATTTGTTAGGTTAAGCCTTTTAGGATAGTTTAGTTAATTTACTTTAATTAATTTAAATTGTGGGCTCGGCTTATAGGGGCACAATTCATAAATTAATTGAATTAGATTTAGGGTTAGGTTTTGGAGCCATAGTTAGATTAAGGTTTGAACTAGTTTAATTAATTTTAATTTATCCTTGGCTTATTGGGATAAATGTCAAATTCATTAAATTAGTTAAACACTTCTTAATTACCCTTTAGGATGAAATTGACATTGGACATAGGTGGACATTTAAATTGAATTCATGATTGATTAATTTGACTAATTTTAAATAGTATCATTGGCTTATTGAGATATTAGTTTAAAATTAATAGAGTTAATAATCACGATTCGAGACAATTCCTAAATCATTAGGGTTTTTCTAGTTTTTAGGGTTTAATTAATTTAAAGTTAATATTAGAATAACCTAGTTGATAATTCGATCACTAACTGATTTTTTATAATTTAGGTCTTTTAGGTTAGGGCTTTGGTAGGCTTTTTGTGTGTTTATTTACAAGCTTGTCTTTGCCATATATATTAATTGTCATTCATACGACCCATTTATTTTCAATTAATTAATTGAAACCATAAAAAATGAGGTATTCATTAATTTCGATATTTGTATCGTAATAGTCCTGGCTTAATGGATACTGACCAAATATTTTGATTAATCTTTACCGTCCCAAGGTAAAATTAAAAGTTGGTGAATCATAACATCATGCTCAAATGTTTGCATCATGCATAAAGGTGACGTACAAAATTCGACCCATAAATTAACACGGCAGTCAAGCATATTTGATGTCAGTTTAATCTATGGTCCGATGTATCGTCGTCTTTATTAATTAAATGCCAAATTAATTAGAATAAACTGATTTGATAAAGCCTGTTTCACTAAGGTCAATTTTCAATTAAGTACACTTAATCAAATTCAATTTAAATTTCATCAATTTCTATCCATTTAAAAGCAACAAATATTTTGGTACCGATTTTCGAGTGTTGGGGGTGTTAATCCTTTCCCACACGTAACCAACTCCCGAACCCTTTCAAAATGAATCTCTGGTTTTGTGGTGTCTGGCCTACCTTAACCAAGTGGCCGGTGGCGACTCTAAATCTTTATTGTTTTCAAAAAATCAAAATTTTCCAAAGAAATCCCCTTAAATCCAAATTTCAAGAGATGACGGGGATAACCCGTAGCGAAAAGGAAAAACGTCGCTACACCAAGGCCCTAAGCAGAATGTGCACCCACAGCCTTCTCATTCGAGGAACATCGAGAATCAATAGACTATGACTCAGTCTTTTGCCAAGATGGCCTCGGTTGATAGCACTAGAGGCTCGAATCGAAGCTCTCAGTATCCTGTTTGCAACTATTGTCAGAACCAACATCTAGCAGGTCAATGTCGCAAGCAGTCTAGGGCTTGTTTCTATTTTGGCGAGCAAGACCATTTCATTTGAGATTGACCTCTCAATACAACCAAATCTTCTGCTACACCGACTAACATTGTATTCTCTGCTCAATCCTTTCGAGGCAAGGGATCAAGACAAGGATCACCGGGAGCTACAAGGAGACCTAACGGCTCGGGAAAACCATCGAAAAAGAAGGAATCAAAGGCCTCTGCCCAGATGTACCATGTAAGGAGTAGGGAGGAGCAGGTACCATTGATTTGTATTCACATTCTTTATATGCATTGATTAACCCTAGTTCTACTCACTCCTTTATAAGCACTATGTTAGTTAAAAAGCATAGATTATCCTCTGAACATATAGAATCGAGAATCTCTGTAACTAATCTGTTGGGTGATTGTGTCACCGTGAATCTTATATGTAAGAACTATCCTTTAATGATCCAAGGGATTTCATTTTTGGCCAATTTATTGGCATTACCGATCCATGAGTTTGATGTTATACTAGTTTAGATTGGCTTAGTGAACACCAAGCTTGGGTAGATTGTAGTAAGAGGAAATTGTATCTTCGAGGCCTTGGCAGAGAGATCGTTGTTTTGATGAATTCAAGAAACCCTTCCTTGTATGCTTTGACATTAGAAGCCAAGGGTGAACCTCGTTTATCAGACATTAACACCGTGTGTGAATTCCATGATATTTTTTCCTGATAAACTTCTAGGTTTACCTCCAACCCGTGAAGTGGAATTTGGCATCAAATTGAAACCTAGAACTGTTCTAGTTTCCATTGCACCTTATCGAATGACAGCCATCGAGCTAAAAAAATGAAAGCCCAGATTCAAGAATTACTTGATAAAGGCTTTATTCGACCAAGTTCTTCTCATTGGGGAGCTTCGGTCCTCTTTGTCAAGAAGAAAGATGGCTCTACTGTGTAGCATATTGTGGGTTGGGGGGTTCATGCCCCCTAATTGCGGTAGGGACTAAGATTGTTGTCTATTTTATTATATAACTTCAAGATTACAGTGGATCTATGGTAAGATCGCTTATTTACAACGGAATAATGTACAAAGTCAACAGATCTCACCAAATACACCATAAGTGGAATGATATACAATTAAATTAAAGCATGGTGAGGTGACCCCTGGATAGGGAGTGACTCCTTTGATGGGTGTCGTGATGACTTTATTCGCGATGTTCTTATATATTATTTTGGAGATTTATAATTCTCACGTTCTACTGGATAGAATTTTACTGAATTGGGCTCACAAGAATTACGAAGCCTCACTTTTTGATGAAAGAAAAATAAAATTTTTGGTTCGCGAATATTTTTAAGATAAGAACTATTTTAGTATTTTCTTATAATATTGATAAGGAAGTTGTGATTTCTTTAGTTGCGATATCAACTATATAAAGCCAAAATTATTCTATCCTCACCTCTTGGTCTGTGCTTGCGTTATTTTGTTCTATCCTCTATTATAGAATAAATTTTTCCTTGAGTTTTGAGTTGTGACAAGGATTATGATTATCTATATAGGTTGAAACTGTTTACGTTGTTGTTTCCTTTGTGGCCCGTAATGTTTCATTTTGTATTTTTTTAGTTATTGTATGCCGATGTCGAAAAAGAATTTTGCCTTTCTTGTGGAAGTGGATTTACAAAATTAATTTTTTTTGTTTGGCGTATGATGCACTTATGGGGTTTTTGCCCCCTGGGAGATGGTTTTTCTAGTTACCATTGCACTTAGTTGCTATTCCATTATTCGTAGTCTTTGGTTGTATTGGTTGTTAGCATAATCTATTTTACTGTATCTTGTTATTTCATTGGTTGTATTGTCTTTTGGCTATAATTGTGCTCTTTGATACTCGTGCATTATGTTTAACGGGTGTTAGCTTTTATGGTGATTTAGATAATCCGAGGCAGATCATGATGAAAAAAATGAAAGTTTTGAATGGCTTTGGTAGGTGTATAGGACTATTCATACGCTTATTGATTTTGAAGGTTGCATAACATAAGTTGTTTTCTCAAGATCTGTAGATCTGGGAATTGAGTGCTCACATAGTAGTTTTCCATATTGAAATTGGGAAGGTCAGAGCTTGACGCTTTCACCTTTGCTATAAATAGGAGTCCCTTAGGTTTATGTTTTCATAAGTTAATTTACTGGCGGCTTATCACTTCTTTTGTGTCTTTTCTGTTGTATAACTTTGCTTGTGTCATCTTGGGGGGAGAGAGAAGACAAACATGTTTGTTGTATCGAACAGTATACAAAAACTTCATTTTATAGATTTGGGAGGGGCTATGCAGTGTCTATGTTATTTGTTTCGGCAGACGATAGAATTCGAAAGGCTATGAGTGGCCTTTGGTGGTGAAAAATATGGGCGGACACTGTATTTGGAATATCTTGAGTGCAAGGCTCTTCAACCATTTTTGTCCGTCAGTGTTTGGAACCACATTGGGTTGCGGCGAATGCAGGTTGTATTGTACCTGTGAATGTGATAGGACTTTTTCCATCTTTCTTGTGTATATAAGATCAAGGTGGCTACTTGTGGCGTCGACAATTATGGCATTAAACAGTTTGCATTGGATGACCGTCGAGGCGGAGTTGAAGCGGGACCAAGGGGGATTCCACCATCTTTATGTATGTTACCTATACAGACCTCTTGTCTTCCCTAGATTAAGGTTGCTTGGGAGAGTCTTTAAGTACTTCGCTTCGTTTGGTTACAGGACTACAATGTTTGTAATAATGCGACCATTTGGTTTGTACTAAATTATTCACGTCTTGTATTAAATTTTTAATGGTTAGACTGTATGCTTATTTATATGGTGATCATTTGGAGTTTTCGTTGAGCTGATTCCTCTATTTATTTTAGGCGATCCTTTTATTTTTCGGTCACTTTGGAAGTGGTTCCTGTTGAGCTGATTCCTACTATGCACGTTTTTTTAAAAAAGTGGACGCTTAGATGACCATCTGTTTGTTTTAGCTCGCTTGCTTTGGAAGCAGCGGCCATTGAGCTTATTCTTACTATGCACGCTTCTTAAAAGCGGTGGACGCTTAGACGATCCTCTGTCTATTTTACCTCGCTTGCTTCGGAAGCGGCAACCGTTGAGCTGATTCCTACTATGCACGCTTCTTTAAAGTGACAGATGCTCAAACGACCTTTTGTTTGTTTTAGCCCGCTTGCTTCGGAAGTGGCATTTGTTGAGCTAATTCCTACTATGAACTCTTCTTAAAAACGACGGGCGCTCAGACAACCCTCTGTCTATTTTAGCTCGCTTGCTTCAGAAGCGGTGGTCGTTGGGCTAGTACAGTTTGCAATAGTAATTTATCATGGCCTGACTTTTGGGATTGAACTTGAAGCTTCCAAGTGTCCATGGAAGAAAATCTCTACTGAGTGTATAGTGTTTAACAGCCTTGCATTCCATTAACCAGACAAAATAGGGTGTTTACTTACTTGTAGGAGGGCTTCAGATTTCACTCGGGAGCATGTAGCTTGACCGCCTTGCTCTTAACAAAAAGAAGGTTCAAATAAGTGGGAAGTAAGACAATGAAGATGAAGGAAGAAGAGGTTTCGGAAGGAATTTCGAATGAAATTTTGTAGGATAAAAAAGATGAGTAAAGAAGAATGAAAGGAGGAAATATATACTCTTTCGATTCTCGGTAAGTCACCAAGTATAAAATACAAATTTTTAAAAAGAATTCTGAAAGAAAGTATGGTGAATGAAGAAAGAAAGCTTATTTCTTCTTGGATGCCAGCTTAATGAGTAAACCAGTTCATTATTATATTGTTCAAAGATAAATTGAAAAAGTTCAAGAATTTAAGAAAGCAGGGAGAATATCAGAAGATTTAATTCATTGAGCTTTGATTAGTTAAAGTTTGTTAGTAATACGTTGGGCAAGTTGTAAATCTATTGGGCCGTTTTTGTTTCTGTTGAGATTGGGTTACTTAAGCCTCCTCGATTGTATTGGATAAACAACCTATTATTGTATCAGTCCTTTGAATAATAATAATATTTTTTCGATGTAATTGTTTGTTAATTCTTTTAACCCTAATCCAGTATCACCACCGCCCATCCTCAATTTGTTCACTCTAGTGTCGTTAACATCTTCGATCACCATCTCCGGCGCCAATGTGTTCTTTGTCACATGCATCTATTAATATTAATTATTATTAAAATTAATTTTTTTAATATCATTTTACTAAGCGTATATGTAAGATATATATATATATATATTAATTTTTTATTTATGAAATTATTTTTAATGTAATTTTAATAATTATTAAATTTAGATGTATACATTAATTCATTATTTATGAACTTATATTTTGAATATAATTTTATTAATTATTAAATTTAGATGTATATATTAATTTACTATTTATGAAATTATATTTTTAATTTTATTAGTTATTCAAATTTAAGTTATTTAGAAAGAAAAAAATTGTAATTGTCAAGGGAAAAAGAGTTTTTACAGCATATAAAGTTTTAGGGGGCGAAAAAAGATTTTCAATAGAAAATACGAATTTCAAAATTTTAGTGGGGCGACCGTCCCCTCCAGACCACCCGATCCATCTTGACTAAGACTAGTCCTTTTATAGTTAAATATTTATAACCATTTTTATTAAAGGTTATCTTTTTGGTGAAAATTAAAGAAAGTAAAATAATGTGAGCAACAAATAAAGACTAGATCCGTCCACAATTTATATTACATACTCCACTCCAGAGTCCATATTCAATAGGATCCTCAATATATTAGATGCCAACAACCCCATTCTCAATAATCTTATATAAAATGTGTCATGGAAGAAGAACTTTGTGTCATGGAAGAGATCGAAGAGTTGGGGAAAAAGCAGGTCGAAGGAAAAATGGGTTGTAGGAAAACTAGTCTCGCCAAGAATTGTTGATGGTCCCATGTTGATAAAGATCTATTTCTCAGTTTGGAAAGATCACCCCTTGGAGGAAGCCACGACCCTCGGTCCAAATATGTTTTTACTCAAGTCCAAGAAGGTGGAAGACAAGGATTTTGTGCTTGGCAGATGCCCTTGGTCCTTCGATGGTGAGCTACTTGCCCTTAAACCCTTTGATAGAATACTCAGCCTGAAAGAGTATAACTTTGATCCCCTTCCAATTTGGATAAAAATCTATGATGTTCCCTTGGGTTTCATGAATAGTCGAGTTGGAGAAGCAATTGAGAACAAGTTTGGTAAGAGTATTGCAATTGATTTACGTGACATGGAAAGTAGCACGGGAGAATACCTTAAATAAGGGTTGAAATAAACATCACCAAAACCATCAAGAGATGCACGGTTATGGGAAGGATTATTCAAACCGGGCAGCCACACATTTGTATGGCTAAGTACGATCGTCTACCAAAGTTTTGCTTTATGTGTGGTATCATTGGCCATGAGTTCCAATTATGATTGGACCTACTCGAGGGAGATCGCCACCTTTTAATTTGGATATTGGCTAAGGATCGAGCTGCCCAAGCCAAATGATTTCACAAGAAGGAAAACACGTATGGTGGTTGTTTATGTTTCAAGTAGGCAAGGCTCAGATTCGGGAGGCAATGTGAAAGGGTTATGTAACACCCCCACCCGGTTTAGTAGTAAATCAGAAAAGGAGCGTTACGGGAGACAAACACTAGACTAGAAATCACGAACCAATTAAAATTTTTCTAACTCACCACTATTAGGTAAGTTGAGAGACTATCAAGGCACTTATACATTCCAATTTGATCAAGCAAGCAAGTACATGTTTATCATTCATGTGATCATATATATAGCATTTGAATAACGTACATAGACTAGCAAGTTTAAGTTGAATGACTAACAAGACAACTTAGATAATCATATTCAATCATACAAACATGGTCATGCTTCTTAATCATTGAAGGTTACCACATTAACTACCAATCTATATACAATGATACCTATTAATCATTCATGTGATTATGCATGTCATTCGAATAGTATACCTAAACTATCATATGCTCATTCAATGCAAACTCATATATGTGCAGCTTGATTTTCTTTTAACAACAATTATCATGTTTACAATGGCATACACAATTTGAATTACTAGGCATGGTCTTCTAGGACATTACAATCAATACATGTATGCACTTCATAAGGGTTTAACAAAACATGTTCTTATGTGCACACATTCGATTCATGACTCAAGCAAGCATATCATGTTTCATGGATATTATACGTCATTCATATGATCAGTTACTTTCAATTGTTCATTCAAGGTTAACTACTATTTAGACATGTGAACAAGCAAGGCATTCAAATGGTTTATATAGACTGGAACATTTTCGTTTCAATCCAACATTCTATTTAAGTCATGTAAATATTTCATGTAGGTTTAACTAGTCATGCTTTTATGTGCGTACATTCAAAAATAACTTCAAGTAAGCATGTAGCATATCACTCCTTACCTATTCAGCATTAACAAGCTCATGTATAACAATAAACATTTCCATCATTCATTTTAGTACATATATGTGTAGCAAGACTTATTCATTCACATGAAATTTTAACATTTACACATAGAGTTATATCAACCAAGTTGACAACATTAAAGGCCAACTTCATACATATATACAAAAGATCTTTCAAGTATCAAAATGCATGACTTAGCTTAACCATATACAAATCTAGGTGCCACCAACTAGGAGTAATACAAACAAGTATTGATTCATACTTTAGCTCTTGCTTATGCCTTGCTTCAGGCTCAAGAAAACAAACTTCAATATCAAGTAACCTCTTTGAAGCACTCTTAACCTGTAGGTTGGGAAGAGTGGAAACAAGAGTGTTAAGTACAAAAGTACTTAGTGAGGTAGTAATCTAATTCTAGCCAATTATTAAGACATGTATCAATTAGCTAAGTTTGAGCCTAGTCAATGTCGGAAGCATTCGAATTCAAGCTTTGCTCAATCTTCATTTCAAGTCAAGTAACATACTCAAGCAATATACACATTTCTGTCGCAACCCTTTTCAGGAAGGTTTTGACGTTTTGGAAAACTTTATAAAATCACAGAGTCGCCACCAATCTTTTTTGAAAAAAAAGTGTGATTGGATCACTTTTTAAAATAAGGGTCATTTTAATAAAACATTTTATTTATCAAAATAACATTTTTGGTCCACGAAAACAAGAGAAACAGGTTCGGGGGTCGGTTACGTGTGGGGAAGGATTAGCACCCCCACAACGCCCAAAAATTGGTACCTAATTGATTTCAAAAAGTGCTTTAAAAACTGGAATTTGCAAGTTCACAAAATTTTGATTTTATTTGTCCGTAAAATGAATGTAAATCTATTTTAACGGCCTTATAGCCCGGGAAATGAACTTTAATCACCGCCAACACTCCTGGCGCTAACCTGTTATTCCTATTTGATAAGACACCGCATTAATTAAGTTTTCTCTTTTTTAACAAATAAATAAGAAAATTAAATGTGTTAATGTATTTTAATTAAAGTCTAAATAGTGAATAATCATAAAGAGATGTCTATATTCCTTTTAATTATTAAGGTTTAAATATAATTAAGTGTATTTTATTCAAAATAAAGAATATTTTACAACATACATGTCATTAATCTAAGCTTTAAGTCTCTAACCTTAAAGTTTAACATACAAATGTTTGCATAAAAGACAAAACATAATCAGATAATTAAATAAACAAATAAGTAATTACCCAAAATTAAAAAAATAAAGGAATTTCAAATTCTAAAATCTGAATCAGGGACTAAATTGAAAGAAAATAAAATGTGAAGATAAATTTGAAAATAATTTAAAATTAGGTGCTAAATTAAAAAGAAAAAAGGATGAAATTGAAATAATTGAAAATTGAAGAGTTGCAGTGCAAGATCCGAGAAAGTAAGGGGCGGGTTATATTTGGTTTTAGGTCAGGTCAAACGGGTTAGTATAAATAAAAGAAATTATAAACAGATTTCATTTTCTTTCTTTATCTCCAAATGGATCAAAACGGGTTTCATTACAATTCTCTGATGTGTTCTTCGTGTTATTCTTAAAATGAAGAACACGATGAAGATCCGTCGTGTCAACCGCCTTCCACCGGCACCGGTCGCCGTTGTCAGCGGCGAAATTCCCAGATTTCGACGACGTTTCAAACAAAAAAGGTAAAACAACTTCTTTCCTCTTTATTTAAACTGAAATAGAAAGAAAATAGATAGGAAAATTACCAGAACTTGCTTCTTTTTATTGTTTCCGAACGATGATTACAAACTGCTTGCTCCTACCAATTCCGAATGCTGTTGCTATGTGTGATTTCTATTGAAATCCTGTTTTCTGTCAATTGTTGTTGTTGTGTTACAATGATTTACAGTGCTATTTATAGTACAAGGAATGCTTGAACATTAAGCACAAATCCCTAATTTCTTCACTAGATTATCTTCTATTTGATTTAGATTGCTTGATCTTTGCTAGAGGCTTCAATTTAGGGATTAACCCTTTCCATTTTGCTTCTGATTTTGGTTATGAGTTGCCTTTTGCATCTTTGTCCATATCGATTGTAACTTGATTCTAGCTAGGGCTTCGAATGAGGGATTATCCCTTTCCATTTTGCTTCTGATTTTCCAGCTAGGGCTTTGAATTAGGGGTTTAATCCCTTTTGATTTTATCTTGAACTATAGTGCCCCAATTTGGGGATTTAACCCCCTTTTTGTTCATCTATTTGTATGCTTCTAATGACTCGAACGGTGTCAGCGAGGAACAATCAGAGCGAGTGAAGCGTCAGAGAAGATGAAGTGATCGGCCAGAGCTGAATCGTCGTGCACGTGGCTACCACGCGCGAATGGTGATCCACGTGAACACCCCGAAGTAATCTAAGCCGTCAGATTGCATCATGATCGAACGGCTAAGAAGTGTGGCTCTATATCATCCCCAGTTTACATGATCTACATTGTTGGATCGGCCCCTTCATCCAATGGTCCTGCTTCAGCTGCGCATAAAGAAAGAAGACGAGAGTTAGGGTTTTCTTTTTGGGTTATAAACGAGCCGGACGGACCTTTGTATATTGGACTCTTTTGTATTTTTTAATTAATGGATTCTGATTTGAATTAAATCCAACTACAATTGGGCTATGTATTTTATATTTTGGGTTTTAATATCTAATGTATATAACCTATGTTAATTCTATACAAACAACTATATACTAATTAAAACATACGGTACATTTAATAATTCTAACTAACAATTATACTAATTATAACACATTGTATGAGACCCCTACTATTATAATACTACATTAATATTTACATATAGTACTTATTATAATACCCTAAGTATATTAGCAATGTTACATGATATTCAAATAATCCTAATACTAATTGCAATATAAGACTACCTAAACAAAAATGACATAGTTAAAATAAAGAAGTTATGATAGAGTAGCGCAATCTTGGATTTGGAAGCCTTCAATCAAGTTGTTGCAAGAACTAGGAGCTCTAGACTCAATCAAGGAAGTTTGGGCAGATCTGAAAATTCAAGAGAAAAGAGAAGGGATTTTCTTGAACTTTTCAGATTCAAGGCTGGAAATTTAAAGAAAGAAAGACGAGATGAAGGATTAGATGATAAGAAATAAGAATATAAATAAAAAGATGAGAAAAGATTAAGAAGAAGATAGGTAAAACAAATCTGGAAATTCCAGCTTTGTTTATGGAATTATGGAAGATGGTGTGAAGGTTGAATATGAAGATGGCTTGTGAATTGTTGTTGTTGTTTTGTCCTCGGCACCCTCTTAGACGCAATTATCTAAGCAAGCAACCTCAAGCGGCTCTAACCCACCCTCCTAGACGCGATTATCTAGGCAAGCAAGAGTGTGAAGATGATCTTCCTCACAAGAACTCGTCGAACTTATGTTGAAGAAGACTTCGAAGGCACAAGTAATCAGCACTTGCAAAAACAAACTCACTAAATATTTCATAAATCAAAGAAAATCTGTCTTACAATGATGGAGGCTTCATCCTTTTATAGGTGAAGGATAGACAAAGTAATTTAACTTCTACTAAAACAAGGAAAACCTAGTCTAATTAAAAATAATAATAAAATAACAGCCTTTAAACTCCGTGTGCTTGTGTGGCAAGGAATAGGGTGATAAGACAAGTGATAAGCTGATAAGGGCTGGGTGGCTGGTTCCTAAAGTATATAAAACCCTAAAAACATCAATTTAAATGATAATAAATATATTGGGCTAAGTTTAATTCGTCCAAAGCCTTATATGTTAGCTTTTGGGCTGAATTTTACAAAATCCCGTATCTAGTTTTCTGCATGCGCAATCTTCAGTAAATTGGACGTATCTTGAGTTCCTGATGTCCGATTGACGCGTTTCAAGATCTGTTGGAAAGGTAACTGAAGGATGGACAATTTGTTAGGAGACAACTCAACTCACAAATGCCTGGATCCCATCCGAAAACTCGTCGCAATTTAGCTGACTTTCCAGACTTCACAAACAGATTCAGTTTCTTGTCCAAGATGCATCGTTTTTGACCTCCTATGCGTGCATTGTTTTGGCCATTATTGTTTGCATCGAACAAATTCAGCTTCTTGTCCAATATGAGTAATTTAACCCTGCTCATGCATGTATCAAGTTAGGTGAAAATTCATTGACAACACCTGCCCCTCTTTGTTCATTCTGGTGAAACAGGAATAGAGCAAAGAAAAGAAGACACTGATTTTCACCGATTACCAAACCGTTTATGCCTAAAAAGACATGTGGGTTTAATTCTCCTTATGCTCGAATAGATGAGCAGGTTCTATTCTCCAAATGCCCGAATAGATCGGCGGATTCCATTCTCCAAATGCCCGAATGGATAGGTAGGTTCTATTCTCCTCATGCTCGAATAGATAAGTAGGTTCCATTCTCCAAATGCTCGAACGGATAGGCGGGTTCTATTCTCCTCATAATCAAATAGATAAGCAGGTTCCATTCTCCAAATGCCAACGAATAGGCGAGTTCTACTCTCCTCATGCTCGAATAAATAAGCAGGTTCTATTCTCAAAATGCTCGAATGGATAGGCGGGTTCTACTCTCCTCATACTCGAATAGATAAGCAGGTTCCATTCTCCAAATGCTAGAACAGATAGGCGGGTTCTACTCTCCTCATGCTCGAATAGATAAGCAGGTTCCATTCTCCAAATGCCCGAATGGATAGGCGGGTTCTATTCTCCTCATGCTCGAATAGTTAAGCAGGTTCCATTCTCCAAATTCCAGAATGGATAGGCGGGTTCTATTCTTGTCATGCTCGAATAGATAAGAAGGTTCATTCACCAAATGCCCGAACGGATAGGCTGGTTCTATTCTCCTCATGCTCGAATAGATAAACAGGTTCTATTCTCCAAATGCCCGAACGGATAGGCGAGTTCTATTCTCTTCATGCTCGAATAGATAAGCAGGTTCCATTCTCCAAATGCCTGAACGGATAGGCGGGTTCTATTCTCCTCATGCTTGAATAGATAAGCAGGTTCCATTCTCCAAATGCCCGAACAGATAGGCGGGTTCTGTTCTCCTCATACTCGAATAGAGAAGCAGGTTCCAAAAGGTTCCATCCTCCTTGTGCTTGGGTGGATAAGTTGGCTCCAAAATCTGTCAAAACAAATGCAATTGATCCAATTAAGACGCATATGCCTCTAGGGATGCCTAGTCATGAATGCATTTTTATTTCTTTTGCTCTTTTCCTTAACAATTTTTGCTCAAGCGATAGACACAGAAGACACCGTGAGCTCTAGAAAACTTGGATTATATCATCTTAAACATTTTCTCAACTCTGGCAACTGATAGCGTGTGTCTGCTTTGACCATCCCATCATAAAAGACGGTATGGTTTTTGAATGACTCATTCTTCAATGCTAGTTGGCTTCACCCATTTCTTGTTGTTAAAATTCCATCGCCTATTCCTTGGAAAATAATCTTCATCATTGCTTGCTTCATCGCATCGTGGGTTCGAAATTACTTTGGACAATACATTCATCCTTTTATGTGACTTATTCCTTGATTCTTTCAAACAGGGAGGCTCCTTGCTGCTAGGACACCTATGAGCGAAACTCCGTGTGGTTATGGGAAATGCATCGGTTTACCATAATTAATGCATGGGAAATCATCTGAAAATTGCGACTGTATGCTTCAATGGTTGACTAAATAATCATAGATAGTCATCTCTGTCACTTCTATTTTACAATTCTCATTCACTTCCTATCTTCATATGATCTTTGCACATTTGCTTGCTCAATCCAGTTATCTTATACACTTGGTTGGAAGGACTGACTTCATCCTCATATTCTTCAACACTCTGTTATCATTATAGTTGATACATCAATATTCACTGGCAAGCTTCCCAGAATATTGTTACTCTTCCAATATCTCACAGCCTTAGCTATTTCCTCCAATGTCTGTAAAATTGTTCTCATTGTTGTAGAAGGCAAGTTATCTTGTATAAGCATCTCTGTTTTGCAACATGCTGCCTTAAGGTAATGTCAAAGCATCTCTTGAGGGTTTTCTGCAGAGGTTTGTACCAAAACCTATTTCCATCTTGAATTTCCTTATTAGTTTTGCTGCTTTTTGCGTCCTAAGCTCTAAATTTGACCATTGAATATCTCACAGTTCCAATACTCTTCTAGACAAATTTCAAAGTAATGCTAAAAATCATATATTTTTCAAGTGATGTCAAATTTTAATTCGCATTTCAATGCATGATGCTTTATGGAAAGATGTCAAAGAAGGAAAGAAAAGATCTACACAACAAAACTTTATTGGTATTGTGGCAAACACAAAAAGAAATTACAAGGAAAGGAATAGGCATTTAGATATCATAAACTATAACTTCTCCTGTCATGACTTTATAAGATGCCTTGAATGTCCACCATGCTGAGCAGACCTCGGACATAATGATTATGCGGAAGGATATGAAGCTCCCAAGCCAATCCTCGAGGAAGGTCCTATTTACAAATTGTTTGAGCTGCCCTTTACGGGTTTTCAACTCAGACCCTTCTTTGGTTTCAAAACGCCCTTTCGAGTTTTCATTTTGAACCCCCTTTTCTTTTTCTCTTTTTCTTTTCTTTTTTTTCTTCTTTTTTTCTTTTCCTTCTTTTTCTCCTTCAAACATAATACTTCTTAACAGAATATTAATTTATTGGGTTTTGGAGTTCGTCTCCATCCATTTTGGCTAAAATTAATGCTTCCTCTGAGAAAACCCTTGTTACAATATAAGGTTCTTCCCAATTCGGTGCCCATTTTCCTCGAGCATCGCTTTGGATTGGCAGCTTCTTCAACACCAAATCCCCCTCTTTGAATTCTCTTGGGCGGATTTTCTTCTCGTGAGCCCTTATCATCCTTCTCTAATACATTTGCCCATGACATAGTGCTTTCAGTCTTTTCTCTTCAATTAAGTTCAGCTGATCATATCTTGCTTGAACCCATTCTGCTTCTTCCAACTTCGCTTCCATTAAGACACGGAGCGATGGTATTTCAACTTCAATGGGTAACACTACTTCTACTCCATATACCAATGAGAAAGGTGTTGCCCTAGTGGAAGTTCTTATTGCTGTTCGATAAGCGTATAAGGCAAAAGGCAACTTCTCATGCCAATCTTTATAGGTATCAGTCATTTTTGCAATTATCTTCTTAATATTCTTGTTCGCAGCTTCCACTGCCCCATTCATCTTTGGGTGATATACCACAGAATTATGATGCTTGATATTGAACTGCTCACAGACTCCACTTATCATCTTGTTGTTCAAATTAGAAGTATTGTCGGTGATGATACTCTCAGGCAAGCCGTATCGACAGATGATTTCCTTTTTCAAAAACTTGCAGACTGTGGATCTGGTGACATTTGCATATGAGGCTACTTCCACCCACTTCGTGAAATAATCAATGGCTTCCAGGATAAAACGATGCATGTTTGATGCCTTAGGGTGAATCTGAGCAATGACATCAATGCCTCACATGGAAAATGGCCTAGGGGCTATCATAACATGAAGATGCTGAGATGACATATGAACCTTATCAGCATAGATTTGGCACTTGTGGCATTTGCAAGAATAGTTGATGCAATCACCTTCCATGGTTGACCAATAATATCCCAGGCGCATGATCCTTCTGGCCATGGTAAAACCACTAGGATGGGTTCCACAAATTCCTTCATGAACCTCTTCCACAATTAATTGAGCCTCTTTTGCTCCCACGCATCTTAGAAGCAATTGATCACGACTTCTCTTATATAAAATCTCTCCATCAAGGACATACCCTGATGCCATTTTCATGATCATTTTCTTTTCATTCTTTGTATCTTATGGCAGATATTGCTGGAACTTTACATATTGTAGGATGTCATGATACAACGGCAATCCATCCATTTCTTCTTCCACATTATAACAATGGGCTAGAGAATCTAGCATGCATAATCTGATAGGCACCATCTCTGAACCCTCATTTACCTTAAACATGGCAGCTAAGGTGGCTAAAGCATCGACCATTTGGTTGTCTTCTCTGGGAAGATACTTGAAAGTGATGTCATCAAATCCTTTGGTCAACTCAAGGACCAACTTGTGGTACTCCACTAACTTTGCATCTTTCATCTCATATTCGCCATGTATCTGATAAATGACCAACGAGGAATCCCCAAACACTCTTAGGGTACAAATTTTCTTTTTTATGGCCTCTCTTAGTCCCATTATACAAGCTACGTACTCCGCCATGTTATTAGTACAGAAGAATTTCAAACGACTGGTAAAAGGTTAATAATTTCCTTATGGCGAAACCAAAACTGCCCTTATACCTTGCCCTAATGCATTTGCTGCACCATCAAAGTTCATAACCCAAGATTCTGTCGAAACCTCATCATCCTCTGTGATACACATCAAATATTCATCAGGGAAATTAAAATTCAATACTTCATAATCATAACAAGCACGACTTGCCAAGAAGTCAGCTATGGCACTCCCTTTTATTGCTTTTTGGCTCACATACTGAATATCAAATTCTGACAGTAGCATTTACCAACGTGCTAACCTTTCTAATAGAGTCGACGCCTCTATCATGAACTTTAGTGGGTCCAACTTCAAGATTAGCCACGTAACATGATAAAGCATATATTGTTTCAGCCTTCTAGCTGCCCAGACCAGAGCACAACATAGTTTTTCAATCGACGAATATATGGTTTAACATTTAGTGAATTTCTTGCTCAAGTAATATATCGCCCTTTCTTTTCTTCCAATATCGTCATGTTGCCCTAATACACAGCCCATGGAACTTTCGTAGACCGTTAAGTACAAGATCAGTGGTCTCCCTGAAATAGGTGGCACTAATACTGGAGGATTACTCAACTATTCTTTGATCTTTTCGAAAGTAGCTTGACATTCCTCATCCCAAGTCCCTGGGTTAATCTTTCTGAGTAGCCTAAACATTGGATCACACTTATCAGTTAGCTGAGAAATAAAGCGTGCGATGTAATTTAATCGTCCCAGGAAACCTCGTACTTCCTTTTATGTTTGAGGTAGGGGAAGTTCCCGTATGGCTTTTATTTTATCAGGATCGATCTCAATTCCTCTTTTGCTTACAACAAAACCCAATAACTTGCCATATGTGACCCCAGATGTGCACTTAGTCGGGTTGAGCTTTAACTGGAACTTTCTCAATCTTAGGAAGAGCTTTTCTAAATTGACCAAATGTTCTTCTTTAGATCGAGATTTAGCGATCATATCATCGACGTACAGCTCTATTTCTCTATGCATCATATCATGGAAGAGACTGACCATGGCCCTCTAATAGGTTACCCTTGCATTCTTAAGTCCAAATGACATCACTTTATAGCAAAAAGTTCCCCATAACGTCACAAAAGTTGTCTTTTCCATGTCTTCTGCACCAAGATTGATCTGGTTATACCCAGAGAAACTAAATTGACCAAACTGTGTTGTCAACTAAAGTGTCAATATATGGGAGCGAGAAATTGTCCTTTGGGCTTGCCTTATTAAGGTCCCTGTAGTCAACACACATTCGTACTTTTCCATCCTTCTTCGGTACTTGGTCAATGTTTTCACCCATTTCGAACACTTGGCTACCTCGAGAAATCCTGCATCGTATTGCTTCATTACCTCATCCATGATCTTGAGGAATGTTTCAGCCTTCATTCTTCTAAGCTTTTGCTTTACAGGTTCACATCCTTCCTTTTTAGGGAGCTATGCATGACGATGTCAATGTCAAGGTCGGGAATATCTTGGTACGACCAAGCGAAGATATCCTTGAATTCTTTCAAAAGCTCAATTAGACTTTGTCTGGTTTTTGCTGAAATGGTAGTACCAATCTTCACCTCTTGTTTTTCTTCTGTGGTACCGAAGTTTAATATTTCTAGTCCCTCTTTATATGTAGAATTTGTTTACCTCTCCTTCTACCATTCTGAGCATATCACTGGGTACATCATATTCTTCCTCATCGTCAATATTTCCAATTTCTTCCAAGCATAGAGGTAATTCAAAGTCAACCTTGAAGTCAGACTCGGGTTCATTTATGTTAATGATATCTGAAGACTTGGAAAGGAAATAGGCAAAAGATATATACAAAGGGAAGAAACAAAATGAATGGAATGTTTTCATGCTTTTAACTTTATGGTTTTCATTTGGTTTTGGTTATGGAAAGAAGGTTTGCCACACAAGATTTAAGGAAGTGCATCTTTTATTGAATTCAAATTAAATTTTGACATAGGCCCTTTATATAAGATCCCCTATTGTCTCCAGGCCTGGAGCAAAGGGGTTGGTTTTGAGAATTACTCTGAACATGTCTTAAAGACTATAGGAATGTCTTTAGCAGCCAACTGTCAAGCTTAGAGCAAGGGCAGATCATTGACGGGTATTGGCTCTCTTCCTCTTCGTTAGTCACAGCATTGATGCTCAGCTTTTCAAATGCTTCACATAGAGTGCTCTCTCATTTTCCTTCTTCACTGGCTGAGGTATTTGGATCTAGCATACCTCCAAATATAAAGTTATGGTTCAATGGAGGGAAAGTCATCGGTTCTCACTCGATTTCCTCTCCCTTCAATCTAGCTCTTCTCCTCTCTTGATGTTTTCTGATTTCTGCCCTTCTTTTCCATTTGTTGGGCTTGAAGCCCAAATTGAACCGATCCTTTTTTCGCTGGGATTACTATGGGATACAACCTTCCTTGATGTCTCTTTCCAAATCCTTTTTCAATTTCAGCTCCTTTCCCAAGCGTTTGCTTTACCTGCATCTTCACACAGCTTGATAACTCAGGTTCTGGCACCTTACTCCCTTCAGTGACAAAGTTTGCATTAACTAGCTCTAATGTCCTAAAATGACACTTGAGCGCACCCTCATCGATCTCGATAAAGGGTGCATCAGTGGTTATTGATGCAATGATCTCTTCCTTTGCAACGACAGTTATTAATTGACCATTGATCATAAACATCATCTCCTGGTGTAAAGTAGATGAGACCGCTCCTGCTGTGTGAATCCATGGGCACCCAAGCAAGCAGCTATAACTAGGTCTTATATACATGACCACAAATTCAACGTCGAAGGTCATTGGTCCAATTTGCAAAGACACCTTAATTTTCCCCAACACATCCTTCTGAGTTCCATCAAACGCTCTAACCCTATTTTGATAAGCTCTCATATGAGAACTATCTATTGACAGCTTCTTCAGCGTGGCTAATTGATAGAGTAGCGCAATCTTGGATTTGGAAGCCTTCAATCAAGTTGTTGCAAGAACTAGGAGCTCTAGACTAAATCAAGGAAGTTTGGGCAGATCTGAAAATTCAAGAGAAAAGAGAAGGGATTTTCTTGAAAATTTTCAGATTCAAGGCTGGAAATCTAAAGAAAGAAAGACAAGATGAAGGATTATATGATAAGAAATAAGGATATAAAAAAGATTAAAAGAGATTGAGAAAGAGATAAGGAAATCAAATCTGAAAATTCCAGCTTTGTTTATGGAATTATGGAAGATGGTGTGAAGGTTGAAGATGAAGATGGCTTGCGAATTGTTGACGTTGTTTTGTCCTCGGCACCCTCTTAGACTCAATTATCTAAGCAAGCAACCTCAAGCGGCTCTAACCCAGCCTCATAGATGCGATTATCTAGGCAAGAAAGAGTGTGAAGATGATATCCCTCACAAGAACTCGTCGAACTTATGTTGAAGAAAACTTCGAAGGCACAAGTAATCAGCACTTGCAAAAACAAACTCACTAAATATTTCATAAATCAAAGAAAATCTCCCTTACAATGATGGAGGCTTCATCCTTTTATAGGTGAAGGGTAGACAAAGTAATTTAACTTCTACTAAAACAAGGAAAACCTAATCTAATTAAAAATAATAAAAAAATAACAGCCTTTAAACTCCTTGGGCTTGTGTGGCAAGGAATAGGGTGATAAGGCAAGTGATAAGCTGATGAGGGCTGGGTGGCTGGTTCCTAAAGTATATAAAACCCTAAAAACATCATTTAAATGTTAATAATTAGGTTGGGTTATGTTTAATTCGTCCAAAGCCTTATATGTTAGCTTTTGGGCTGAATTTTACAAAATCTCGTAATAATCCCGTATCCAGTTTTCTGCATGCGCAGTCTTCAGTAAATTGGACGTATCTTGAGTTCCCAATGTCCAATTGATGCGTTTCAAGATGCGTTGGAAAGGTAACTGAATGGCGGACAATTTATTAGGAGACAACTCGACCCATAAATGCCTGGATCCCATCCGAAAACTCGTCGCAAGTTAGCTGACTTTCAAGACTTCACAAACAGATTCAGTTTCTTGTCTAAGATGCATCAGTTTTGACCTCCTATGCGTGCATTGTTTTGGCCATTATTGTTTGCATCGAAAAAATTCAGCTTCTTGTCCAATATGAGTAATTTAACCCCGCTCATGCATGTATCACTAATGGCAGAACATTTAGTGCTGACCCATTGTCAATAAGGACACCTGGTAACATATGTCCTTTACATCTGGTAGTGATGTGTAAAGCTTTGCAAGATCCTGTTCCTTCACCTGGTATTTCTCCATAATTGAATGAGATGAAGTTGTTGACATCAACGTTACCGACTAACATATCCATCTTATCAGTTGTGATCTCTTTTGGTACGAATGTCCGGTTCATAATCTTTAACAAGGCCTCACGGTGGCTCTCAGAACTTAGTAGCAGAGAAAGCATAGAAATTTCTAGCCAGAAGCTTATGAAGTTGCTCTACGATGCTGTATTCACTGTGTTTTAAAATCTTCAAGAATTCTTGAGCCCTTGGTTCCTTCACAAGCTCGTGATATGTTGTGTTTTTCCTTGAAGAAATCTCTATCATCTTCTTTTTCAGGCTCTTCAGCAGCAGCCTTTCTTTGCGCCGCATCTCTATCCTCTACTATTGTCTAGGAATAGAGCCTTCCTCTCCTTGTTAAACGGTTCACCTATTGTCTGGTTCTTCTTTCTCCTGAACAGATGTTTCTCCTTGAGCTACCACCGTACAAGCGTAATCCCAAGGGACCTGCATGCTATCCTTGTAGGGAAATGGCGTTGGTGCCTTAATTATGAGCCGTGGGGTCACACACCTTACTGGCTCACCAACTCTTGTTTTAGCCTTAATAACAAAAGGCTTCATTCCGGTATAGTCCCTTTTGGTAGATGACTCTTCAGATGCACATACATCCAGCAAACATTCTTTGTCTTCTTTCTCAAAGAGAAGACGTCTTGAAGGATCCTTTTGCAGAGTCTCTTTTTGCAATGTAATTTACAAGTTCCTTCTCATTGGGATCATCACGATTGTTTTTTGGTCGCAAAGTAACCCATTCTCATCTTCAAAATTGTTATTAATGCTAAAAGAGGAATAAGCATAAATAGAATTCTGAAAACATTCAATGATACCTTTTGATTGTAAGGTACCTTCGTTGGTGTTTGTCGTTTGATGATTATCTTGAATAGAAATAGTAGGTTCGTCACTGGAAACAAACACACTACTTATAATTTCTTCCTCATCAATAGGCAAGGTTAAACACTCGATGGTATCGACTTCCTCATGTTCTTTAGAAGAACAAATTTCTTGATCATGCTCCGAATCACGGATTTCAATATCATTAGAAGACATGAATTCAGACAAAATATCTCTCAAAATATTTTCTTGAAAATAAAACTTATCTGGATAATCATACCCTGAATGATCTAGTCGACAACAATAATGACATCGAGTCCCCAAAAGGGTAAAATCTAACACGTTTCTCAATGACATCCTCAAGAACGACCTGAATCCGATACCAAATGATAGAGTAGCGCAAATTCGAATAAAGAGAAAATCAAAACAAACCAAAATAAAGAACAAATATAAAAATTCATATTTGCTTATGGTGGTGGCGTCAATGGAGGAAGCTTGAATATGTGGAGATGACGTGATGAATTGATAATTGTTGTTTTGTCCTCGGCACCCTTTTAGACACAATTATCTAAGCAAGCAACCTCAAGCGGCTCTAACCCACCCTCCTAGATGCAATTACCTAGGCAAGCAAGAGTGTGAAGATGATCTCCCTCACAAGAACTCGATGATCTTATGTTGAAGATGGCTTCTAGACAAGTTTACCGAACACTTGCAAACTCAAAGAATACTAAAATCTCCAAAGAGAACTTTTTATTAATCAATGAAATCTGAATTACAATGTGGGTGAAGCCTCCTTTATATAGGCCATTGATAAGTTCTAATCCTACTAAACTTAGGAATTAAATACAATAAATAAATGCTAAAATCTAATCTCCTAATTAGATAAGTAACTTCTAATAATAAATAAATGCTAAAAATAAAATCCTAATTAAATAAATCTGATCCTAATAGATATTGCATAATCCTATATTGATTTAAATTATAAATAATCAAATAAAATCATGAAAATTCGTAATTATCAAAAAATCCCGTATTAATCCCGTATAGGAATTTCCGCATGCGCTATCTTCGCAAAAATAGACGTATCTTGAGATCCAGATGTCCGATTGAGGCGTTTCAAGATTCGTTGGAAAGCTAATTTGCAGCCGAACAAGTTTTAAGAAGACATCTTGACCCATAAATGCATGGATCCCATCCAAAAATGCTTCGCAAGTTGACTGATGTTTCTGACTTGCAAAGCAGTTTCAACTTCTTTTCCAAGATGATTATTTTGACCCCTCTCATGCTCGTATCATTCCCCCACTCCTCAAAAAGATTCTCCCTCGAATCTAGATCGGTAAATGGAGGAAGTTCATCAAAGTACCATGGAAGAGAAGACGTCTTGAAGGATCCTTTTGCAGAGTCTCTTTTTGGAATTAAATTTACAAGTTCCTTCTCATTGGGATCATCACGATTGTTCTTTTGGTCGCAAAGTAACTCATTCTCATCTTCAGAATTGTTATTAATGCTAAAAGAGGAATAAGCATAAATAGAATTCTGAAAACATTCAATGATACCTTTTGATTGTAAGGTACCTTCGTTGGTGTTTGTCGTTTGATGATTATCTTGAATAGAAATAGTAGGTTCATCACTGGAAACAAACACACTACTTATAATTTCTTCCTCATCAATAGGCAAGGTTAAACTCTCGATGGTATCGTCTTCCTCATGTTCTTTAGAAGAACAAATTTCTTGATCATGCTCTGGATCATGGATTTCAATATCATTAAAAGACATGAATTCAGACAACATATCTATCAAAAAATTTTCTCGAAAATAAAACTTATCTGGAAAATCATACCCTGAATGATCTAGTCGACAACAATAATGTCATCGAGTCCCCAAAAGGGTAAAATCCAATACGTTGCTCAATGACATCCTCAAGAACTACCTGAATCTGATACCAAATGATAGAGTAGCGCAAATTCAAATAAAGAGAAAAACAAAACAAACCAAAATAAAGAACAAATCTAAAAATTCAGATTTGCTTATGGTGGTGGCGTCAATGGAGGAAGCTTGAATATGTGGAGATGGTGTGATGAATTGATAGTTGTTGTTTTGTCCTCGGCACCCTCTTAGACGCAATTATCTAAGCAAGCAACCTCAAGCGGCTCTAACCCACCCTCCTAGATGCAATTACCTAGGCAAGAAAGAGTGTGAAGATGATCTCCCTCACAAGAACTCGATGATCTTATGTTGAAGATGGCTTCTAGACAAGTTTACCGAACACTTGCAAACTCAAAGAATACTAAAATCTCCAAAGAGAACTTTTTATTAATCAATGAAATCTGAATTACAATGTGGGTGAAGAGTCCTTTATATAGGCCATTGAGAAGTTCTAATCCTACTAAACTTAGGAATTAAATACAATAAATAAATGCTAAAATCTAATCTCCTAATTAGATAAGTAACTTCTAATAATAAATAAATGCTAAAAATAAAATCCTAATTAAATAAATCTGATCCTAATAGTTATTGCATAATCCTATATTGATTTAAATTATAAATAATCAAATAAAATCATGAAAATTCGTAATTATCCAAAAATCCCGTATTAATCCCGTATAGGAATTTCTGCATGCGCTATATTCGCTAAAATAGACGTATCTTGAGATCCAGATGTCCGATTGAGGCGTTTCAAGATGCGTTGGAAAGCTAATTTGCATCCGGACAAGTTTTAAGAAGACATGTTGACCCATAAATGCCTGGATCTCATCCAAAAATGCTTCGCAAGTTGATTGATGTTTCTGACTTGCAAAACATTTTCAACTTCTTTTCCAAGATGATTATTTTGACCCCTGTCATGCTCGTATCATACTGGCTCTCTTCCTATTCGTCAGTCACAGCATTGACGCTTAGCTTTTCCAAAGCTTCACATTGAGTGCTCTCTCCTTTTCCTTCATCACTGGCTGAGGTATTTGGATCCAAGATACCTCTAGATATAAAGTTATGGTTCAAGGGAGGGAAAGTCATCGGTTCCCACTCGATTTCCTCTCCCTTCAATCTAGCTCTTCTCCTCTCTTGATGTTTTCTGATTTCTGCCCTTCTTTGCCATTTGTTGGTGATAGAGTAGCGCAATCTTGGATTTGGAAGCCTTCAATCAAGTTGTTGAAAGAATTAGGAGCTCTAGACTCAATCAAGGAAGTTTGGGCAGATCTGAAAATTCAAGAGAAAAGAGAAGGGATTTTCTTGAAAATTTTCAGATTCAAGGCCGGAAATCTAAAGAAAGAAAGACAAGATGAAGGATTATATGATAAGAAATAAGAATATAAAAAAGATTAAAAGAGATTAAGAAAGAGATAAGTAAATCAAATCTGAAAATTCTAGCTTTGTTTACGGAATTATGGAAGATGGTGTGAAGGTTGAAGATGAAGATAGCTTGCAAATTGTTGATGTTGTTTTATCCTCGACACCCTCTTAGACTCAATTATCTAAGCAAGCAACCTCAAGCGGCTCTAACCCACCCTCCTAGACGCGATTATCAAGGTAAGCAAGAGTGTGAAGATGATCTCCCTCACAAGAACTCGTCGAACTTATGTTGAAGAAGACTTCGAAGGCACAAGTAATCAGCACTTGTAAAAACAAACTCACTAAATATTTCATAAATCAAAGAAAATCTCTCTTACAATGATGGAGGCTTCATCCTTTTATAGGTGAAGGATAGACAAAGTAATTTAACTTCTGCTAAAACAAGGAAAACCTAATCTAATTAAAAATAATAAAAAATAACAGCCTTTAAACTCCTTGTGCTTGTGTGGCAATGAAGAGGGTGATAAAGCAAGTGATAAGCTGATAAGGGCTGGGTGGCTTGTTCCTAAAGTATATAAAACCCTAAAAACATCAATTTAAATGAAAATAAATATATTGGGCTAAGTTTAATTCGTCCAAAGCCTTATATGTTAGCTTTTGGGCTGAATTTTACAAAATCCCGTAATAATCCTGTATCCAATTTTCTGCATGCGCAGTCTTCAGTAAATTGGACGTATCTTGAGTTACTGATGTCCGATTGATGCGTTTCAAGATGTGTTGGAAAGATAACTGAATGACGGACAATTTGCTAGAAGACAACTTGACTCAGAAATGCCCAGATCCCATCCAAAAACTCATCGCAAGTTGGCTGACTTTCCAGACTTTACAAACAGATTCAATTTCTTGTTCAAGATGCATCGTTTTTGACCTCCTATGCGTGCACTATTTTGGCTTTTATTGTTTGCATCGAACAAATTCAGCTTCTTGTCCAATATTAGTAATTTGACCCTGCTCATGCATGTATCATTCCCTCACTCCTCAAAAGGATTCGTCCTCGAATCTAAATCGGCAATGAGAGAACAATCATCAACTTCAATTGAAAAGGCTTCTTTGTTGTATGTGGAGTGATCTAATTGAGCTCCTCTCAATGGTTCAATAAAATCCTGAAAAAATAAGACAGCACTACTCGAACATTTGTAAGGATTAGTCAAAACAAAATCACTCGTCGCGTTCTTTTTCTTGTCTTTTTCTTTTGGGCTTTGTGTGACTTTTACCTCATATGTATTTTCCCTCACCAAATTTGGGCCGTTAATTAGACTTTTTTGCACTCTCAGCCTCTTTACTATCAGTCTTTTGTATCTCATATCCCATATCCCTCTCACAAAAATTATCATCAATGTACAATTTCTGTAGAGGAGAAAGTGTTTCTAACGGAATGATAGGACAAGAATCAAATGAAGGGTTAGAATTACACTTACTTTCTTTGTGGAGAGGTGATGGGAGTATAGCAAGTGGACCTACTACTTCACACGAGGGATTAGAAGCATTGCCATCTTGTCTAATGTGTTCATTATCACTATCCTCTTGTTTGAGTGTTTGTGTGTTTTCCGTCAACATGAGGATTTTTGTCTTGGTTTTGTCCAGTGACTTGGATGTTTCAATTTTCTGCTTTGGTCTACTTGAGTCGAGCAAAGGTTTAAAAGAATTAGAATGAGATAAAGGTTGAGTGGTACCTCTGTCATAGTGATAATTCTTATGTCGATTCGTTGTCGATCTTTGATGCGCTTTTTGATTGTCATGGCGAATTGGACTGCCTCTTGAAGGGTGTAGTAGGTTTTGAGTTCAAGTACCTCAAGAATGTTGTCATTGAGTCCGATAACAAACCTAGTCATTGTAGGATCATTTGTAACTTTTGTTTGATCTCTCGTTGATATAATGGGGGAACAAATTGTTCTAGCATGACTTTTTTAAGTTCTCCCCATGAGGTTATCTTGGCTTCTCTATTGAGACGCTGATTGCGGACCAATTGGGACCACCAAATGGATGCATATTCAGTGAATTAGAGATTCAACAGTGGAACTTGATCCTCTTCGAAACATTGATAATGCTCGAATAGAATATCAACTCGATTTTCCCATTCACAATAAGTATCAGGGTCATACCTTCCTTGAAAAGGTGGTACAGTGATCTTTGGCTTGGCTAAGGTGTTTGTTGCTCGTCTCGGTTCTATGCGATGATTGTGCCTATGTAAGGGGTTTTGGCGTCTATTCTGAATGGGAACAAGATTTGGATGCTTAGGCTCCTCAGTATCACTTGCGATAGCAGTGGTTTATAATCTCCCAATGGTTTGAGTGATTGCGGTCATGACTGCATCAGTGTGCTCAAGCTTGGTTGCCAATGAGGATACAGTCCGTTCAAGTTTATTGAGAGTATCCGAAACTTCTTGAAGAGTCACCTCATGTGGTTCTTCGTTGTTACTCATTTCTGACATCCTGAAACACTTAGATTTAAAAGGTAAAGAGCAAAAGAAAACTAGAAATCTCACTAAACACTCTAAGAATAAATATTTAGCGAGGCAAGTAAACCTATCTCGTGCTCTTTAAAGACCTTCCTGCCACAAGTCAACAAGTTACAATCGAAGTTTAATCCTAACATTGAGTCCTAATTGTACTAGGAGTCCAATGAAAAGGCTTGACACCAATTGAATATAGTTGCAAGAAAGAAGGATTGTAATGCAACTTTGTTGTCCTACTCACACCAGAAAAGAGAAGGTGTTAATGGCGTAATAGAAGAAAGAAAAAGCAAAACAAAGGAACTTAAAAAACTAAGAGTAGAAAAATTTAGTCTAGAAAGATGATAACCCCAAAACCTAGAAACAACTTGAAGGAAGAAATCCAATGCTGAATCCACTTCAATGTGATGCTTGCGGTGGTTGATGATGTTGGTCTTGACGATTCTTGATGGTGGTTGGTGGCTAGGTATGAGCTTTCTCACTTTTCTTCACTTTTATTTCTTTTCTTTTTACTATGTAAATAATCTGAAAATAACAAAAATTGAAGAAAAAATAATGAAAATAGGGTTAAAGTAGGGGAAAACCCTAATTTTGCTGAAACTTTGATCCACTTCGTTCGAGGTGTTCCCGATGTCAAAAAAATTCTGAAATTTTGTGTGGTGACTCCTCCAATGGTATAGATCTGATCTGGAAATTTTCAGCTCTAAATTCGCTCATTTGATTTTGACGAATTTTTCCCTAATTTTCTAATTTTCACTCAAAAAGCCAAAAATCTTGCCAAGAATCATTACAGCTCTGATACCAAATGATAGAGTAGCGAAATCTTGGATTTGGAAGCCTTCAATCAAATTGTTGCAAGAACTAGGAGCTCTAGACTCAATCAAGGAAGTTTGGGCAGATCTGGAAATTTAAAAGAAAAGATAAGGGATTTTCTTGAAATTTTCAGATTTAAGGCTGGAAATTTAAAGAAAGAAAGACAAGATGAAGGATTATATGGTAAGAAATAAGAATATAAAAAAAGATTAAAAAAGATTGAGAAAGAGATAAGCAAAACAAATCTGAAAATTCCAGCTTTGTTTATGGAATTATGGAAAATGGTGTGAAGGTTGAAGACGAAGATGACTTGCGAATTGTTGATGTTGTTTTGTCCTCGGCACCTTCTTAGACTCAATTATCTAAGCAAGCAACCTCAAGCGACTCTAACCCACCCTCCTAGACGCGATTATCTAGGCAAGCACGAGTGTGAAGATGATCTCCCTCACAAGAACTCGTCAAACTTATGTTGAAGAAGACTTCGAAGGCACAAGTAATCAGCACTTGCAAAAACAAACTCACTAAATATTTCATAAATCAAAGAAAATCTCTCTTACAATGATGGAGGCTTCATCCTTTTATAGGTGAAGGATAGACAAGGTAATTTAACTTCTACTAAAACAAGGAAAACCTAATCTAATTAAAAATAAAAAATAACAGCCTTTAAACTCCTTGTGCTTGTGTGGCAAGGAATAGGGTGATAAGGCAAGTGATAAGCTGATAAGGGCTGGGTGGCTGGTTCTTAAAGTATATAAAACCCTAAAAACATCAATTTAAATTATAATAAATATATTGGGCTAAGTTTAATTCGTCCAAAGCCTTATATGTTAGCTTTTGGGCTGAATTTTACAAATTCCCGTAATAATCCCGTATCCAGTTTTCTGCATGCGCAGTATTCAGTATATTGGACGTATCTTGAGTTCCTGATGTCCGATTGATGCGTTTTAAGATGCGTTGGAAAGGTAACTGAATGAAGGACAATTTGTTAGAAGAAAACTTGACTAAAAAATAACCGGATCCCATCCAAAAACGCGTCGCAAGTTGGTTGACTTTCCAGACTTTCCAAACTGATTCAATTTCTTGTTCAAGATGCATCGTTTTTGTCCTCCTATGCGTGCACTGTTTTGGCTTTTATTGTTTGCATCAAACAAATTTAGCTTCTTGTCCAATATTAGAATTTGACCCCGCTCATGCATGTATCAGTTGGGCTTAAAGCCCAAACCAAACCGATCCTTTTTCACCGGGATTACTACGGGATACAACCTTTCATGATGTCTCTTTCCGAATCCTTTTTCGATTTCAGCTCCTTTCCTAAGCGTTTGCTTTACCCGCATCTTCGCACAGCTTGATAACTCAGGTTCTGGCACCTTACTCCCTTCAGTGACAAAGGTTGCATTGACTAGCTCTAATGTCCTGAAATGACAATCGAGTGCACCCTCATTGATCTCGATAAAGGGTGCATCAGTGGTCACTGATGCAATGATTTCTTCCTCTGTACTGACAGTTATTAATTGACCATTGATCACAAATTTCAGCTTCTGGTGTAAAGTAGATGTGACCGCTCTTGCTGCGTGAATCCATGGGCACCCAAGCAAGCAGCTATAACTAGGTCTTATATCCATGACCACAAATTCAACGTCAAAGGTCATTGGTCCAATTTGTAAAGCCACCTCTATTTTCCCCAACACATCCTTCTAAGTTCCATCAAACGCTATAACCGTATTTTGATAAGCTCTCATATGAGAACTATCTATTGGCAGCATCTTCAGTGTGGCTAACGGCAGAACATTTAGTGCCGACCCATTGTCAATAAGGACACATGGTAACATATGTCCTTTATATCTGGTAGTGATGTGTAAAGCTTTACAAGATCATGTTCCTTCACTTGGTATTTCTTCATCATTGAATGAGATGAAGTTGTTGACAGCAATGTTACCGACTAACATATCCATCTTATTAGTTGTGATCTCTTTTGGTACGAATGTCTGGTTCAGAATCTTTAACAAGGCCTCATGCTGGCCCTCGAAACTTAGTAGCAGAGAAAGCATAGAAATTCGAGCCGAAAGCTTGTGCAATTGCTCCACGACGCTGTATTCACTGTGTTTTAAGATCTTCAAGAATTCTTGAGCCTTGATTCCTTTACAGGCTTGTGATATGTTGTCAGTTTTTCCTTGAAGAAATCTCTGGCATCTTCTTTTTCAGGCTCTTCAGCAGCAACCTTTCTTTGCGCCGCATCTCTATCCTATGCTATTGGTTGGGAATAGAGCCTTCCACTCATTGTGAAACGGTTCACCTCATTGACTGGTTCTTCTTTCTCCTGAACAAATGTTTCTCCTTGAGCTGCCACCGTACATGCATAATCCCAAGGGACCTACCTGCTATCCTTGTAGGGAAATGGTGTTGGTGCCTTAATTATGAGCCATGGGGTCACACTCCTTACCGGCTCACCAACTCTTGTTTTGGCCTTAATAACTAAAGGCTTCATTCTGGTATAGTCCTTTTTGGTAGATGACTCTTCAGATGCACATACATCCAGCAAACATTCTTTGTCTTCTTTCTCAAAGAACTCGAGTTCTTTTTCATTCATCTTGTTTTGAACTAGTTGCCTAAATTCTAAGCAACAATCAATCTCATGTCCTTCCTTCATGTGGTACTCACAGTACAATTCATTCTCAGTCTTCAATTTCTGGGTTCCTTCTTCCAGCATCCTTACTGCCACCATTTGAGCCCATACCCACTTCATGGGAGCTCTAACTTCAGCAACACATTCCTTAACCACCTTTATCCTCCTATTCTATGATTGCATTCACTCCTGCCTTTTGATGATTTGGCAGGGGGTTTCCTTTATCTTCTAACGTATCGAATGATAGCATCCCTGATTTTCTTAAGTCATCTACCACCCTTTTGAATGCAGTATAATTTTCAATGGTATGTCCCCTAACTCCTGCATGATATTCACATTGTGCCTTCTCATCATACCATTATGGATATGGTGGTGAGAATGGAGGAACATGCCTTGGCAGCACCATCTTGGATTTGATTAATTCAGTAAACAATTCTGTGTATGTCATCGGAATAGGAGGAAAATATGGTTTTGAGCTCCCTTGATATCTTTGTTCCTCTTTTGGCGAGTTTGTGACTGCTGGAGCTGTGGTCGAGACATTGGGCTTATTGAAGACAACCCCTTTCGAGTAACTGGGGTTATAGACATTAGCAACATTAACTTCATTGTCTTTCTTTTTGTAGGGTTTCTTAGTTTCCCCACTATCCAACCTTCCATTTTTCATTGCCGCAAGTATCAGTTCTCCATTTATAAGCATGTCCACAAAACTCTTTGTGGCATGATTGGGCATACGATCATAGAAAGATCCCTTTAATGTCTCTACGAACATCGGGGTGATCTCACTTTCCAGCAATGGTGGCTGGACTTGGGCAGCTACGTCCCTCCATCTCTGCGCGTATTGGCAGAAGCTCTCATGATGCTTTTGTTTCAATCCTTGCAGAACTAAACGAGTTGGTACCATGTCTGAAACATGCTTGTACAACTCACTAAAGGCTCTGGACAGATCTTTCCATGATCTGATGTTAATTTGACTTAGCTGCGTATACCAGCGCATAGCTGACCCTACTAGACTATCTTGGATGCAATGGATAAATAGTTTCTCGTTCTCCAGATACATTGACATCTTCCTGCAATACATAGTTAGATGTGCTACAGGGCACGTTGTTCCATTGTATTTTTCAAAGTCAAGAACCTTGAACTTTGGTGGCACCACTAGATCAGTCACTAAGCTTAAATCCTTGGCATCCATTCCTCCATATATACCTCCTTCTTGAAAGGACTTAATCATTTCTTCCAACTTCTCATAACGATCCTCCCATTTCTTCTCAGCTTTCACCTTATCGGCATTTCATCGAGATCAGGCACCTCAATGACTTCCTCAGAGTTTATCTTCTTATCGTTCCGTGCTGAAGTTTCAGCAATATGTGGAGAAATCTTGACCTTAGAAGATTGAGCTTCTCTCTGCATACTAGGGTGAACAAAGGCCATCCCTTGAAATTTTGGCATAGCATTAGCTTCCTCACCAGTTTCCACTGCATCAAGGTCCTTAAAACCTAGCACGGCTGTAATTGAACCAACCGTCTTTTGGTGAACCAACTCCATTTATTGCTTCAGATCTATCTCCAGCTTGTCTAACCTATCCTGGGTACTCTTGTGATTGCTTTCTAGGACCATCACTCTGTCTTCCATTGCCCTGACTTGAGACCGAGTACCGTACTTGTGATTTGTTTTTGCTATTTTGATTTTTTTCTGTCATTTTTAGTTAGATTCTTATTATGTCATGTATGCATGGTAATGCAATGCGAAGCAAAGAAGAAAACAACCAAACAAACAGAAGAATGATGCAAATGCATGAATACAAACAAAAGAACATATGTTTAATAAAATATCTACTTTTAGAAACAGCTTTTTGAATGTCAAAACCCGAAGAAACAGAATGATGATGCATGAATGAATATGCAAAACAACAAGACAAAAAAGAAAAACAAATTAGAATAAAGAGACCAAAATAATTTCACAAATAATTCTGGGTAGCGCATTTCAACACTTCAGGACATGTCTCCACGGATTATCCGCAATGATTTTGACCATACTCAAAACCCTAGGTTTTCCATATGGCTCTATTGGGGTAGGCTCTAAATTCTCAAACAGTTGAGTTCTAAAAGGTACCCGAGCTATCCTTGTTGTCCCCTACTAAGGGTAGCAAGGCCCCTGGTTCTCACCCATTATAGGTTTCAAACGAACCAAGTTCAACTCAAGAGGACTCACTACTTATGTCTTCTCGAAGAATCAGTATCCTTATGAAGACATGAGGCATATGAGTCCCGAAGGTACTTGCTAGGCTCGTATAGAGAATCAATATTCTGACATGAGCAAAGCATTTTTCCCCTCACTTAGCAATCGGGTGGAGCTCAGGAATGGAGCTTTTTGCAACAATTATTTTAAAATGCGTAAAATAGAATTACATTCATTAAGCGGACGAATAAATTGAAACCTTTGTGAACTTGCAAATTCCTTTTTCTAAAAACAATTTTGAAAACAATTTGTGGCCTGACCCTCTTTTGGTTTTTTTGAAGAAAAAACAAAATGTCTCCAAATGAGTCGCCAAGCTATCGCAACCCTTTTTAAGAAGGTTTTGACGTTTTGGAAAACTTTATAAAATCACGGAGTCACCACCAATCTTTTTTGAAAAAAGTGTGATTGGATAACTTTTTAAAACAATGGTTATTTTAATAAAACATTTTATTTACCAAAATAACATTTTTGGTCCATGAAAATAAGAGAAATAGGTTCAGAGGTCGGTTACGTGTGCGGAAAGATTAGCACCCCCACAACGCCAAAAAATTGATACCTAATTGATTTCAAAAAGTGCTTTAAAAAACTGGAATTTGCAAGTTCACAAAATTTCAATTTTATTTGTCCGTAAAATGAATGTAAATCTATTTTAACGGCCTTATCGCCCAGGAAATGAACTTTAATCACCGGGAAATGAACATTTGTCGTGCTGACTGCCTTCCCCAGATTCCGATGAAATTTCCATATTCCAGTGACGTTTCGAACAAAAAAAAGGTAAAACAACTTCTTTCCTTTTTATTTAAACTGGAATAGAAAGTAAATAGATAGGAAAATAATAGAACTTGCTTCTTTTTATTGTTTCCGAACGATGATTACAAACTGCTTGCTCCTTCCAATTCCGAATGCTATTGCTATGTGTGATTCCTATTGAATTCTTGTTGTCTATCAATTTTTGTTGTTTTACAATGATTTACAGTGCTATTTATAGTACAAGGAATGCTTGAACATTAAGCACAAATCCCTAATTTCTTCCCTAGATTATCTCCTATTTGATTCAGATTGCTTGATCTTTGCCAGAGGCTTCAATTTAGGGATTAACCCTTTCCATTTTGCTTCTGATTTTGGTTCTGAGTTGCCTTTTGCATCTTTGTCCATATTCGATTGTAACTTGATTCTTGCTAGGGCTTCGAATTAGGGATTATCCCTTTCCAGTTTGCTTTTGATTTTCCAGCTAGGGCTTTGAATTAGGGGTTTAATCCCTTTTGATTTTATCTTGAATTGTTGTGCCTCAATTTGGGGATTTAACCCCCTTTTTGTTATTCTGTTTCTATGCTTCTAATGACTCAAACGGCGTCGGCGAGGAACAATCAGAGTGAGTGAAGTGTCAGAGAAGATGAAGTGATCAGCCAGAGCTGAATCGTTGTGCGCGTGGCTGCCACGCGCGAGTGGTGATCCGCGTGAACACCTCGAAGCAATATGAGCTGTCAGATCGCATCCACGTGAACACCTCTAAAATCTGAATCAGGGACTAAATTGAAAGAAAATAAAATGTGAAGATAAATTTGAAAATAATTTAAAATTGGGTGCTAAATTAAAAAGAAAAAAGGATGAAATTAAAACAATTGAAAACTGAAGAGCTGCGGCGCAAGATCCAGGAAAGTAAGGCACGGGTTATATCCGAATTTGGGTCGGGTCAAACGGGTTAGTATAAATAAAAGAAATTATAAACACATTTCATTTTCTTTCTTTATCTCCAAACGGATCAAAACGGGTTTTATTATAATTCTCTTATGTGTTCTTCATGTTCTTCATAAAATGAAGAACACGATGAACATCTGCCGTGCTGACCGCCTTCCATTGGCGCCAACCGCTTTTGTTGGCAGCAAAATTCCAAGATTCTAATGAAATTTTCAGATTCCGGTGACGTTTCAAACAAAAAACCGTAAAACAACTTCTTTCCTCTTTATTTAAACTGAAATAGAAAGTAAATAGATAGGAAAATTACCAGAACTTGCTTCTTTTTATTGTTTCCGAACGATGATTACAAACTGCTTTCTCCTACCAATTTTGAATGCTATTGCTGTGTGTGATTTCTATTGAATTATTGTTGTCTGTCAATTGTTGGTTTTGTGTTACAGTGATTTACAGTGCTATTTATAGTACAAGGAATGTGTGAACATTAAGCACAATTCCTTAATTTCTTACCTAGATTATCTCCTATTTGATTCAGATTGCTTGATCTTTGCCAATGGCTTCAATTTAGGGATTAACCCTTTCCATTTTGCTTCTGATTTTGGTTCTGAGTTGCCTTTTGCATCTTTTTCCATATCCGATTTTAACTTGATTCTTGCTAGGGCTTCGAATTAGGGATTATCCCTTTGCATTTTGCTTCTGATTTTCCAGCCAAGGCTTTGAATTAGGGGTTTAATCCCTTTTGATTGTATCTTGAATTGTCGTGCCCCCAATTTGGGGATTTAACCCCCTTTTTGTTCTTCTGTTTGTATGCTTCTGATGACTCGAATGGCGCTGGCGAGGAACAATCGGAGCGAGTGAAGCGTCAGAGAAGATGAAGTGATCGGCCGCGTGAACACCTCGAAGCAATCTGAGATGTCAGATCGCATCCTGATCGAACGACTAAGAAGTGCGGCTCTATATCATCCCCAGTTGGGATGATCTACACCGTTGGATCGACCCTTTGATCCAATGGTCCTGCTTCAGCTGCGCATAAAGAAAGAAGACGAGAGCTAGGGTTTTGTTTTTGGGTTATAAACGGGCCAGATGGGCCTGTGTATATTGGACTCTTTTGTATTTTTTTATTAATGGATTCTGATTTGAATTAAATCCAATATGCCTTTTATTTATTTTCTAATTACAATTGGGATACGTATTTTATATTTTGGGTTTTAATATCTAATGTATAAAACCTATGTTAATTCTATATAAACAACTATATACTAATTAAAACATACGGTACATTTAATAATTCTAACTAACAATTATACTAATTATAACACATTGTATGAGACCCCTACTATTCTAATACTACATTAATCTTTACATATAGTACTTATTATAACACCCTAAGTATATTAGCAATGTTACATGATATTCAAATAATCCTAATACTACTTGCAATATAAGACTACCTAAACAAAAATGACATAGTTAAAATAAAGAAGTTAGGTGAAAATTTAGTGACAACAATTTCAATTCAAGTCGAGTACATATTCAGGCAATATACATACATCTCAAGTCAAGTATAACCACTTTTCTTTTCAAGCTTGTCATTCAAGTTATGTTTACAAGTAATACCCATTCATTAAAGTAAGAATAGAATTCATATTTTCTTCACACATGTAAAACAACCCCATTTTACACCTATTATCACCTAACATGGCAGCATTTACAATCATACACTCATACATGTAAAACAGCCTCATTTTACACCTATTGTCACTTAGCATGGCAACAAGGTATGTATATTCCGTTAGCATACTTAAACAATCCATTTTAATCACATGTAAGCAATACATGGCAGCAAGGTATGTATATTCCAATAACATACTTAAACAACCCATTTTAATCACATGTAAGCAATACATGGCATCAAGGTATGTAGATTCCATTAAATTCATATATACACATATACAAGCAAAACAGTCCATGGTGACCTCTAATTTATTCAAATATGTCCATTTTACATGTTTATACATTTTAACATTTCAAGATAGCTTATAATTTGATCACACATTGACAAAACAATCCATATAGTTTTATTATACATTTTAACATTTCAAGACAGCTCATAATTTGATCGCACATTGACAAAACAGTCCATTTAGTATTCTTATACATTTTAACATTTCAAGGCAGCTCATAATTTGATCACACATTGACAAAACAGTCCATATAGTATTCTTATACATTTTAACATTTCAAGACAGCTCATATTTTCATGTACAAGGTATATATGGCAGCAACAATCATGTTTTACATGTTAATCACATAAAACAGTTCATATTTTCATGTACAAGGTGTACATGGCAGCAACACTCAAGTTTTACATGTTAATCACATACACAAATCTAGCAGCATGCTCATATACATTCTTCATTACACTTATCTATACTCTAGTTCATGTAAAACAAGGCAGAATCAATGTCCTAAAACTATTTACAAAACAATTTACAAATTGCCACACTGGACAGTTTGCACTGTCCCTAGTGTTTCTACTCTACATTTCATTCTACAACCCAGAATTCAGTTCTGTTTTCTCCTAATGAATTTAACAAGGATCTAACATTGCAATCCAATTCATTTTCATGTTCTTACATGTCTAGGTCAGTTTAGTACACCTAGCAATATGCTTAGAATAGGGCATTATCATGTTGAACCCAATTTGATCTATTTGATCAACATTGCACATCCAATTTACCAATTGAGTAGTCCATTACCTAATTTAACTAGTCCAATTAGGTGCTTTCACATTTCCAGCAATTTATCTATTCAATTCAATCATCAATTCATCTACCTACATGATCAAAACAGGGTTCTATATCCAATTGACATGTCTAAACACTTTCTCCATCAAAACAGTCCCTAATCAAGATTGTTTTCAACCATGTACATATTTCTCAAATTTCCAGCAACCATATATACATTTCATTAGCAATTTAACTACTAGCAATAAATTTCCAAGTTCTAATTGAAGCTAGCATGACCCTAACATACATAACAATCATCCAATTCAGTTTATACAACAAGAACATCATCAATCACTCATTCAAACAAGTTGCTAGGGAGGAAGGATTTAGAATCCACTTACAATCTTCCTATCTATTCATTTTTCATGCAATTGTGATCACATGCAAGCTTCCTTCCTCAACAATGGTGGTTTTCTTTTCCTAGATGGATGAGGGGAGTTTCGGCTAAGGTGGAGTGGAGAAGATGATAGAAAGATGGCCACTTGGCCATGGTGTTATCTCATGGCTTAGCTATTTTCCTCCACTTGGCAAATTTTGGTCTAATTATTTCATAAATCCTTAATTACTCATCCTTATTGCATGCAATTCAACATTTACAATTTATTACTATTTGATCCTTCATGATTAGGCTACTTCTTTATCAATCCATTTAATTTAGTCACTAGGTTTAATTAATTCTTCAAATTTGTAAATTGTTTGTACAATTAAGCTCTAATTAGTTTATGACATGTTACTAGGCCATGATTTGGGGTATTACATCAAGATCAAGTAACCTCTTTGAAGCACTCTTAACCTGTAGGTTGGGAAGAGTGAAAACAAGAGTGATAAGTACAAAAGTACTTAGTGAGGTAGTAATCTAATTCTAGCCAATTATTAAGACATGTATCAATTAGCTAAGTTTGAGCCTAGTCAATGTTGAAAGCATCTGAATTCAAGCTTTGCTCAATCTTCATTTTAAGTCAAGTAACAAACTTAAGCAATATACACATTTCAATTAAAGTCGAGTACATATTCAGGCAATATACCTACATCTCAAGTCAAGTATAACCACTTTTCTTTTCAAGCTTGTCATTCAAGTTATGTTTACAAGTAATACCCATTCATTCAAGTAAGAACAAAGTTCATATTTTCTTCACACATGTAAAACAACCCCATTTTACACCTATTGTCACCTAATATGGCAGCATTTACAATCATACACTCATACATGTAAAAATAGCATCATTTACAATCATATTATGTTAGCATACTTAAACAATCCATTTTAATCACATGTAAGCAATACAAGGCAGCAAGGTATGTATATTCCAATAATATACTTAAACAACCCATTTTAATCACATGTAAGCAATACATGGCAGCAAGGTATGTAGATTCCATTAAATTCATATATACAAATATACAAGCAAAACAGTCCATGGTGACCTCTAATTTATTCAAATATGTCCATTTACATGTTTATACATTTTAACATTTCAAGACAGCTCATAATTTGATCACATTGACAAAACAGTCCATATAGTATTATTATACATTTTAACATTTTAAGACAGCTCATAATTTGATCACACATTGACAAAAACAGTCCATATAGTATTCTTATACATTTTAACATTTAAAGACAGCTCATATTTTCATGTACAAGGTATATATGGCAGCAACACTCATGTTTTACATCTTAATCACATAAAACAGTTCATATTTTCATGTACAAGGTGTACATGGCGGCAACACTCAAGTTTTACATGTTAATCGCATAAAACAGTCCATATTTTCATGTACAAGTTGTACATGGCAGCAACACTCAAGTTTTACATGTTAATCACATAAAACTGTCCATATTTTCATGTACAAGGTGTACATGGCAGCAACACTCAAGCAATACACATTTTTATGAAGTCAAGTATAACCATAATGTATTTCAAGCTTTTCATTCAAGACATGTTTACAAATAGTACTCATGAATTCAAGTAAGATCAAGATATATTTCTAGTAATAATCATGTAGCAAGAAGTTCAAGTATACAAGTCAAGTAGCAAATAGCTCAAGTTTACATGTTTGTCATTTCAAGAATACATGTCAAGTAATCCAAGTAGCAAGTTTACATGTCAAGTAATTCAAGTATTCAAGTTTACATGTCAAGTAATTCTAGTATTCTATGTAAGCTTTATGCTTCTTTTATTTTTCATTTGATTACTTTAGTTTATGTCTTTGGCAATTCTTGTTTACTTTCTTTAATTTGAGCCTTTGGTTTTTAAATGTCTTTTACTTGTTCGCCTTGGATCTTAGATATAATCATGAATAACCTTGGTCTGAGTTAGACCGTATAGGTCCAAGTGATACTTAGCTCAAAGCACAAAGCAAAGGCTAATATCGAAACATGTCAATCCTAACTTCACATCTATCCAACCAACTGTTGCCAATCTCCGTACAACTCCCCCGTTACCTCCTACTATCGCCAATAACATTTCACAAATCAATGGGGCGTCCCCCAAGCCGTAGCTCATGGACCGTAGTCCCAAGGCAGACCAAGTACCACACTCTAATATCCAAGGACTTCCATTGAAAGAGTTGACTTAGAATCTTATCTCATTCAAGAATCAATTCAAGCAAGGTATAGCAACATCATGCTTTAGCCCTTAGGCCAATTGAGCCTTAGCTCTTCAATTACTTTTTACGTTTTCAAGTGTTTCATGTTCAAGGCAAAACAATTCATGTTCAAGGATCACATTCAAGCAAGTTATATCAAGGTCATGCTTAGCCCTTAGGTCAATTGAGCCTTAGCTTATCATTTGGCAATTTAACTTGTTATTCAAGTAAACGTTTTACATATGCCATCGTAGGCATCAAACAAGGTCTTTATTTCATGACTTAATTCATGTTATCAAGTATTTTCATCATAGAAATCCATACAAGCAAACATTCGATGGTTCACACCCAAGGCATCAAGAATCAAGCATTTACATCATATAGCACTATCAAGCAAGCATTCGAATAAGTCATATCCAAGGCATGGGATCATACATTTGTTTTTAGTTTTCTTTCTAATTAATTTATCAATTCGCATGCTATTACTTACTCACAATTTTACTTTAGTCCAATCTTCCCTTTTTATTCATATAGGCCTTGCATTTTTATTCTTTACCATATAGGCCTTGCATTTTTATTATTTACCAATTAATATAGTTTTTAACTTAAAGACGGGTCAAGTTACACCACTAGACAGTTTGCACTGTCCCTAGAGTTTCATTTCTATAATCTGTTTTACAATTCAGAATTCAATTTCGTTTGTTTCTAATGAAACTAGACATATTAAGGTTCTAACCATATAAATTGCAGCCTTTAATTCAACCATTACTACTTATGGTGAATTTTCAAAGTTACTGCCCAGAGACTAACTTGAAGCCGATAAAGTTCCACAAGAGAACAAGAATGAAAGCAATCTTTCAAAGATGTTTTATATATTCCAAGTGTCTTACAATGATCCTAAAGATGCCTATTTATAGTAGAAGTAGGCAGAATATGAAAAGGTGTTACAAGAAAGATGAATGCTCATCTTAATGCACTTGAATACACATGAATGCTTTGTCCTTTCCTCTCATCTTCAAAGCTGATTAGTTTAGACAAATTGAGGTTGAATTTAGTCATATTTTCGTCCAAATTAAGAAGGACTCTTGGGCTGCCTTGTTTTGCTATCATATGAAGAGAAAGGGGATGAATGTGGACAAGGATGAATGTAGACATCCTTGCTGTCCAGTTTAAGTGCAACTCTTCATCTTCCAAGCTGATTAATATGACTTGAATGTCATAAAAGGTGAGTTTCATCCAGCCTTCATTTCATGTCTCCTCAATGAATTTTGAAACCCCACTTGAATGGTGATAACATCAACCTTGAATGCCTTGAATTTGCTGAATTAAGATGGCCATCAATTGCTTGTCTCTTGGTAGAAGATGAAAGAACTCTTCCTTGGCTCAAATTCATTCAAATCATCCATGCATAAAATTCCCGTAATAAAAAATTTCAGCCTGCACTGTCTTCAGTAAATCATTCGTATCTCAAGCTCCCGATATCGGATTGAGGTGATTCAAAAGGCATTGGAAAGCTAAGAGATGGAGGAATAACGTCCAATTGATTTCTGGATCCAAACACGTCTGTATCGCATCCAGAATTGGAAGACATTCTGCTGATATTCTTGCATCTGTAAAACCGTTCATCTTCCCTCATGCACCTAGACACAAAGGTAAACTTTATTCAATCTTTAATTGAAAACATGCATGTAAACAATTAAGAGTTAGTTTAATAAATGAGCTAGTTTGATGAATGAACTAGTTTAATTAATGAACTAACTTTATTCAATGAACTAATAATCTTGAATGAACTAGTTTAATCAATGAACTACTTAGTTAAATGAAGTGTATAACTAAATGAACTACATGTTTAAATGCAACGCATGCTTTAATGAACAACATGTTTATTGAATGCAATGAATGTTATGCAAACTTTAAATACTCATGCAAATTCATGCATAAGCAAAGTAAAGTGTTCCTCCCTTATTATTTCTTCTTTCTCATGTCCCAAGCTTGATGTAAACATATTTTCCATGGCTGCTTGGAACTCCTTGGCCCTTGCTCGAGTAATGGGGCCACCTGGGTACTTCTCTGGGTCTTTGCCATTGACGTTCATATCAGGTTGTTTTAGGAGCGATGGATGTATTGATATGAATGTTAATATGAAGCTGTAATCACACTGTTCTATTTTGGAGGTATGAACACATGGCTTGTAAAACCGATTGTTATGGTGAAAATGTCTAGGCAAACTGCCCAGATTCGAACATATGAGTCTATGGTGGTGTGATTCGATCGTGATGTAAAAATACATAGTCATGCTGCCCTGTTTTAGATGCACAAGTAGAGGGATAGGTGAACGTAATTTTATTGTGGATGTATATACACATGCTGCCCATTTTTTGGCGTATAAATGCACAAAATTATAGGCTGCCATGTTCGGCACATAAGAGTGTAAAGTTGGACAGATTTGATGCATAGAAATTATTTGTATAGTAAGCTGCCATGTTTGAATGTACTTACACAAAGTTGAATTGAATCTCACATCCTTATAATTTCAAGGTTAAAAATTTGTTCAGGACATTGTAGTAAACTGTTTTGGACTATTTAATTGAAATAAAAATAGATGTCTTGAACCTGCCCTGTTTTGTATTCAAGAATAAAATAAGGACAGCTTTGCTTAATCAAAGGGTAAACCTTTAAAACAGGCCACAAAATATGTAACATAAGACCTTAATGGTTGTTTTGAGTTTTAGAGTACGAAGATGAAATTCAAGAGATTTGTTTGACTACACATGTACAATTACGGGGCTATATATGTATGTTTAATGGACTATTTTGCTTAATAAATGGTCTGTTTAGTGATTATTCATGTAAGACCCATAACCAGGAATGTTTTGGTGAATATAGAAGATGCAATGAGACTGTTTTAATCTAATATACGTGATTGTGAAAAGGCTGCCTTGTTCGGGTTTAATTTGATGTAAACTCATATTTCAAATGTATTTGTGAACTAGAATGGTTGTTAGAAATTTTGCCTAATGCATGTATATCGTGTGATAATCTAGACTGAGAAGATCTTGAGGAGAAAAGAGCTAACGTAAATCAAAACATAGATAAGCATAAAGGAATCATAATTCGGGACCCTTAATAGCACGAAAAGACCTCTGAGTGTAGTTAGAGTTTCGGGATAGTTCAAATCTATCTCGAGCTATGTATTTGTTTTATTTACATATTGTTTACTTAATATTTAAATCATGTGTGTGCTTAAGATTGGAGGGGAGGTAAGTATTTCCATAAGACTATCTTATGACTTACTTGATAAGAAAATGCGTATGAGGTGTTAAGTTCCACCAAACGTTGTATATCAATGTTGAAGTCTTGAATGTTTGGGATATAAAATAATAAACTTGGAACAATGCTTACCTTGTTATGGAAATGACGTGTCACAGTAGAAGATTAAGCCTTGGTTTAGATCAATCTTAGATACTATTTGGCAAGCCATAGAGTCTATAGAATTCCCTGTTTGGACTACGGTCCCCTGTTTGGCACCTTGAGTACCCCTGTGTGACTGCCGACGTCACAGGATTCGTGTATCTAGAATGATTGTAAATCAAGGCTATGTATAAATAAAGAAAAATTTATTAAAATGTTATTGTAATATCCTTGTTCCTATGATATGAAGTTGTGAATTGATTATTTGATGCCTAAGAAATCTTTGTTCGATATAGTATGTGATAATCGAGTGCCTTACATTACTTGCTATGTACTTTTTATTCTTATCTACCTCACTAGGTAATCTTACTTACCTATCTCCCTTCTCCTTGTTATGTTCTAGGTTGATCACCGTTCTTTTCGAACTTACAAAGTTGGACAAAGATCAAAAGCGGTTTTAGATTATGTTTTGTAAACTTTTGGTAAACTCCTAATAGGTGGCATCATATTTGAAGGCATGTAGTTATTATTCCAGACCTTGATTTGTAAGTTTGATGCTCATATAAGTAGTTTAGGTACATATATGTTCCAACTTAACCTAGAAGGGATTTATGTAAATAGTTTGTAATTAACATATATGCTATGCGTATATATATATTTAAATATGCTAATGGATCCTTTCGAATGGAATGTTGAATGAATGAGTTGATGCATTATTTTGATGTCGATCCTTGGTTAAAAAGACTATGCATAGATTGTAATGTTGAGCCGATGAGGTTTTGCCTAGCTATGATTGGATTTTATCCTAGGACCACCTTATAAAGGGTATAATAATCGAAATACCTAAGATGATCATTCCTAAAATGTTAGTTCGAATCATCTCATTTACCTAACATGATTGTATTTGTGTGAAGAGCATGTTGTTGTGATCTTGTGTGCTTTTTGTGTCATATGTATGATCATAGTTGGCGTGATTGTTATCCTTAATGGCCATCTCTCCTAGTAATCCATGCCTGTTTCTTGTTATGTTGCCTCCTTTTTCACTTGTATTTAGGTGTGTTGTTCGAGTAAGCTTCCTTACCTCGGGAATTTTACTGGTTAGTCTAGTAGGATCTTACATATCTGGTTATTATAGACGCTTTGTCGAGAGTTTTTCTATCATTGCTGCTTTTTTGACGAAGCTATTAAGGAAGAATGTTCCTTTTGTCTGGACTGATTCTTAGCTGGTAGGTTTTGAGAAGCTGAAGACAACTTTGACCCAAGCACCAATGTTGACTGAAGTTGATCCTAGGAAGGATTTTTCAATTTATATTAATTCTTCACAGTCCGGAATTGGATGTGTACTAATACAACATACGAGAGTATTTTCTTATGCTTCACATTAGTTATGCTCGCATAACTGTAATTACCCTACCCACGACCTCGAAGAATCTTTACCGTGAAGATTTGAGGCAATATCTCTACAGAGAGAAATGTTACATCTACAATGATCACAAGAGTTTTTTGTATCTCCTTGCTCATAATGAGCTTAACCTGAGCAGTGTCAATGGCTTGAGCTTCTTAAGGACTATGGCTATGAGATTAAGTATCACCCAAGTAAGGCTAACATCGCTGTTGTTTCCTTGAGCCATAAGACGATTTCATATCTACAATTTTTGTTTCCTACGACGAGGTTATACGATGATGGTAGTTTATTAGCAGAGTTGCAAGTTAAGCCATTTTTGGTCAAAGAGATTAAGGAAAAACTACTTACAGACAACTCCTTGCTTCCTATAATAAAGAAAGTTGAGCAGGGATCCACCTCAGTTTATGCTTTTGATCAGGGAGGAGTTCTATGCTTCAAGAGTCATTATTGTGTGACTGATGATGCCGAGTTGAAGCAAACTATTCTAGGTGAGGCTCATAACAACTCTTATGGTATGCATCTTGGTGGGGATAAAATGCATCGTAATCTAAAAGAGAGGTACCGTTGGGTTGGTATGAACAATGACATATCCTACTATATGGTAAGGTGATTGACTTGCCAACATGTTAAAGCAAAACATCATCATCCATTTTGTTTATTGCAGCCTATAAAGATTCTTAAGTGGAAGTAGGATTGAATAAAGATTCTTAAGTGAAAGTAGGATTGAATCACGATGGACTTTGTTAGTGGGTTGCATCTAACTCCTTCTAGGACTGAATCACCATGTCAGATCATTTTATTCCCGTTCGAGTTAATTATTCTCTACATAAGTTGGCTAAGTTTTATGTTATCAAAGATTGTTAGATTGCATTGTGTATCCTTTTCTATCATTTATGAACGAGATCTAATGTTCACTTATTGATTCTAGAAGGCCTGGCAAAAGGCATTGGGCACCTGTCTAACTTTTAGTACAACCTTTTTATCCACACACTGATGGTTAGTCTAAGAGAGTGATTCAGATTCTAGAGGATATGTTACTAGGTAGTGTGATTGAATTTTGTGGAAGTTGGGAAGATTTCATGGCCTTGGCTGAGTTTGCTTATAATAACATTTATTAGGCAAGAATTCGAATGGCACTGTACGAGGCTCTATATGGCCATAAATGGCGTACACCTTGATCCTTGCGAAATAGATATGCACTTTAGAGCAAGTATACTCATCGCACAAGTAATAAAGTGATAAGTATCGAGTGTCTGTAACACCCTCAACCTGGTTTTGAAGAAAACCAGAATTGAAGATATTACCAAGAACAAAATCCATAACTTATGTGACCAAATTATGAGATTTGGTCCAGCTTCAGAATAGACTTGTCCACCATCAGGATAAATTAAAATTTTTCTTAACAAGATCATAAGTGAAGTCCACGATACTTTATTTATAACCACTAAGAAACCACAAAAGTATATTATCACAATTTATGATCTTTAGAATTACATAGAATTTAAAGTGAAACTTAACCCCAACCAGAGGGACTACTTTCAGCATAGCTAAGTAGCAACAAGGTTTCCAATAAAATAAAATTTATAACATACTTTCATACATATCCTATTTCATGGCATATCATATCGACATGCGCATAAATACCCATATAACAATAATAAGTCTAGAAGACGTATGAAATGTTAAATTGAATACTTCACTTAAGGGTATTTATTTAAGAGTCTTTTTTCGATTACCACAATGTTAGCCATAATCGTTTAATAGATTCATAAGGATCCAAAACAATACCAGACCAGCTAAATACGGTATAACGTTTGGTTACCACATTGATTTGAAGCATAAGCCTCTTAATCAAAATCATAACTTAATATTGTGATCATACATTCATGAGGCACATATCATTGACACATGCGCACACTCAGACTCATAGGACTCATATCCTCTTCATGCAAACTCTTTTAGCTTTATTACTAGATTACACTGCACATCAAGTTCAACATGATACTACGTAAGAACACTTATTATAACCATTTGCATTAAACATGTTTCATCAAATCAAAGATGAACTATGGTCTCCTAGGCTTGTGAAATCATCTAGATATTATATACTCAGACCACCGTTTCCTTTTTATCAAGGCATATTCATATATCATGTTAACCTCTAAACATCCAAATCTATCCTCCTAGTAAAGAAAACAATTATAATCTATCAACAATCATACAAATAACCTAAAGTTATTATAATGGCCCTTTTTACACATCATGCTAGCACTCATCTACTAATATACAATCAAAGCCAAAGGAGGTAATTTAAAGATATTAAGCATACAAGTATCTAGTGCGACCCGCTAGGAGTTCTAAGGAAACTACAAGGCATACTTCTTCACAGTTATGGTCCCTTCCCGGCTCAAAGATAAATGGAAGATGTGATGCCCTGAAAAGTGAGGAGAGAAATAGGGTAAGCTAATGCTTAGTGAGGTAGTATTAAGATCCTAAAACCATTATTAAATCTTTTAACTTTATTCTCATTCTTTCCCCCAAACTTTCCATGGTTCTATTAGAATTGATGTGATTGAATGATCACTTACTAAGCCTTAAGTTTTCGATTACATGGTCTCCAAATACATTACCAAAACGTCCAATGACCTTAGAAAAGCTTCTAGTTAATCTTATAAGATTGTAATATTTAGTCTTCATCGAAGCTTCTTGTATTTACCCATATTATAAAGTGAGTATCATATTAAATAAATATTGCTTGCTATTCAAGTGCCATGTATTTAGTAGAATAGCTTATAGTTCCCAAAGTAATCTATTTAATTCTGATTGAAACATGTACCCTTAGAAAAGCTTACACATTAGATTAGCTCGTTTCACTTGTTAATATATTAACCCATGCGAATAATAGCAAGAATTACTTAATTTGCTTCTTAACAAACCTTTAACTATTTCCAAGTATGAGTCGAATTAATTAGAAAGTAAACTATCATACCTCGAGCTCAAGAGTGACCATACGAGTTCATGAATCATAGCACCAAAGAATGTACAAGGAAAAACTCAAGCAAGAGACCATTCAGAACAACTATGATAATCAGATCAACCACAATCTCATAGACATGGACACATCTATGTTTTTATAATTACATCATTCACTTATATATACCTCACTTGTTTAAAGATTGTACGTTACATTCTTGACTTACTTCTTATAGTTACGGTAACATGTTTAGGTTTAAAAAAATCAATTAGTAATTTGTCTTTACTAACTAAATGAATTCCCTTTTATCTTAGCAATTCAAGCAATAATCTAGCCATATTCGAAATAGATAGGGACATGAATTAACATTCAAGGCACATTATGAATATAGATTATTCACCACACAAAAATTCCAAACATAATATTACCATAAGTATAGATTGTTTACCAAGATAATTGTCATAACTCATTTTTTAATTTTATTTATAATTTCGTGCCTTCTTAATCATATTATCCACCATTCAAAGAAATTATACAATTAAAGGAGGAATACAATTTTCATTGGATTCACATTACTATCAACAATTTATCACAACTCTTTATTATGTTATCTTATAATCTCATATTTTTATTATATCATAGCCTTGAGAATCGATCTTCATCCTAGGTACACGAATCCCCAACCAAACTATCGCCAGAATATGGTACTCACAGTACTGGTCAATCCCTCATACTATCGCGAAGTGACCACCCAACTTCCCTCCTACTGTCGCCAAATAAGGACTGTAGTCCACCCTATACACGAGCTCAAGAGACTCTATGGCATGCCAACTATACCTACGACTAACTTGAGACCAAGGCTTTAATGTATGTCGTTCTTTAATCATATAAAAGAGCATATCTCCATTTCTTAATATCATATCAATGTTACAATACCCTTCCTTAAATGGGTAAGTACACATGTTCACTCCACGTGAACTCTCATTTCAATTCTCTTTGATCGAATGGCCCCAATAGCCAGGGTCACTTATTTCATTTCATTCATAACTCTTTTATATTTACGTCATCAATTCTGCAATAGATCAAGCATGAGCAAATCTTATTCCTCATAGTAATAAACATTTTCCAATCACAAATAACTTTCAAGAATACACATTTCAAGCCTCTTAGAGTATCAACCATATTTAATCATACATATATACAGTTTCTAAATTAGTAAACATTTCATGGCAAAATCAAACACATTCTATCTTAGTAGCTTTCGAAATAACAAGCCTTTCTTGGTATTTCATGCTAAATCAATCACACATCCAAATTATTAAGTATATAACATATCACATTTACTACATACATAGCTTTTAAGCTAGTAAGCATTTCATAGCATAAGTATCATTTCCTAATATATATATATATAGTTTCCAGTCAAACTTCATCTTATAAAGTACTTTCAAAAGGGTACTTACCTTGCATCTAGGCTTAGCCACATTTAGCACAATTAAACTTTTAGGAGTAAAAAAAAAAATCAATTGAGATAAGAAAATGAAAGTGGTCGGGATAGTTTCACACCATCCTGAGACCTTAAACTATGTTCACCTATTATCCCGATTTTACAGGATACCCAAATCCACCTTTCCTTAAACTTCCTAATTGGTCCTCTTTCTAGCCTTTGCACCATAAACACTTCCCTTTTTGATGTGTACCTCTAATTGAATAAACAACTCATCAATACTCAAACAGTCCGGATTAGATATGCCTACAGTTTTATACTTGAAAACAGTCCACTATCTTACTTTTATTGCAAAACAATCTCGAGGTTCTACAATTATCAAAACTGCTTCGAATTTTATTCATTATGTAAGCATATCAATCAAGGCAATTCAAAACAATTTATCATGCACCAAAAACAAGCAAAACATGACATCTTTTATTATGCACATGGTAGCTCGTTAGAACATCTCTTCTCAAGTTTATATGATCTTAAATCTGTCCTAATTTTCAATTTACTTATTGCCTCATGATCGAAGTAGTTTTAGGCAATATTTATAAAATTAAATCTGTCTTTAATTGGTTACACAGCCCCTGCCCTGTCCTAACATCCCACAACAGCTCCTAAACATTCTTATCTTTGTTAATAAACCATCATGCTTGCTTCAAATTTCACACCGATCAAAACTGTTCAGTGTTTTCCCTAGGTAAATTCAAAACAACCCCTAAATTTCATATACCAAGATATCTTGATTAAATTTTTCACAAAACAATTCATATCCCTTTTTATTTCACACAAAACAGTCCCATTTCACCATGATTCATAAAGCTATGCTAAATCCACTCAAACATCAAACACACCACTAGAAAGGATTCATTTGGACACTTATTACTCCATCATAGCTTATGTTTCACAACACACATTTTACATATCAAATCCCATAAAAATCATAGCAAGAACCAATATATATATACAGGAGTTATTTGATTGAGTTTACAAATCTTAACATGGATTTAATTCTCTAACAAATCAAGCATTTTTACCTATGCATGCACACCATTCGAAAGTACTAAGACCTTTAAATTACTCCATTACTCAATTCAAACAACACAGATAAATAACCATATTACAACGTCTCAATTGGTGAGTAATTCCATTGATATCACTCAAAGGGGACCTATCCATATGAGGCATCAAAGAAATTCGAATTAAAGGAATGAAAGGAAGATCATTTTACCTTCCTCTTGGTCTAAACGGCTTGTCCTTCAAGAATTCTACCAAGTTTGTTCTTAACTCCTCAAGGATTCATGGAGTTCCTATCTCCTCTCCCACTCTCTCTCTTTCTTCACTTTGGCTTCAGTTAATACCCAAGAAGAAGACAATTTCTTCTTCATTTGCTTACGCCGAAATCCACCTATCTTCCCAATAGTGTGACAAGTGTTTACCTCCTTGGAAAACTTGTTAATTTAGCATGCAACTCACGTATTTAAAATATTACTCGTTTTGGTCCTTTGTATTTTAAGCATCCATCTTTTCTTTTCATTCATTTTGGTTCTAAACCTTTGATTAGTCACCTTGAAACATAATGTAATAACTTCTTAAGTATCAACAAACTCCTAGGCCTAATTTAGGGATATTACAATTCTCTCCCCCTTAAAAGAAATTCGTCCATGAATTTCTTCAATAACGTCATAATCGTATAACCAATCTCAGAATATTTCCACCTACTCTGAGTTTCAAACAATATAGACAAATTGTATTACTTGCAAGTTGCCAATACAAAACAGAAACTTGAACTCCTAGGTGGCACAATAACTTATAATGACGTATCTACTTCCGATTTAGTCCGAAAAATCGACTAAATCCAAGCTCTGATTCCAAACTGTAACACCTTCAACCTGGTTTGGAAGAAAACTGGAATTTAAGATATTACCAAGAACAAAATCCTGAACTTATGTGACCAAATTATGAAATTTGGTTCAGCTTTAGAATAGACTTGTCCAAAATCAGGGTAAATTAAAATTTTTCTTAACAAGATCATAAGTGAAGTCCAAGATACTTTATTTATAACCACTAAGCAACCATAGAAGTATATTATCACGATTTATGACCTTCAGAATTACATAGAATTTAAAGTGAAACTTAACCCCAACCTAGAGGGACTACTTTAAACATAGCTAAGTAGCAACGAGGTTTCCAATAAAACAATTTATAACATACTTTTATACATATCCTATTTCATGGCTGAATTGTTTATAAGAGAAGTAATTAGACTGCACGGTGTTCCCATATCCATTATATCTTACTGGGACTCTCGATTTACATCCAAATTTTGGAATGCACTTCAAAAAGATTTGGGGACCAAATTAAACCTCAGTACTGCCTTCCATCCACAATCTGATGGACAACCGGAAAGAATAATACAAATTCTTGAAGACATGCTCAGAGCTTGTGTGATTGACCTTGGGAAAAATCCCTACCATTAATTGAATTTGCCTACAATAATAGTTACCAAACATCTATTAAGATGGCACCATTCGGAGCCTTATATAGGAGGAGGTGTAGGACTCTTTTATGTTGGTCAGAATTAGGAGAAAATAAGGTCTTAGGGCCTGAATTGCTTCGAGAAACGAAAGCTCAAATACAAATTATTCACAATAGATTGAAGGAAGCTTTTGACAGACAAAAAGCCTATGCTGATATCAAGAGAAAAGATATCCAACATGAAGTAGGAGATCGAGTGTTTTTGAAGGTATCACCGTGAAGGAAAATACTCAGATTCGGAAAGAAGGAAAAACTGAGTCCTCGTTTCATCGGACCCTTTGAGATTGTAGAAAGAGTTGGTCCAGTTGCTTATAGACTAGCCCTTCATAAGGAGTCTGATAGAATTCATAATGTCTTTCATGTATCAATGTTAAGAAGATATCGTTCAGATCCATCACATATTCTGCAACCTGATGAAGTTGAACTCAATCCCGATTTATCATACAATGAAAAACCAGTCCAAATTCTGGATAGGGAGGTTAAAAGACTCCGTAACAAAATGTACCATTAGTCAAGGTGCTTTGGAGAAATCACAATATTGAAAAGGCTACGTGGGAACCAGAAAAAACTATGCGAAACCAATACCCACATCTCTTTCCCACAGGTAAATTCGAGGAAGAATTTCTTTTAAGGGGGAGAGAATTGTAATACTCCTAATTAAGTCCTAAGGATTGTGTGTGGTTGAAATTGATAGGAGTAAATCCATTATTAAAACAAAAAGGGATGTAGAGGACTAAATTGAAGAAAGCTCGAAATGTGAGTGAAAATACAACGGACCAAAAACTTTACTTATTAAAGACCATGGTTTGCATGGTAAACAAATCAAATAATAGGGACATTACACTTTTCCAATTCCCTTAGACCATTCGGTCAACTAAGGGGAAGAGTCATCCCCTTCATTGAGTTAGACCAAAACACACACTTAGAAAGAGAGAATGAGTGAGAAAGCTTGTAACCTTTAAAATTAAGCTACGATTGGGAGAATTGAACAAATTAGATTCACTTGGCACCTTAAGGGAGCTAAAATCTACTTCCTTAATGAATTGCATGCTTGATTATTTTGGTGTAGTTGTAAATCTTATTGTTTGTTTCAAATGAATGATTGTATGGATTCTTGAATTGAAACCATGAATCGGGTTGATGTTTTGAGACAGTAGAAGATTTCATTTGATGGTTAAATTCATGGATTTATTGAATTGTTTTGATTATATAATAATATTGAAACTAGCAAGTACTTCTCTTGCGCCAAGAAACAATGTTAATCATGTTTAAGCTGTTTTGAAATCTAGCATATGTAGTGGATACATCGAATGAATTGAATATGCAATTAGAGAATTATGTTCAGTCGTGAAATTATTTAGAATGGTCAGGTTTGTTGATTTAAGATGTGGCTTCCAAAAATAGGGCAGAAAATGTGTAATTTAGTAAATTGTTGGCAATGATAAATTGAATAGATGTAAAATATTGATTAGGAAACTGTTCTGCCTTAATTCAATTGAAATCGGGGCTGTTATACGTGAGAAATGGACTGTTATGTTCAAAGAATTGAATAATCCAATATTTGTATTTTATTAGCAGTAAATCGGACTATTTTAGTGGAGATGTATGTCGATTAAGGACTGTTTAATTCCAATGAATGTAGGTTAATCTAAAGTTGCCCTATTTTTAGCTACTTAGGTGACTTAGAGATTAAATTGGTATGATGTTTGATAGCATGTTAAATTGTGGTCACATGTATTTGGATATTGTGGAATGTGAATAATTTATTAAAAATGCATGTTGAAATAAGTGAACACTTTGATGACCATCGAATTAAGGTAGAGGGTTAATGAACAAGAATTTTGATTAGGATGTGAACTCAAATGATTGTTCAATGTGTCTAATAGAATGTATGTACTGCGAAATGTAGACTGGGAAGAGATTGAAGATAAAAGAACTAACGTAGATCAACAAGCTGATAGACAAAAAGGGGTCGTGATTCAGGATCGTCAATAACTCAGAAACAACCTGTGAGTAAAGTTTAAAGGCTCAGAAAGGGGATTTCAACCTTTCCGAGCTTTGTTTCTAATTGATATATTTTAAAGTATCAAATGTTTGCTATGCTCATGCTATGTTAATACAAGCTTGGAGTCAAGGTAAGTATTTCCTTGAGAAATACTTGTTTATGACATCGATTTAAAAGCATGCTCAAGTTTGAATGTATTGCTAGGCTACGGATGTTTGATAAGCCAAATGTTAATGTTATGTTACCTGTTAATTTATGAAACCGAAAGTGATTGAATCATGCAATAATGAGCATGTACACTTGAATTATATGATAAGCTATTGATTCAATGCAAAGAAGCTATAAATGATAAGCTTAAATATATTGGCCATGGGCCTTCGAATACAAAGGTAGAGACTAGGGTCTCTAAATGTGTGTGATATAACCCTATTGAAAGAAAGGGGTAATGGCACAATGATGTGCATTTCGATTGGAGCTAAGCTCATGTATATGCATTGAAATGAAAATAATGTTTAAAGTAAAGCCTTGGTCTCGAGTCAGTCGTAGATATAGTTGGCATGCCATAGAGTTCGTAAAGCTTAGTGTCGTGGTGGACTACGGTCCGGGACAGTGGTCCCTAATGGGCGACAGTAGGAGGGATGTGTATGTGGTCACTTGGCGACAGTAGGAGGGATTGACCGGTACTAAAAGTACCATGTGTTTTATGGGCGATAGTTGGTTAGGGACTCGTGTATCTAGACTAGACTATCGAGTCGCAAGGCTATGGTTATTGAAGATTTGAAAGAAATTGATGAGACTTATAAATTGTGGAAACTTGATTATTGGATTATATCATAATGTAGCATATGAAACAATGAATGAATGTTATTGGGTGATAGGGATCCTTGCTTTGTTAAATATAAGCACATGAACGTTGATTCCCAAGATTATATCAAATGACCATATGTGTAATATCCCCAAACCCGAGCCTAGTAGCATGTTACTAAAAGTGGTAACTTAATTAAATTAGGGAATTGTGATATCCCTAAACCGGGACTAGAAATTGTTACCACTATTTAAACTTATTGGCTAGTTAAATTATGTCCAAATTGAATGGAATAAGGGAGCTAATTGTGACAATTAAAAAGAGGACACTTGAACTATAGTGACTAAATTGAGCTATTCTCTAAACCGAGTGATCAAATTAAAAAGGACCAAAATGAATAGAAAATGGAAATGCATGATTGCATGGTAAAATAAAATTGGATTGTGGACAATCCACATGTCCCCTAAGCCTTGCAAGCCCGGCCACTTTAGGTGGTACACACCATCTTCTTCATTTGTTCATCAAACCTAAAACACCATTGAGAGAAAGGAGAGAAAATGCAAGCTTAATTCACGTGGGGATTGTGATAAAGCTTTGAAATTGTGTTCAAATTTTAAGGTAATGTTTAGTGTTCATGAATTCCTCTTTGATTTTGTGATTATAACAACTTGTTTGGCTTGAGAAATATTAGATTGATTGCTGGAAATTGGGAATTGATTAAGAGTTTTGTATGTGTTCTTATATTGAACCAATTGGTATATATGTCTAGTGAGAACACATTAGAATCGAATGGCCTTTGAAATTGATGTTGTCATGAACCAAATTGATGGTGAATTGTTATGTTAGTTGCTGGAAAAACTTAGATGATAATTACAATGGATGATTGATATGTGAATTGAAATTCTTGTTGCTGGAAATTCTAGTGAGATGATGTCTTATTGAACCAATTCGAAAATATTGCTCAATTTCCCTGTTTTTATAGGTTTGACACATAATTGGACTGACTTAGACATGTATGAATGAGTATATATGTTGAACAATCATGTTAGAATCTGATACGGAAGCCAGGATCCAAGAATTACCTCAAAATCTAGGAACCCTCTAGATCGCAATTAATCTAGCAAACTCACTAATATGATCCGAGAAAACCCCAAACTCTAAGTTCAGCAAATCGATAATAAAGCATGATCTTGATGTAGAAAACGAGATAGGATGAATTTGACTGGGGCGGTGTTGGATAGATTTGTCCTTGGCACCCTCCTAATCGCAATTGAATAGGAAAACACCTACAAACGGCACGAATCTCTCCGATGAATGGATGATGACGCGATAGATGTTGTAGGATATTTTGTCCTCGGCACCCTCTTAGACGCGATTATCTAAGCAAGCAACCTCAAGCGGCTCTAACCCACCCTCCTAGATGCAATTACCTAGGCAAGCAAGAGTGTGAAGATGATCTCCATTACAAGAACTTGACGAACATACGTTGAAGAAGATTTCTGATACGAAAAATAACAAGGCAAATCTATCTACCTTGAAAATAAAATGGCCCATGGCCAAAGGTTTTTTGTAACTCAAAACTTCATGATGTTGTTCTTATTAATGAATCAAATATGCCTTTAAATAGGCTACAAATGAAGAGTTAAATTAGGAAAAGTAAAGATAATAATAAAATAAATAAACATATTTTATCTAACCTAAAAAACTAATAAATAAATAACAAATCTAATCCTAAATCTTCTAAATATCTTCATAAAGAATCCTAGATTAAATTTAAGTACAAATAATCAATAAAATTATTGAAAATTCGTAATAAATAATATTTCCTGTAATAAATCCGTATAGAGATTTTTGCTCGAATAGTCTTCACTAAAACGGACATAACTTGAACTCCCGACGTCGAATTGATGCGTTTCAAGATGCGTCGGAAATCTAAGAGACATACAAATATGTTTGAAGAAGACATGTAGACTCAGAAGTGCCCGGATCCCATTTGAAAATTCGATGCAAGTCGGCTGAAATTCCAGACTTATAAAATAGCTTCAACTCTTTGGCTACAATGCATCATTTTAGCCCCCATACATGTATCAATCTCCCCTGTTGAAAACGATTCATCCCGAATCATAAGATTTGTTGATCACAACCTTCAAGTCTCTTGAGATGTCTCCAGGAATGAAATATTGAAACTAGGATCTATATAGAGAATTATATTTTTTTCTTTTTTCTCAACTACTAAAACAACATTAAAAGATAATTGTTTCAAACACCTAAACCAAGGCTCTGATTACCAATTGATACGGAACCAGGATCCAAGAATTACCTCAAAATCTAGGAACCATCTAGATCACAATTAATCTAGCAAACTCACTAATATGATCCGAGAAAACCCCAAACTCTAAGTTCAGCAAATCAATAATAAAGCATGATCTTGATGTAGAAAACGAGATAGGATGAATTTGACGGGGGCAGTGTTGGATAGATTTGTCCCTGGCACCCTCCTAATCGCAATTGAATAGGCAAACACCTGCAAATGGCACGAATCTCTTTGATGAATGGATGATGACGCGATAGATGTTGTAGGATATTTTGTCCTTGACACCCTCTTAGACGCGATTTCCTAAGCAAGCAACCTCAAGCGGCTCTAACCCACCCCCTTAGATGCAATTACCTAGGCAAGCAAGTGTGATAGAGTAGCGCAATCTTGGATTTGGAAGCCTTCAATCAAGTTGTTGCAAGAACTAGGAGCTCTAGACTCAATCAAGGAAGTTTGGGCAGATCTGAAAATTCAAGAGAAAAGAGAAGGGATTTTCTTGAAATTTTCAGATTCAAGGCTGGAAATTTAAAGAAAGAAAGATAAGATGAAGGATTATATTAAAATAAATAAGAATATAAAAAAGAAGATTAAAAAAGATTGAGAAAGAGATAAGTAAAACAAATCTGAAAATTTCAGCTTTGTTTATGGAATTATGGAATTATGGAAGATGGAGTGAAGGTTGAAGATGAAGAAGAAGATGGCTTGCAAATTGTTGATGTTGTTTTGTCCTCGACACACTCTTAGACTCAATTATCTAAGCAAGAAACCTCAAGTGGCTCTAACCCACCCTCCTAGATGCAGTTACCTAGGCAAACAAGAGTGTGAAGATGATCTCCATTACAAGAACTTGATGAACTTACGTTGAAGAAGACTTCTGATACGAAAAATAACAAGGCAAATCTATCTACCTTGAAATAAAATGGATCATGGCCAAAGGTTTTTGCAATTCATAAACTCATGATGTTGTGCTTATTAATGAAGCAAATATGCCTCTAAATAGGCTACAAATGACGAGTTCAACTTAAATTAGGAAAAGTAAAGATAATAATAAAATAAATAAACATATTTTATCTAACCGAAAAAACTAATAAATAAATAACAAATCTAATCCTAAATCATCTAAATATCTTCATAAAGAATCCTAGATTAAACTTAAGTACAAATAATCAATGAAATTATTGAAAATTCGTAATAAATAATATTTCCCGTGATAAAACTGTATAGAGATTTCTGCTCGAACAACCTTCACTAAAATGGACATAACTTGAGCTCCCAATGTTGGATTGATGCGTTTCAAGATGCGCTGGAAAGCTAAGAGACAGATGAATATGTTTGAAGAAGACATGTAGACTCAGAAGTGCCCGGATCCCATCCGAAAATTCGATGCAAGTCGGCTGAAATTCCAGACTTATATAAAACAGCTTCAACTCTTTGGCTACAATGCATCATTTTAGCCCCCCATACATGTATCATTCTCCCCTATTGAAAACGATTCGTCCCGAATCTTAATAGTTGTTGATCACAACCTGCAAGTCTCTTGATATGTCTCCAGGAATGAAATATTAAAACTAGGATCTATATAGAGAATTATATTTTTTTCTTTTTTCTCAACTACTAAAACAACAGTAAAAGATAATTGTTTCAAACACCTAAACCAAGGCTCTGATTACCAATTGATACGGAAGCCAGGATCCAAGAATTACCTCAAAATCTAGGAACCCTCTAGATCACAATTAATCTAGCAAACTCACTAATATGATCCGAGAAAACCCCAAACTCCACGTTCAGCAAACCGATAATAAAGCATGATCTTGATGTAGAAAATGAGATATGATGAATTTGATGGTGGCGGTGTTGGATAGATTTGTCCCTGGCACCCTCCTAGTCGCAATTGAATAGGCAAACACCTGCAAATGGCACGAATCTCTCCGATGAATGGATGATGACGAGATAGATGTTGTAGGATATTTTGGAAAATGAGATATGATGATTTTTCAGAAGATTAAAAAAGATCGAGAAAGAGATAAGTAAAACAAATCTGAAAATTCCAGCTTTGTTTATGGAATTATGGAAGATGGAGTGAAGGTTGAAGAAGAAGATGGCTTACGAATTGTTGATGTTGTTTTGTCCTCGGCACCCTCTTAGACTCAATTATCTAATCAAGCAACCTCAAGCGGCTCTAGCCCACCCTCCTAGATGCAATTACCTAGGCAAGCAAGAGTGTGAAGATGATCTCCATTACAAGAACTTGACGAACTTACGTTGAAGAAGATTTCTGATACGAAAAATAACAAGGAAAATCTATCTACCTTGAAAATAAAATGGCTCATGGCCAAAGGTTTTTGCAATTCATAAACTCGTTATGTTGTGCTTATTAATGAAGCAAATATGCCTCTAAATAGGCTACAAATGAAGAGTTCAACTTAAATTAGGAAAAATAAAGATAATAATAAAATAAATAAACATATTTTATCTAACCTAAAAAACTAATAAATAAATAACAAATTTAATCCTAAATCATCTAAATATCTGCATAAAGAATCCTAGATTAAACTTAAGTACAAATAATCAATAAAATTATTGAAAATTCGTAATAAATAATATTTCCCGTGATAAAACCGTATAGAGATTTCTACTCGAACAACCTTCACTAAAATGGACATAACTTGAGCTCCCGATGTCGGATTGATGCGTTTCAAGATACGTTAGAAAGCTAAGAGACAGAAGAATGTGTTTGAAGAAGGCATGTAGACTTAGAAGTGCCCGGATCCCATCCGAAAATTCGATGCAAGTCGGCTAAAATTACAGACTTATAAAACAGCTTCAACTCTTTGGCTACAATGCATCATTTTAGCCCCCATACATGTATCAAAGAGTGTGAAGATGATCTCCATTACAAGAACTTGACGAACTTACGTTGAAGAAGACTTCTGATACGAAAAATAACAAGGCAAATCTATCTACCTTGAAATTAAAATGGCCCATGGCCAAATGTTTTTTGTAACTCAAAACTTCATGATGTTGTTCTTATTAATGAAGCAAATATGCCTTTAAATAGGCTACAATGAAGAGTTCAACTTAAATTAGGAAAAGTAAAGATAATAATAAAATAAATAAACATATTTTATCTAACCTAAAAAACTAATAAATAAATAACAAATCTAATCCTAAATCATCTAAATATCTTTATAAAGAATCCTAGATTAAATTTAAGTACAAATAATCAATAAAATTATTGAAAATTCGTAATAAATAATATTTCCCTTAATAAATCCGTATAGAGATTTCTGCTCGAATAGTCTTCACTAAAACGGACATAACTTGAGCTCCCAATATTGAATTGATGCGTTTCAAGATGCGTTGGATAGCTAAGAGACATGCGAATATGTTTGAAGAAGACATGTAGACTCAGAAGTGCCCGGATCCCATCCAAAAATTCGATGCAAGTCGCTGAAATTCCAGACTTATAAAACAGCTTCAACTCTTTGGCTACAATGCATCATTTTAGCCCCCCATACATGTATCAGAATCCTTGTCTAAGTGATTAATGAAGCTAGAATCTAGCTTAAGAAAATCTGTCCAGAAGACTCTGTTTCGGGCAGTATGTTTAAATTTTTGTACAAAATCATATAGACTAAATTAGGGAATAAATCTTATATGTACAGAATCATGAGTATGTCTAGTTTCATATGTAACAAACGGAATTGAATTTCGAGTTATAAAACAGTTTGTAGAGATTAATCCCTAAGGACATTGCAAAATGTCCAATGGCATAATTTGGTCTGTTTTTAAATAAAAGCTGTATTAATTTACAATGAATAAAAATGCAAGGCCTATACGATTAGAAGGAAAATTAAGTTAGCTTTCTAACAGTGTAAATGGTTCGAAATTCTGACGTACGTAATAAAAGATATGAACATTTAAGCAAGTAGTGCACATGCTGCCATGCAGCAACAGTCTTGATGTTTTGAATTGAATGCTTCAATGTATGGAGTCATATAATGACTTAAATGGTTGCTGGATTCTACCTAATACACCATGCATTGTATGTAATGATAGATCAAGTGGAAATTGAGGAAAAAGTGGCTTACATAGATCAGCAAGCTAGTAGAGGGAAAGTGATTTTGATTCGGGAACGTCAATAGCACAGAAAATTCCAGTGAGTGTAGTTTAAAGTTTGGAGAGGGCGGTAACCTCTCCAAGTCCATTTCTGATTTGAATTACTCATTGATTCTTAGTGTAAATTTTGTAATGAGCTTGCTATTGAGCATTAGCAAGGTAAGTGCTCTTTTGAGAAGTTTTGAGTGGTTACTTGATTGAGAAGCATGCTTGAATTACAATTGATTGTCATGATATGCTTCTTGCTTAATTGAACTATGATGAAATGAAGCATGTTTGTTATAATTAGAAGTAACTCAATTCATTGTTTGATGACATATTGATTGACATACCCTCATTGACTATTGGAATATTGATTACTTGACTATTGATATTGGAATTGACATTGAACCCTATTCGAAAAAGGGCTATTGGCACTAGATGTGCATGTTGATTCAAACTATATATTGAAATGGTTAAAATGATGTTATTGTAAGCCCTGGTCTCGAATCGGTCATAGATATAGTTGGCATGCCATAGAGTCCATAGAGCTCAATGTGAGGGTGGACCACAGTCCGGGACATTCGTCCTTATTAGGCGACAGTAGGAAGGAAGATTTGTTATTGGTCATTAGCGACAATAGGAGGGATTATTGACCGGTACTTGTACCATATTGATTAATGTTTTGGCGACAGTTTGGTTGGGGACTCGAGTATCTAGACAGAGTTATCGATTCTCAAGGCTATACTTAAAATGAAAGACATACACCACATCTATTGAATCCATAAATGAAATAAAGGAATCGTATTGGTAAATGCTATATGATTGACCCATTGATGTTATTCGAATGGCATATTGTACTCTTTATTATGCAATTGATGATTGATACATGCTTATAGTATAAACCTCACATTGGTTATGATTGAAATTGCACATATGGTTATTGTTTTATTGATTGTTCGAATGGTTCCTTATTGATGGGGGAACCATATCATCTATTAGGTGGTTCGTAGTTGAGACTTGTTTGAATGGTTGCTTGTATTCTTTAAACTCACTCACTAAGCTTTTCTTATCAAGTCTCCTTGCTACGATACAGGTTAATATCAGATCCTATCTTAAAGTCAAGGCTCACTCTTGTCACATTTTGCTTGAAAAGTATGTATTCAATTTGTTATAGCACTCTTAGGATGGTGGCACCTAAGGCTTGTAAATATATGATTATCCAGTATGGTTTGTATAACTTAAGTGAAATTAGAACCCTTAAGGTGTAACGTTTGCATTTTGAGCATGTATGCGCATAGTTTGACTATTATGCTTGATGATTAGAAATTGAACATTGACTATCTCATGTGCTTGCTATGCTTCCATCCAACATAGTGTAAGATGACACTAAACTTCAATAGGTATAATGGCAATTCTCCTAAATATGCATAAAGCTTATTGATCACCTTAGGTTCTAGGTTGAAATGTTCATATAACATTGAAGTATGCATAATTGATCTTGTCCTTCCAAACATAGATTGATAACCACTTAAATGTAAGCTAATGACTTAATATGAGTAGATTAAAATCGAATGCATTATCCTTCTTCCCCATTCGATAGACTTACTTGCTTAGCAAGTAAGTTTGAAACTTGTTACTTGATATTTAAGTAAACTTGAATCTCATTGAACTTGCTTGTCCTAATCTAATTGTTCTTGTTGGTACCTATATGTATTGTGTAGTAACATGCCTAATTCTACTAAGGGGGTTTGAGTATGTTATAGAATGGTAATCAGAGCTTTAAGTTTACATGATTCTAGGTTCTATTGCATGAATAAGGTATTGTTATTGATGACTTAGGTGTCACCTAGGAGTTAAGTGAACGTTGATTGGATTGTGACTTGAGCTTGACTATCTTTTACTTCTTATACATAAAATGTCTGAAACGAGGTTAGGCAAAGATAATGAAAGCCCGACCAGCTCCTCTAATGAGGGAGGGAGTGTGAGGATGGAGCAAAATCCTCAAGAACCGGCTGGACCTCAACAAGTTCAGCAGGAAGCTCCTGCAATTCATCCCATACAATGGGAATGCTTCTCCAGTCTCAAGGAGATGTTTGATTAGATGATTGTCTCTATGAGACAGAATCCTCCAACTCTTCCTGACCCTCCAGTAGCAAAACCGACAAGAGCTCCAATTGACAAGTTAGCTCAACACCGAGCTTACACCTTCACTTGTGAACAAGTGAAGACAAGCCAGAAGAAGCGGAGTACTGGCTGGAGAATACGACAAGAATCTTGTCTAAGCAACTGCAGTGCTCAGATGAACACAAACTGGAGTGTGCAGTAGATTTGTTGGCCGAGGAGGCACTGAATTGGTGGGAGACTACTACCTTGGCAGCACCTGAAGAAGTTGTCACCTGGTAATTCTTCCTCAAAGAATTCAAAAAGAAGTATATTAGTGATCAGTATCTTATGGAACGCAAAAAGTTCTCGTACCTGAAGCAAGGAGGAAAATTGATACGAGCATGAGAGGGGTCAAAATAATCATCTTGGAAAAGAAGTTGAAAATGCTTTGCAAGTCAGAAACATCAGTCAACTTGCGAAGCATTTTTGGATGAGATCCAGGCATTTATGGATCAACATGTCTCTTAAAAATTGTCCGTTTGCAAATTATCTTTCCAACTCATCTTGAAACGCCTCAATCGGACATCTGGATCTCAAGATACGTCTATTTTAGCGAAGACAGCTCATGCAGAAATTTCTATACGGGATTAATACGAGATTTTTGGATAATTACGAATTGTCAAGATTTTATTTGATTATTTGTAATTTAAATCATTATAGGATTCTGCAATATCTATTAGGATCAGATTTATTTAATTAGGATTTTATTTTTAGCATTTATTTATTATTAGAAGTTACTTATCTAATTAGGAGATTAGATTTTAGTATTTATTTATTGTATTTAATTCCTAAGTTTAGTAGGATTAGAACTTCTCCATGGCCCATTTAAAGGAGGCTTCACCCACATTGTAATTCAGATTTGAATGATTAAATAAAATTCTCTTTTGAGTTCCAACTTGCAAGAACATTATCTTGTATCTTCACACTCCTGCTTGCCCATACAAAAGTGTTTGGGAGGGTGGGCTAGAGCCGCTTGAGGTTGCTTGCTTAGATAATTGCGTCTAAGAGGGTGCCGAGGACAACTATCAATTCATCACGCCATCTCCACATATTCAAGCTTCCTCCATTGACGCCACCACCATAAGCAAATCTGAATTTTTAGATTTGTTCTTTATTTTGGTTTGTTTTGTTTTTCTCTTTATTCGAATTTGCGCTACTCTATCATTTGGTACTAGAATAAATATTTTGGTTTGTTTTGTTTTGTTTTTTGGCCACATATGAGGAAAACCGTGGGAAAGGTATACGCATATTGCATCGTATGTAAACAAGCAAAATCCAAGGCAAGTCCTAACGGTTTATATGCACCCCTTCCTATGCCTTCTTTCCCTTGGGTCGATTTATCTATGGACTTAATTCTTGGATTACCTCGTACCAAAAAGGGTCGAGATAGTATTTTTGTTGTGGTTGACAGGTTTTCAAAGATGGCTCACTTCATACCATGCCATAAAACGGATGATGCAACACATGTAGCTGATCTCTTCTTTAGAGAAGTAGTACGACTTCATGGAATTCCACACACCATCTTTTCCAATAGAGATGTAAAGTTCATAAGCCATTTTTGGAAGGTTTTGTGGGGAAAGATAGGTACCAAACTTCTTTATTCTACTACTTGTTACCCACAGACGGATGGACAAACCGAGGTAATAAATCAGATCTTAGGTGCATTACTCAGAACCGTTGTCGGTAAGAACACAAAAACTTGGGAAGAATATCTACCTTTTGTAGAGTTTGCCTACAACCGTTCTATTCATTCATCCACTGGTTATTCTCCATTTGAAGTAGTTTATGGTTTTAACCCCTTAACTACATTAGACCTTGTTCCTTTACCTATTGATAATATTAGCAGCTTAGATGGCGAAAAGAAAGCAGAGTTAGTTAAATCCATTGACACTAAGGAAAAGCAAAGAATGGAGAAAACATATGAAAACATTGATGCCAAAGTCAACAAAGGCCGACGCCAAGTTGTCTTTGAACCAGGAGATTGGGTTTGGTTGCACATGCGTAAAGAAAGATTTCCAAACCATAGGAAATCCAAATTTGATCCATGAGGAGATGGACCATGCCAAGTCCTTGAAAGGATCAACAACAATGCATACCGAATTGATCTACCAGGTGAGTATAATGTGAGTACAACTTTTAATGTTTCTGATCTTTCTCCCTTTGATGTTTCAGATTCGTGGAAGAAGAATTTCTTGAAGGAAGTCCACACTTAACATCCTTCAAGAATAATTGGGTCACAAAAACTCAACTTGCTGCACCTTTGGAGATGGATATCCATGAGCCTTTAGATGTCAATTAATTAGTCCTTTTTATTGTAATTAGACCCAATACTTGTTACTATAAAAGATTGGGGCAGATTTTTATTTTTAGCCCAAATTAGGATTTACAAGTGTTTTTAGGCCTAGTTAGCTTTTAAAACAGCCCTCACATGCCTCCTTGCCCAAGAACCAATTTCTTATCATCTAAACCAGCCCAAATACCCTTAAATTCGTCCAAATAAAGGCCCTATCAACTTTTACTTGCTGCCCAATCAAAACAGCTCTTATCAGCCCATTACTTGATGCCCAAGCAAACCAGCCTTCATCAAGTTTACTTGTTGCCCAAGCAACAAGCCCTTATCAGCTTATCACTTGCCTTATCACCCTATCCCTTGCCACACAAGCACAAGGAATTTAAAGGCTGTTATTTTATTATTATTTTTAATTAGATTAGGTGATAGAGTAGCGCAATCTTGGATTTGGAAGCCTTCAATCAAGTTGTTGCAAGAACTAGGAGCTCTAGACTCAATCAAGAAAAGTATGGGCAGATCTGAAAATTCAAGAGAAACTAGTTGAGGGTTTCTTGAAAATTTCAGATTCGGGGCTGGAAAATTAAAGAAATAAAGACAAAATGAAGGATTAGATGATAAGAAATAAGATTATAAAAAAAGATTGAGAAGGAGATAAGTAAAACAAATCTGAAAATTCCAGCTTTGCTTATGGAATTATGGAAGATGGTGTGAAGGTTGAAGATGAAGATGGCTTGCAAATTGTTGATGTTGTTTTGTCCTCGGCACCCTCTTAGACTCAATTATCTAAGCAAGCAACCTCAAGTGGCTCTAACCCACCCTCCTAGATGCAATTACCTAGGCAAGCAAGAGTGTGAAGATCTCCCTCACAAGAACTCGATGATCTTATGTTGAAGATGGCTTCTAGACAAGTTTACCGAACACTTGCAAACTCAAAGAATACTAAAATCTCCAAAGAGAAATTTTTATTAATCAATGAAATCTTAAAAACAAAGAAGAAGACATCATCCTTTTATAGATGAAGGATGGCTTTAACCTAAAGCTAAGAATGAATAAAATAAACAAACAAATATGGTCCATTAAATTGGACTTGATCTAATGGCTTGGGAGAAGGGTGGCTGGTTCCTAAAGTATATAAAACCCTAAAAACATAATTTAAATGTTAATAATTAGGTTGGGTTAAGTTTAATTCGTCCAAAGCCTTATACGTTAGCTTTTGGGCTGAATTTTACAAAATTCGTAATAATCCCGTATCCAGTTTCCTGCATGCGCAGTCTTCAGTAAATTGGACGTATCTTAAGTTTTTGATGTCCGATTGACGCCTTTCAAGATGCGTTGGAAAGGTAACTGAACGACGGAGAATTTGTTAGGAGACAACTCAACCCAGAAATTCCTGTATCCCATCCGAAAACTCGTCGCAAGTTAGCTGACTTTCCAGACTTCACAAATAGATTCAGTTTCTTGTCCAAGATGCATCGTTTTTGACCTCCTGTGCGTGCATTGTTTTGGCCATTATTGTTTGCCTCGAACAAATTCAGCTTCTTGTCCAATATGAGTAATTTAACCCCGCTCATGCATGTATCATTAGGTTTTCCTTGTTTTAGTAGAAGTTAAATTACTTTGTCTATCCTTCACCTATAAAAGGATGAAGCCTCCATCATTTTAAGGTAGATTTTCTTTGATTTATGAAATATTTAGTGAGTTTGTTTTTGAAATTGCTGATTACTTGTGCCTTCGAAGTCTTCGTCAACATAAGTTTGACGAGTTCTTGTGAGAGAGATCATCTTCACACTCTTGCTTGCCTAGATAATCACGTCTAGGAGGGTGGGTTAGAGCCGCTTGAGGTTGCTTGCTTAGATAATTGAGTCTAAGATGGTGCCGAGGACAAAACAACATCAACAATTCGCAAGCCATCTTCATCTTCAACCTTCACACCATCTTCCATAATTCCGTAAACAAAGCTGGAATTTTCAGATTTGTTTTACTTATATCTTTCTCAATCTCTTTTAATATTTTTTATATTCTTATTTCTTATCATATAATTCTTCATCTTGTCTTTCTTTCATTAAATTTCCAGCCTTGAATCTGAAAAATTCAAGAAAATCCCTTCTCTTTTCTCTTGAATTTTCAGATTTGCCCAAACTTCCTTGATTGAGTCTAGAGCTCCTAGTTCTTGCAACAACTTGATTGAAGGCTTCCAAATCCAAGATTGCACTACTCTATCAAAAATCGATCGAGCAGTATGTTAGCGAGTTCTGCAAATACTGCAAATATGGGTCAGAGTTTATAAAGAAAGAAGAGTACAAATGTAGAATGTTCATAGATGGACTCAATGATGAGTTAGGCCCCATGTTCACTGCTTTAGGGATTACTGACTTCCAAGAATTGGTCAACCGAGTCATAGCTACCGAAGCCAAGATGAAGACTTCAGCAAAAAGATCGGAAAATCAGTCCCGAGATAACAAAAGATCGAGGGATGATCATAAGTCTCATTGGCACAATAAGAAACAAAAGCACCAAGGAGGAAATTCTTCCAATCAGGAAAATTTCTCTAAGGGTAGCTATATACCCAAGCCACAAGCTATGTCCAGAGCCTCAACACCTATGGTGTCCTTAGATAGCATCGGGAATACCGGGAGGGAGACCAAATCCCTGCTTGCAAGACTTGTCAAAAGAATCATACTAGAGTATGCAGAAAGCTAACTAATGCTTGCTACTTATGCGGTGAAATGACTCACTATGTCAAAGATTGCCCCCAAAATCCGAACCAGTTGCCTTCTCATGTTTCTCACAAGTCGAATCAAGCTCCTTCACCCAGGGGAAAGGGTTCGAAGCTAGCTAACTCAGGCAACTACAGATAGAGCAAAGGCCAAGGGTCCAATGCTACATATCAAGAGTACCGGGCACCTGCTCGAGTCTATCACATCTGGGGGTGGGAGGACGAAGAGTCTGCGGATGTGATAGCAAGTACAATCTACCTTGATACTCAACTTTTTATGCTTTGTTTGATATCGGATCCACACATTCATTCATACGCTCCCCTTTAATTGAAAATATTAAATTGAAGCCTGAATATGTTAGTTGTAGCTTAATTTCTATCAATCCTTTAGGAGACAATGTAATAGTGAACCAAATATGTAAAGATTGCCCTTTGTTCATTTAGGGCATCCCTTTCCTAGCCAACCTATTGTTATTGCCTTTTGTTGAATTCGATCTCATTCTGGGATTAGATTGGTTAGGAAGGCATCAAGCTTGGGTAAATTGCCAAAAGAGGAAACTTTTTCTCTGTGGCTTAGGAGAAAAATCCATTACCTTGATCGATAAGAAACCTATTAGCATCTTTGCTACTATGATTAAACAAGATGAAATTGAATTTGGTGTGAACTCATTTCCTATTGTTTCTGAATTCCCTGATGTTTTTCCCGAGGAACTACCGGGGTTACCTCCTATTCGGGAAGTCAAATTCAAGATTAAAGTTCAACCCGGAGTTGATCCAGTGTCTATCGCTCCATATTGAATGACCCTTGTTAAACTTAAGGTACTCAAACAACAACTACAAGAGCTTCAAGACAAGGGCTTCATTCGACCCAGCTCTTCACCCTAGGGAGCACCCGTGTTATTTGTCAAGAAAAAAGACAGGTCGATGAGGCTATGTGTTGACTATCACCAATTAAACAGGCTCACTATCAAGAACAAATACCCATTGTCGAGAATAGAGGACTTGCTCGACCAGTTTAAAGACACCAAGGTCTTCTCCAAGATCAATTTGCCGTCAGGATATTTACAAGAGTTTGATGTACCCAAATCGGCTTTTAGGACTCGTTATGGTCACTACGAGTTCCTAGTGATGCCCTTCGGATTAACTAATGCTCCAGCAGCTTTCATGGACCTAATGAACCGAGTATTAAAACCTTACTTGGACAAATTTGTAGTTGTCTTTTTTACGACATCTTTGTTTACTCGAAGGATAAAGAAGAACATGCTAAGCACCTCCGAATTGTGCTACAGACATTGAGGGAGAATCAACTTTTTCCCAAACTTAGCAAATGCGAGTTTTAGCTTTTAGAAGTATCTTTCCTTGGCCGTGTTGTCTTGGCTAAAGGAATAAAGGTGGATCCAAGAAAGATCCAAACGGTTATTGATTAGAGACCTCCAAGGAATGTTGGTGAGGTTAGAAGCTTTCTCAATTTAGCTGGGTATTACCGAAGATTCATAAAAGGGTTCTCGATTCTTGCTACTCCATTAACTCAACTCCTTCAAAAGAATAATCCATTTAAATTGTTTAAGGACCAGCAGAGGAGCTTCGATCAATTGAAGCAAGTCCTAACTCAAGCTCCCATTCTAATCCAACCTGAACCGGGGAAAGACTTTACTGTCTTCAGTGATGCTTCCCACCTTGGTTTAGGGTGTGTATTGATGCAAGACAACAAGGTCATTGCCTATGCTTCTCGGCAACTCAAGCCACATGAATTAAACTATCCAACACACAACTTGGAGTTAGCTGCGATGGTGTTTGCTTTAAAGATCTAGAGACACTATCTATATTGGAGAAAAGTGTCGTTTCTTCACAGATCATCAGATCTTGAAATACACCCTAACTCAGAAGGAACTAAATCTTTAACAATGAAGATGGGTGGAACTACTCAAGGATTACGATCTAATAATTGACTATCACCTAGGCAAAGCAAATGTTGTGGCTGATGCGCTCAGTCGCAAGCACTCAATGGGTAAGACTATATACGTATTGTCAATACCTTGCCCCTATTCAAATTGAAGGGTGGTGAAAATTCACTAATCTAAATCTTCTAATTTTAGCTTCAACTACCTTCAATGCTCATTTTAGACTCCTAAAGAAGAACCCGCAAAACTTTAAAATTCAATCAGAATTGAATTCGAGGATCAAAGTACTACAACAAAACGATCCCGAACTTCAGAAAGTATTGAAGGAGATTGATTCCAAACCGAGCACTAAATTCACTCTTCAATTGAATGGTGTACTATATTTTAAGAATAGAGTTTGTGTCCCTAATGATCTAGCTCTAAAGAAAGAAATGCTTCAAGAAGCACATAGTAGTCCTTTTTCAATACATCCGGGAGTGATCAAGATGTATAAAGACTTGAAGGAAGTCTATTGGTGGCCCGAACTGAAAGCTGATATTGTTGACTTCGTATCAAAGTGCCTTACTTGCCAGAAGGTAAAGGCTGAACATGAATTACCTACGGGACTCCTACAGCCAATCGAATTGCCTCAATGGAAATGGGAAAGCATAACAATGGACTTTGTATTGGGATTACCTCTATCACCGAGGAAAAATGATGCTATATAGGTGATTTTTGATCGATTCTCCAAATTGGCTCACTTTCTACCCGTTCGAATGAACATGAGCCTCAAACAATTAGCCGAGTTGTACCTAAAAGAAGTAATCAGACTTCATGGTGTTCCTAGATCAATCATATCAGATCGGGACTCTTAGTTTACTTCTCAATTTTGGAGAGCACTTCAGAAGGCTATGGGAACTAAATTGAACCTCAGCACTATCTTCCATCCACAAATTGATGGACAATCGGAAAGAGTGATTCAAGTGCTTGAAGATATGCTTCGAGCTTGCATTGTCGACTTCGGTAAGAACTAGGAGAAATCCCTACCACGGGCCGAATTTGCTTACAACAATAGCCATCAAACATCTATCAAAATGGCTCCTTTTGAAACCCTGTATGGCAGAAGATGTAGAACTACCCTATGTTGGTCCAAGCTAGGAGAAAGCAAAGTATTAAGACCTGAATTGCTACGAGAAACCGAGAACCAAGTTCGGTTGATCCATAGTAGATTGAAAGAGGCCTTTGACAGACAACAAGCTTATGCGGGAGAAAGAATATATAATATGAAGTTGGAGATCAAGTGTTCTTAAAGGTATCTCCTTGGAGAAAAATACTTTGATTCGGGAAGAAGGGTAAACTAAGCCCTCGTTTCATCAGACCCTTCAAAATCTAAGAGAAGTTTGGTCGGTTGCTTACAAGCTAGCACTTCTTGAAGAATTCAATAGAATCCATAATGTCTTTCATGTATCGATGCTGAGAAGATATTGATCAGATCCCTCACACATCCTAGAGCCAGATAAGGTGGAGCTCAATCCTGATTTATCATACAAAGAAGAAGAGGTACAAATTCTTAATAGAGAAGTAAGAAGATTGTGCAACAAGTAAGTTACTCTTGTGAAAGTTCTTTGGAAGAATCATAAGAGCAAGGAAGCCACTTGGGAACCCGAATCAACTATGAGGAAGCATTACCCTCATCTCTTCTCCTCAGGTAAATTCGAGGACAAATTCTTTTAAGGGGGAGGGAATTGTAATATCCCCAAACCCGAGCCTAGTAGCATGTTACTAAAAGTGGTAACTTAATTTAAATTAGGGAATTGTGATATCCCTAAACCGGGACTAGAAATTGTTACCACTAATTAAACTTATTGGCTAGTTAAATTATGTCCAAATTGAATGGAAGAATGGAGCTAATTGTGACAATTAAAGGGAGGACACTTGAACTATAGTGACCAAATTGAGCTATTCTCAAAATCGAGTGATCAAATTAAAAAGGACCAAAATGAATAGAAAATGGAAATGCATGATTGCATGGTAAAATCAAATTGGATTGTGGACAATTCCAGTGAGTGTAGTTTAAAGTTTGGAGAGGGCGGTAACCTCTCCAAGTCCATTTCTGATTTGAATTACTTATTGATTCTTAGTGTAAATTGTGTAATGAGATTGCTATTGAGCATTAGCAATGTAAGTGCTCTTTTGAGAAGTTTTGAGTGGTTACTTGATTGAGAAGCATGCTTGAATTACAATTGATTGCCATGATATGCTTCTTGCTTAATTGAACTCTATTGAAATGAAGCATGTTTGTTATAATTAGAAGTAACTCAATTCATTGTTTAATGACATATTGATTAACATACCCTCATTGACTATTGGAATATTGATTACTTGACTATTGATATTGGAATTGACATTGAACCCTATTCGAAAAAGGGATATTGGCACTAGATGTGCATATTGATTCAAACTATATATTGAAATGGTTAAAATGATGTTATTGTAAGCCATGGTCTCGAATCGATCATAGATATAGTTGGCATGCCATAGAGTCTATAAAGCTCAGTGCCGGGGTGGACCACAGTCTGGGACATTCGTCCTTATTTGGCGATAGTAGGGGGAATAATTGTTATTGGTCGTTGGCGACAGTAGGAGGGATTATTGACCGGTACTTGTACCATATTGATTATTGTTTTGGCGACAGTTTGGTTGGGGACTCGAGTATCTAGACTGAGTAATCGATTCTCAAGGCTATAATTAAAATGAAAGACATACACCACATCTATTGAATCCATGAAAGAAATAAAGGAATTGTATTGGTAAATGTTATATGATTGACCCATTGATGTTATTCGAATGGCATATTGTACTCTTTATTATGCAATTGATGATTGATACATGCTTATAGTACAAACCTCACATTGGTTATGATTGAAATTGCACATATAGTTATTGTTTTATTGATTGTTCGAATGGTTCCTTATTGATGGGGGAACCATACCGTATTAGATGGTTCGTAGTTGAGACTTGTTTGTATGGTTGCTTGTATTCTTTAAACTCACTCACTAAGCTTTGCTTATCAAGTCTCCTTGCTACGATACAAGTTAATATCAGATCCTATCTTGAAGTCAAGGCTCACTCAAGTCACATTTTGCTTGAAAAGTATGTATTCAATTTGTTATAGCACTCCTAGGATGGTGACACCTAAGGCTTGTAAATATATGATTATCTAGTATAGTTTGTATAACTTAACTTAAATTAGAACCCTTAAGGTGTAATGTTTGCATTTTGAGCATGTATGCGCATAGTTTGACTATTATGCTTGATGATTAGAAATTGAACCTTGACTATCTCATGTGCGTGCTATGCTTCCATCCAACATAGAGTAAGATGACTAAACTTCAATAGGTATAATAGGAATTCTCCTAAATATGCATAAAGCTTATTGGTCACCTTAGGTTCTAGTTTGAAATGTTCATATAACATTAAAGTATGCATAATTAATCATGTCCTTCCAAACATAGATTGGTAACCACTTAAGTGTAAGCTAATGACTTAATATGAGTAGGTTAAAATACAATGCATCATCCCTCTTCCCATTCGATAGACTTACTTGCTTAGCAAGTAAGTTTGAAACTTGTTACTTGATATTTAAGTAAACTTGAATCTCATTGAACTTGCTTGTCCTAATCTAATTGTTCTTATTGGTGCCTATATGTATTGTGTAGTAACATGCCTAATCCTACTAAGGGGGTTTGAGTATGTTACAATATGATAAGAAAATTTGTCATAATCAATGAAATGTGATGTCAAAGTTTGTTAAGAAATGAATATGTGATTTTGAAGGAAATTATACGTAGCTAAAAGAAAGATTGACTTTATTCTACCAAGTAGTGGGTTAGTAGTTTATGGTAACTATAAACATAGATTATTATTTAATAGAATTGGTTTGCATGACATATGTGTGGAAATGAAATTACAAAGTAATTGATTGAATAACATGAATGCCTTGTTACTTCTTGCTTGCGTATAAATAAATAGGGTGTGGGTAGTGAAAGATTCTTGATAACATGTATTATATGTTTTTGTTCTAAGCTTTAAACTTGCTCACTAAGCATGTGCTTAATAATTTTCTTTCACTACATGATAGGCTAGTTATCTAGAGATACTTTTTGCTTGGAGCTTGATTGAGTTACAACCTCATTAAAGTGTATGTTTTGTTACTTTCATAAGAACTCCTAGGATGGTGGCACTTTAGTGTATATATGTATACAGTTGATGTTTTGGGTTTTTAAAACTTAATTAAGTAAAGCGGTGTGGTTGGTTGTAAAGCTAAGTGGTTGCCTATGGTAATATGGCTGAATGTTAGGGTTGCTATTTAATCATGTTTTACATCTAGAACATGCATGATACTAAAATGGTAGTTACATGATTGTTATAGTTCAGTAGACTCGTGAATGAAGTTTCAAATAGTATTGAAAGGAATAAGGATAGGATACTAGTTTTGATATAGCTTCTTTTGGTTCTGAACATCGATGGTATGAAAATGTTATACATGTAGTCAGTTGATTCGAGCAATTTCTTGCACCCTATGAAAACAAAATTACACCTTTTATGAATGTTTTTGATTCTTAGTTAAGTGTCTTTTTTTGTGTTAACATTCTAAACATAGTTCTCCTAGGCCCGATTTAGGATGTTACAAAAACTGGTAATCAGAGCTAAAGGTTGCAAGATCCTATGGTTAAGTTAGGAGTATTGTATTAGTTATTGATTACTTTAGTGCCACCTAGGAGTTAGTCTATTGTGACTTATATCTGATCAATCTCCTTTCTTTTCTTATAATAGAATGTCTGAAACAAGGTTGGAGAAAGATAATGAAAGCCCAACCGACTCCTCTAATGAAGGAGGAAAGTGAGGATGAATCAAGATCCTCAAAAAGTTGCTGAACCTCAACAAGTTCAGCAAGAAGATCTTGCAATCCATCCCGTTCAACGGGAATATTTCTCTAGCTTAAAGGAAATGTTTGACCAAATGATCGTCTCTATGAGACAAAATCCCCCAACTCCTCTCAATCCTCTGGTAGTAGTACCGGCAAGAGCTCCAATTGACAAGTTAGCTCAACATCGAGCTTATACCTTCACCGAAGCCAATGAAGAAAATCCAGAAGAAGCTGAATTCTAGTTGGAGTCTATAGTAAGGATTTTGACCAAACAGTTACAATGTTCGGATGAACGCAAGTTGGAGTGTGCAGTAGCCCTCTTGGCTGATGAAGCACTTAGTTGGTGGGAGACTACAATTCTCGTGGCCCCGGCATGAGATATCACCTGGGAATTCTTTCTCAAAGAATTTTGGAAGAAGTACAGTAGCGAGCAATATCTTGCTGAACGTAAGAAGTGATTCTTGTATCTGAAGCTAGGAGGCAAACCTGTCGAACAATATGTTAGTGAGTTTTGTAAGTATTGAAAATATGGGTCCGGATTTATTAAGAAGGAAGAGGGTAAGTGCCGAATGTTCATTGATGGGCTCAACGATGAGTTAAGTCCTATGTTTACTGCTATTGGGATTACAAATTTCCATGACTTGGTTAATCGGGTGATAGCTACAGAAGCTAAAATGAAGACTTTAGAGAAGAAGAAAGGGAATCAGTCAAGAAGTGATAAGAGACACCAGGATGATCATAAAACCATATTGGCACAACAAGAAATAGAAGCATCATGGAGGAAATTCTTCCAACTACATTAATTCCTCAAAGGGCAATTTCATACCCAAACCTCAATCTATGGGCAAAAATTTTGCACGAAATATTTATTAATAGCACTACAAACACTGGAATAGAATTTCAAGTCCCTGCGTGCAACATTTGTCAGAAACATTACTTGGGTCAATGTAGAAAGCAATCTAATGCTTGTTATTTGTGTGGGGAGACCACTCACTTCATCAAAGATTGTCCCTAAAACCTGAACAAATTACCCTCTCATGTATCCAGAGGTTCGAACCAAAATCAATCACCAAGGGGAAAAGGGCCAAAACAAGCTAATTCTAGGAATTATGGAAAGAACAAAGGTCAATGGTCGAATGCTACTTATCAGGAGTCTCGGGCACCTGCTCGAGTTTATCATATTTGAGGGCGTGAAGATAAAGGTTCACCTGATGTAATTGCAGGTACAATCTTTTTGGATACATATCCTATTTATGCTCTTTTTGATTCAGGTTCAACCCATTCCTTTATAAGTTTTCCTTTAATTAAAAAGTTTAATCTAAAGCCTGGAAACACAAGTAATGAACTAATAGCTACCAATCCTTTAGGAGATAGTGTGAGAGTAAATCGAATATGTAAACACTGTCCTCTGTTCATACAAGGCATACCTTTTCCTGCTGATCTTTTAGCCCTGCCCTTCTTCGATTTTGATCTCATTTTGGGCTAAATTAGTTAGGAAGACACAAAGCTTTGGTTGATTGTGCTAAGAAAAGATTGTATCTCCTTGGGCTAGGAAAAGAATCTATAACCCTGTTAAATAAGGGACCATTTGAACCCATTGTAGTATTTTCCCCTATATCTAATTTGAATGAATCCAAATTGTCTCTTGAATCTATTTTAACTGTGTCTGAAATTTCTTAATGTGTTTCCTGAGGAATTGCCGGCTTTACCTCTGATACGAGAAGTGGAATTCAAAATTGAAGTTCAACCGGGATCAGTACCAGTTTCCATCACACCATATCGTATGCCCCTGGTCGAACTTAAAGAACTCAAGAGTCAATTGCAAGAGCTACAAGACAAAGGCTTTATTAGGCCTAGTTCTTCTCTTTGGGGAGCCCCGATTTTATTTGTGAAGAAAAAGGATGGATTGATGAGACTTTGTATTGATTACCAGTAATTAAACCAGCTCACCATCAAGAACAAATATCCCTTACCAAGAATAGAGGTCTTGTTTGATCAATTGAAGGATGCCACAGTATTTTCTAAGATTGATCTTCGATCGGATATTATCAAATGAAAGTTAAGGAGATCGCTATTCCTAAAACTGCCTTTCGAACTCAGTATGGTCACTATGAATTTCTAGTAATGCCTTTCGGCTTGACCAACGCTCCGGCAGCCTTCATGGACCTTATGAACCGGGTTTTTAAACTATATGTAGACAAGTTTGTTTTAGTCTTTATTGATGACATTCTTGTCTATTTGAAGAGTAGGGAAGAGCATTCGAATCATTTAAGAATTATGCTACAAACTCTTCGGGATAAGCAATTGTATGCTAAATTTAACAAATGTGAATTTTGGCTCTCAAAAGTGACTTTCCTTGGGCATGTGATATCTGCTGAAGCTATAAAAGTTGACCCGAAGAAAATTCAATCCATTGTTGATTGGAAGCCACCGAAAAATATGGGAGAAGTTAGGAGTTTTCTCGTTTTGGATGGATACTATAGAAGATTTGTAAAAGGGTTCTCGATACTGGCTTAATTCCTTGTATTTCTGGATCTGACTGTTGCAACAATCGAATTCTTGATTTATATCAGAGTGAATTCGAATAAAAGCCAAGGTTCCTTGTTTCCTACATAGTCGAAGGCAAGCATTGATGGAGGATAAGGCTACAAATATTTGCAAGGTAATATCAGGTGATATCTATATAGATTTTTATTAATAAGGGAAAATTTGGTTAAATCGAATACTAACCACAGGTATGTTGACGACTGAGTGCATCAGCCACAACATTAGTGATAGAGTATGCTTTGGCACGTGGTAACCTTTAATTTGATGGCTTGGAAGCAAACCTAGGGCTTTAGACTCGATCAAGGAAGTTTGGGCAGATCTGAAAATTCAAGAGAAAAGAGAAGGGATTTTCTTGAAATTTTCAGATTCAAGGCTAGAAATTTAAGGAAAGAAAGACAAGATGAAGGATTATAAAAAAGATTGGGAAAGAGATTAGTAAAACAAATCTGAAAATTCCTGCTTTGTTTATGGAATTATGGAAGATGGTGTGAAGGTTGAAGATGAAGATGGCTTGCGAATTGTTGATGTTGTTTTGTCCTCGGCACCCTCTTAGACTCAATTATCTAAGCAAGCAACCTCAAGCGGCTCTAACCCACCCTCATAGACGCGATTATCTAGGCAAGCAAGAGTGTGAAGATGATCTCCCTCACACGAACTCATCAAACTTATGTTGAAGAAGACTTCGAAGGCACAAGTAATCAGCACTTGCAAAAACAAACTCACTAAATATTTCATAAATCAAAGAAAATCTCCTTTACAATGATGGAGGCTTCATCCTTTTATAGGTGAAGGATAGACAAAGTAATTTAACTTCAACTAAAACAAGGAAAACCTAATCTAATTAAAAATAATAAAAAAATAATAGCCTTTAAACTCCTTGTGCTTGTGTGGCAAGGAATAGGGTGATAAGGCAAGTGATAAGCTGATAAGGGTTGGGTGGCTGGTTCCTAAAGTATATAAAACCCTAAAAACATAATTTAAATGTTAATAATTAGGTTGGGTTAAGCTTAATTCGTCCAAAGCCTTATATGTTAGCTTTTGGGCTGAATTTTACAAAATCTCGTAATAATCCCGTATCCAGTTTTCTGCATGCGCAGTCTTCAGTAATTTGGACGTATCTTGAGTTCCCGATGTCCGATTGACGTGTTTCAAGATGTGTTGGAAAGGTAACCGAATGACAGACAATTTTTTAGGAGACAACTCGACCCAGAAATGCCTGGATCCCATCCGAAAACGCGTCGCAAGTTAGCTGACTTTCCAGACTTCACAAACAGATTCAATTTCTTGTCCAAGATGCATCGTTTTTGACCTCCTATGCGTGCATTGTTTTGGCCATTATTGTTTGCATCGAACAAATTCAGCTTCTTGTCCAATATGAGTAATTTAACCCCGCTCATGCATATATCAATTAGCCTTCCCAGGGTGGTAATCTATGATGATATCATAGTCTTTAAGTAGTTCGATCCAGCGTCTTTGCCTAAGATTGAGTTCCTTTTGAGTAAGAAGGTATTTCAAGCTTTTATGATCGGTGAAAAGGTAACACTTTTCTCCATACAAATAATGTCTCCATATCTTTAAGCCAAATATTACTGCAGCAAGTTCTAAATCATGGGTCGGGTAATTCTGTTCTTGAGATTTTAATTGTCGGGAAGCATATGCTACCACTTTATCTCCTTGCATTAAAGCTTATTTGTTGATCTTCAGACCATATGAATGGAACATCTTTATGAAGTAGCTTAGTTAGTGGTGTGGCCAAAATCGAAAATCCTTTAACAAACCTTTAATAATATCCAGCTAAGCTAAGCCAAGTAGTTCGATCCAGAATTCTCTGAGCTATTGATAGAGATTGATGGTGTAGAGGATTTGATTATTGTTTGAGGCTTCGGGATAAAGTTACCCCTTGGAGAAGAAACATAGTTTGAGGAATCCCTTCCTTGATTTTTAGGTTTCTTGAAAGGCCACTGAGACTTGCCATCATTCCGTGGCCTCTTGACTTTCTTTGAAAAAACCTCCATTCTTTTATCAGCTGCTTTCATCCTAGACTCGGTGGCAATCACTCGGTTCACCAAGTCTTGAAAATTAGTTATCCCGAGAGCCGTAAACATCAGGGGTATTTCAAGCTTTTATGATCGGTGAAAAGGTAACACTTTTCTCCATACAAATAATGTTTCCATATCTTTAAGCCAAATATTACTGCAGCAAGTTCTAAATCATGGGTCGGGTAATTCTGTTCTTGAGATTTTAATTGTCGGGAAGCATATGCTACCACTTTATCTCCTTGCATTAAAGCTTATTTGTTGATCTTCAGACCATATGAATGGCACATCTTTATGAAGTAGCTTAGTTAGTGGTGTGGCCAAAATCGATAATCCTTTAACAAACCTTTAATAATATCCAGCTAAGCTAAGCCAAGTAGTTCGATCCAGAATTCTCTGAGCTATTGATAGAGATTGATGGTGTAGAGGATTTGATTATTGTTTGAGGCTTCGGGATAAAGTTACCCCTTGGAGAAGAAACATAGTTTGAGGAATCCCTTCCTTGATTTTTAGGTTTCTTGAAAGGCCACTGAGACTTGCCATCATTCCGTGGCCTCTTGACTTTCTTTGAAAAAACCTCCATTCTTTTATCAGCTGCTTTCATCCTAGACTCGATGGCAATCACTCGGTTCACCAAGTCTTGAAAATTAGTTATCCCGAGAGCCGTAAACATCAGGCTCAACTCATCACTCAGTCCTTCTATGAACATTATGCATTTATCGTCCTCTTTCTTAATGTATTCAGACCCATACTTGCAATACTTGCAAAAATCACTAACATATTGTTCTATAGGTCTACCTCCTTGCTTCAGTTGCAAGAAACATTTTCTTCTTTCCGCTAGATATTGTTCGTTCACATACTTCTTCCAAAATTCTTTTAGAAAGAATTCCCAAGTGACAAAGTCTTCAGGGGCGGTGAGGATTGTAGTTTCCCACCAATTCAAGGCTTCATCAGTAAGTAAAGCCACTGCACACTCCAATTTATGTTCATCAGAACAATGAAGTTGTTTGGATAGAATTCTAATGGTAGTTTCCAACCAGTATTCTGCTGCTTTCAGATTCTCTTCATCAGATCCTACGAATGTATAGGCTCGATGTTGAGCCAATTTATCAATTAGGGCCCTAGATTGATTTCCTACGGGTACAAGAGGATCCTTTCACTTTAGGTTAGTAACAAGTTGATTGAACATCTCAGTCATGCTGAGAAGGCATTCTTTTTGAATTTGATTAACTTGTGGAGCTTTATGCTGTGGTTCTACAGCCTTTTGAGGGTCTACTTGTTCTTGCCCCAATATGACACTCCCTCCTTCATTGGAGGAGCCAACCGGGCTATCTCTATCCCAACCCAGATGTGTCTTAAACATCTGAAAATTAGCATTTAAGAAAGATTCCATCAAACAAGGTCACATGCACAATTCAATTCAACTCCTAGGTGGCACTTAAACAACAAATGACACAACTTAAACTGGTTTAGTCCAAGGATCGACTAAACCTTAGCTCTGATTACCAAATTGTAATACTCCAACCCCATGCTTAGAATATAGTATTGATCTAGGAATAAAGAAACTAACTTGACTAACAAGCCAGTTATCGAACAACAAAAGGGCTCAAGATAGGCCTCTAGAGTACACACATTCAAATAGATGATCAAAGAAGTAGCAAGGAAATCACATTTTAAACAAAGAATTTAATATAGGAAACATATGCTCTTACTGAAATTTTACACCTAACAAAATGTGAAAAAAAAACATGTATATTAAACATTTTATGCTGTGATACTCAAGAAGATCCTATATGTACATGACATAACAAATTAAAGATTATAAGGCAATTTAGGTACAAAATAGATTCAAGACTTTACTAACATTATGATTTAACCGAGTTTTCTACAAAGGTAAAAGTGACTTCCAATTGTATTTATTGATAAGCTAAACAAGCCATGCTCGACTTCATTCTTGACTCAATAGGTATTCACATGTTAAAATCATACACAACTCTTTCAACCATAAATTGACATCTTTCAAATCGATGGAATAAGCATATGATATCATCTAAGTCAATCAAATGCAGCAACCAAGCCAATCAAACGAAAATCATCACCAAGAAGCACAATAATCCAAGCACATAAGTGTGGATATATATATATATATATGTTTACAAGCTCTTAATAAGTTACTAGTTACAACCCCCTTATAAATGACAAGTTTTATAACCTAACATCCCAACGAGTGCCACCTTCTAGTAGTTAACTTAAGAAACAAAAACATACTTTTGATTTCCTTGGTGACCTTGCAAAAATTCTCTCAAAGCTTGATCAACAATCAGTTTCTCCTGTACCACAATCAGGGTGAGTAGTTAGCTAGTTAGCTTTGAAATTTTAATCAATTCTAATGTAGCAATATCATATTTCTAACGAGAAGACTTCATCAAGCAACAGTTAAAGTTGTTCAGTTTCATAATTAATCTTTTACAAGCAATCTAAATTATATGATCCGGCTAAGACTAATTAAAGTTTAGAAGAGCATCAGCAATCGAACACTATCAGGCAGGTACCATTGAATTATATAAACCTTTAAATCAGACCTTGTCAGGCAATGGTAATATGTACCATTGAATCATATAAGAATTCCAACCAAGCAAAATCAGGCAATGGAATCATGTACCATTGTAACATATTGTATTTCTAATTGAACAATATTAGGCAATGGCAACATATACCATTGAAGCATTTAATCCTTTGAATCAAGCAGCAACAGGAAATGGTATCATGTACCATTGGGACATTTAATCTTTTCAAACATTCACTCATATACTCCTAAGTCTTTCGAGTATTTAGTCACATGCACAAGATGCCACATTTTACATTATAAACAACCAATACATATTCATTTCTTAATTCACACAAATGATTGTCCACACATACCTGGATATAGTCACCTTACCAAGCATAGTCATCTCAAAGCAAGCATAGGCATCTTAAGCCTCATAGTACAATCGAGTAATTTAACTAGATCAACAGTCTATGCTGAATTTAAACATAGTCACACTCACAAGTATTCCAAGCTAAGCTCAATCATGTGAATCTCAATGCAGCCTATCCTCTCCTTGTTCAACCTTCTTCTTGTCTAAATAATACAACAATAGCAATATATTAACATCAACTCCCTGACAATTTAATTCATATAACATTATAGCAATTTAAATAGTTTCCTATGTTGCTTTTTGATTCGAAACCGCCCTTCTTTCATTTGTTGCTTAACCTTTTCCACTTAACTATAAGTTCCAATAAATCTTACTAAATTAACAAGCTCAATTATCAATTCTTTGTACTCAATTTGAGTCTAACAACGATCAATAGTTCGATATAAATAAAACAGTCCCCTTACAACATTTGTATTTTGAAACTGCTTCAATGCTAATCTATATACTTTTGTCCATTAACAACTTTCCCTTCAAGAATATAACATCCAATTACCATTAAACTAGTCACATGGCATTAAGCTAACAATTTGACCGTTTACTCATTTTAATCTAGTGTTTAACTAATTCAAAATACACCGAATAACTCTATAAAATGTCATTTAATACAGGGCAGTTTGTAATTGTCCCGATCCTCCTAAACATCCATCTTAAACTCATTCTAAACCCCTCCCCTGTTTTCTTAATGTTTCATTATGAACTTATAAATTCTTAAATCAATTTCTAGTTATTCAATTGGAGTTTAAACAATCCAAAACACCAATGTATAAGTTGTTTTATTCCTTGCTATACTCGAACAGGCAGCTTTTCAAATTTGGTTCCATTTTAATTCCAATCATGCAAATTTACTACCTAAATTCTAGCATGGAGCATCATTCGACAATACAATATCAACATGTCAAATACATATGATTTCTACAACAAGCTTAAATCAATAACTCCACAAATCCATGATGAACTTTAATCAAGCTAATTCTTTAATCAATCAAGAACTACAATCAAACGAATACTTGTTCATCTACAACAATCACATGGCTAATTCGAATCATAAAGAGAAATTTAAAGGAGAAGCTTACTTCCTTTATTCATGCAAGATTAATTTAAACCTCAATTCACCAACAATTCTAGCCAAACTTTACCATGGATGATTTCTCCCTTTCTCTCACTATTTCTCTAACAACCGGTTCTAAGGAGAAGAATGAAGAAGGGGATGATGATTTGTTTGTCCCATTATTCTCTTCTCCCACACGTGTCTTGTTCTCCAGAAGACAACATCGATCACATAATTTATTATAACTTACCATGCAAATCATAATTGTTGTGAATTGATCTATTTAGTCATTTCGGTTTTGAGCTCCTAGTTTGTTTAAATTTCGAATAGGTCCTTCACACTTTCAATTATAGTCACTTAATTCAATTGCTTAAAAATCAATACATGGCTTCCTCCTATCTCAAAATTAGGATGTTACACATGGTCTGCATGGTAAACAAATCAAATAATAGGGACATTACACTTTTCCAATTCCCTTAGACCATTCGGTCAACTAAGGGGAAGAGTCATCCCCTTCATTGAGTTAGACCGAAACACACACTTAGAAAGATAGAATGAGTGAGAAAGCTTGTAACCTTGAAAATTAAGCTACCGTTGGGGGAATTGACCAAATTAGATTCACTTGGCACCTTAAGGGAGGTAAAATCTACTTCCTTAATGAATTGCATGCTTGATTATTTTGGTGTAGTCGTAAATCTTATTATTTGTTTAGAATGAATGATTGCATGGATTCTTGAATTGAAACCATGAATCGGGTTGATGTTTTGAGACAGTAGAAGATTTCATTTGATGGTTAGATTCATGGATTTATTGAATTGTCTTGATTATATGATAATATTGAAACTAGCAAGTACTTCTCTTGTGCCAAGAAACAACGTTAATCATGTTTAAGCTATTTTGAAATCTAGCATATGTAGTGGATACATCGAATGAATTGAATATGCAATTAGAGAATTATGTTCGGTCATGAAATTATTTAGAATGGACAAGTTTGTTGATTTAAGATGTGGCTACCAAAATTAGGGTAGAAAATGTGTAATTTAGTGAATTGTTGGCCATGATAAATTGAATAGATGTAAAATATTGATTAGGAAACAGTTATGCCTTAATTCAATCGAAATTGGGGCTGTTATACGTGAGAAATGGACTATTCTGTTCAAAGAAATGAATAATCCAATATTTGTATTTTATTAGCAGTAAATCAGACTGTTTTAGTGGAGATGTATGTCGATTAAGGACTGTTTAAGTCCAATGAATGTATGTTAATCTAAAGTTGCCCTATTTTGAGCTAGTTGGGTAACTTAGAGATTAAATTGGTATGATTTTTGATAGCGTGTTAAATTGTGGTCACATGTATTTGGATATTGTGGAATGTGATTAAGTAATTAAAAATGCATGTTGAAATAAGTGAACACTTTGATGACCATCGAATTAAGGCAGAGGGTTAATGAACAAGAATTTTGATTAGGATGTGAACTCAAATGATTGTTCAACGTGTCTAATAGAATGTATGTATTGCGAACTGTTAGACTGGAAGAGATTGAAGATAAAAGAACTATCGTAGACCAACAAGCTGATAGACAAAAGGGGTCGTGATCTGGGATCGTTAATAACTCAAAAACAACCAGTGAGTAAAGTTTAAAGCCTCAGAAAGGGGATTTCAACCTTTTCGATCTTTGTTTCTAATTGATATGTCTTAAAGTATCAAATGTTTGCTATGCTCATGCTATGTTAATACAAGATTGGAGTCAAGGTAAGTATTTCCTTGAGAAATACTTGTTTATGACATAGATTTAAAAGCATGCTCAAGTTTGAATGTATTACTAGGCTATGGATGTTTGATAAGCCAAATGTTAATGTTATGTTACCTATTAATTTATGAAACCGGAAGTGATCAAATCATGCAAGAATGAGCATGTACACTTGAATTATATGATAATCTATCAAATTTCATTGATTAATAAAAAGTTCTTTTTGGAGATTTTAGTATTCTTTGAGTTTGCAAGTGTTCGGTAAACTTGTCTAGAAGTCATCTTCAACATAAGATCATCGAGTTCTTGTGAGGGAGATCATCTTCACACTCTTACTTTCCTAGGTAATTACATCTAGGAGGGTGGGTTAGATCCGCTTGAGGTTGCTTGCTTAGATAATTGCGTCTAAGAGGGTGTCGAGGACAAAACAACAACAACGATTCGCAAGCCATTCTCATCTTTAACCTTCACACCATCTTCCATAATTCCATAAACAAAACTGGAATTTTCAGATTTGTTTTATCTATCTCTTTCTCAATCTTTTTATTTATATTCTTATATCTCATCATCTAATCTATCATATTCACCTTGTTTCTTTAATTTTCCAGCTTTAATTCTGAAATTTTCAAGAAACCCCCAACTAGTTTCTCTTGAATTTTCAGATTTGCGCGTAACTTCCTTGTTCGAGTCTAAAGCCCTAGGTTTGCTTCCAAGCCATCAAATTGAAGATTACCACTTTCCAAAGCATAGTCTATCATTTGGTATCAGATTTGGGACGATTCTTGACAAGAATTTGGGTGAAAATTTTTGGCGTTTTTGGGTGAAAATTAGAAAATTAGCTGAAAATTTCCAGATCAGATCTATACCATTGAAGGAGTCACCACACAAAATTTCAGAATGTTTTGACATCGGGAACACCTCGAACGAAGTGGATCAAAGTTTCAACAAAATTAGGGTTTTCCCCTACTTTAACCCTATTTTCATTATTTTTTTTCTTCAATTTTCATTATTTTTAGTTTATTTACATTGTAAAAAGAAAAATTAGAAAGAAAAAAAAGAGCACATGAGGTCTTTAAACTCCTAGTACAATTAGGACTCATTGTTAGGATGAAACTCCGATTGTAACTTGTTGACTTGTGGCAGGAAGGTCTTTAAAGAGCACAAGATCAGTTTACTTGCCTCGCTAAATATTTATTCTTGGAGTGTTTAGTGAGATTTCTAGTTTTATTTTGCTTTTTACCTTTTAAATTTAAGTGTTTCAGGATGTCAGAAACGAGTAACAACGAAGAACCACATGAGGTGACTCTTCAAGAAGTTTCGGATACTCTCAATAAACTTGAACGGACTGAACCTTATTGGCAACCAAGCTTGAGCACACTGATACAGTCGTGACCGCAATTACTCAAACCATTGGGAGATTAGAAATCACTGCTATCGCAAGCGATACTGAGGAGCCTAAGCGTCTAAATCTTGTTCCCATTCAGAATAGACGCCAAAACCCCTTACATAGGCACAATCATCGCATAGAACCGAGACGAGCAACAAACACCTTAGCCAAGCCAAAGATCACTGTACCACCTTTTCAAGGAAGGTATGACCCTGATGCTTATTGTGACTGGGAAAATCAAGTTGATCTTCTATTCGAGCATTATCAATGTCCCGAAGAGGATCAAGTTCCACTGTTGACTCTTGTATTCACTGAATATGCATCCATTTGGTGGTCCCAATTGGTCCGCAATCGACGTCTCAATAGAGAAGCCAAGATAACACATAGGGAGAACTTAAAAAAGTCATGCGAGAACGATTTGTTCCCCCATTATATCAATGAGAGATCAAACAAAAGTTACAAAGGATCTGACAAGGCTGCAGAACTGTTGATGAGTATCTCAAAGAAATGGAATCATTGATGCAAAAAGCTGACATACAAGAGGATGAAGAGGATACAATGACTAGGTTTGTTATCGGACTCAATGACAACATTCTTGAGGTACTTGAACTCAAAACCTACTACACCCTTCAAGAGGCATTCCAATTCGCCATGACAATCGAAAAGCGCATCAAAGATCAACAACGATATCGACAGAAGAATTATCACTATGATAGAGGTACCACTCAACCTTTATCTCATTCTAATTCTTCTAAACCTTTGCTCGACTCAAGTAGACCAAAGCAGAAAATTGAAACATCCAAGTCACTGGACAAAACCAAGATAAAAATCCTCATGTTGACGGAAAACACACAAACACTCAAACTAGAGGATAGTGACAATGAACACATTAAACAAGATGACAATGCTTCTAATCCCTCATGTGAAGTAGTAGGTCCACTTGCTATACTCTCATCACCTCCCCACAAAGAAAGTAAGTGTAATTCTAACCCTTCATTTGATTCTTGTCCTATCATTTCGTTAGAAACACTTTCTTCTCTACAGAAATTGTACATTGATGATAATTTTTGTGAGAGGGATATATGGGATGTGATATACAAAAGACTGAGAGTAAAGAGGCCGAGAGTGAAAAAAGTCAAATTAACGGCCCAAATTTGGTGAGTGAAAATGCATATGAGGTAAAAGTCACACAAGGCTCAAAAGAAAAAAGACAAGAAAAAGTACGCGATGAGTGGTTTTGTTTTGACTAATCCTTACAAATGTTCGAGTAGTGTTGTCTTATTTTTTCAGGATTTTATTGAACCAATGAGAGGAGCTCAATTAGATCACTCCACATACAACAAAGAAGCCTTTTCAATTGAAGTTCATGATTGCTCTCTCATTGCCGATTTAGATTCGAGGACGAATCCTTTTGAGGAGTGGGGGAATGATACATGCATGAGCGGGGTCAATTTACTAATATTGGACAAGAAGCTGAATTTGTTCGATGCAAACAATAAAAGCCAAAATAGTGCACACATAGGAGGTAAAAAACGATGCATCTTGGACAAGAAATTGAATCTGTTTGTAAAGTCTGGAAAGTCAGCCAACTTGCGACGAGTTTTTGGATGGGATCCGGGCATTTCTGAGTCAAGTTGTCTTCTAACAAATTGTTTGTAATTCAGTTACCTTACCAACGCATCTTGAAACGTGTCAATCGGACATCAGTAACTCAAGATACGTCCAATTTACTGAAGACTGCGCATGCAGAAAACTGGATATGGGATTATTACGGGATTTTGTAAAATTCAGCCCAAAAGCTAACATATAAGGCTTTGGACGAATTAAACTTAGCCCAATATATTTATTATCATTTAAATTGATGTTTTTAGGGTTTTATATACTTTAGGAACCAGCCACCCAGCCCTTATCAGCTTATCACTTGCCTTTCACCCTATTCCTTGCCACACAAGCACAAGGAGTTTAAAGGCTATTATTTTATTATTTTTTTAATTAGATTAGGTTTTACTTGTTTTAGTAGAAGTTAAATTACTTTGTCTATCCTTCACCTATAAAAGGATGAAGCCTCCATCATTGTAAAGGATATTTTCTTTGATTTATGAAATATTTAGTGAGTTTGCTTTTGCAAGTGCTGATTACTTGTGTCGTCGAAGTAATAGAGTAGCGCAATCTTGGATTTGGAAGCCTTCAATCAAGTTGTTGCAAGAACTAGGAGCTGTAGACTCAATCAAGGAAGTTTGGGCAGATCTGAAAATTCAAGAGAAAAGAGAAGGGATTTTCTTGAAATTTTCAGATTCGAGGCTAGAAATTTAAAGAAAGAAAGATAAGATGAAGGATTATATGATAAGAAATAAGAATATAAAAAGAAGATTAAAAAGGATTGAGAAAGAGATAAGTAAAACAAATCTGAAAATTCCAGCTTTGTTTATGGAATTATGGAAGATGGAGTGAAGGTTGAAGATGAAGATGGCTTGCGAATTGTTGATGTTGTTTTGTCCTCGACACCCTCTTAGACTCAATTATATAAGCAAGCAACCTCAAGCGGCTCTAACCCACCCTTCTAGAAGCGATTATCTAGGCAAGCAAGAGTGTGAAGATGATCTCCATCACAAGAACTCGTCAAACTTATGTTGAAGAAGACTTCGAAGGCACAAGTAATCAGCACTTGTAAAAGCAAACTCACTAAATATTTCATAAATCAAAGAAAATCTCTCTTACAATGATGGAGGCTTCATCCTTTTATAGGTGAAGGATTGACAAAGTAATTTAACTTCTACTAAAACAAGGAAAACCTAATCTAATTAAAAATAATAAAAAAATAACAGCCTTTAAACTCCTTGTGCTTGTGTGGCAAAGAATAGGGTGATATGGCAAGTGATAAGCTGATAAGGGCTGGGTGGCTGGTTCCTAAAGTATATAAAACCCTAAAAACATCAATTTAAATGATAATAAATATATTGTGCTATGTTTAATTTGTCCAAAGCCTTATATGTTAGCTTTTGGGCTGAATTTTACAAAATCCCGTAATAATCCCGTATCCAGTTTTCTGCATGCGCAGTCTTCAGTAAATTGGACGTATCTTGAGTTTCTGTTGTCCGATTGATGTGTTTCAAGATGCGTTGGAAAGGTAACTGAATGACGGACAATCTTTTAGAAGACAACTTGACTCAGATATGCCCGGATCCCATCCAAACACTCGTCTCAAGTTAGCTGACTTTCCAGACTTTACAAACAGATTCAATTTCTTGTCCAAGATGCATCGTTTTTGACCTCCTATGCGTGCTCTATTTTGGCTTTTATTGTTTGCATCGAACAAATTCAGCTTCTTGTCCAATATTAGTAATTTGACCTCGCTCATGCATGTATCACGAAGTCTTCTTCAACATAAGTTCGACGAGTTCTTGTGAAGGAGATCATCTTCACACTCTTGCTTGCCTAGATAATCGCGTCTAGGAGGGTGGGTTAGAGCCGCTTGAGGTTGCTTGCTTAGATAATTGAGTCTAAGAGGGTGCCAAGGACAAAACAACATCAACAATTCGCAAGCCATCTTCATCTCCAACCTTCACTCCATCTTCCATAATTCCATAAACAAAGCTGGAATTTTCAGATTTGTTTTACTTATCTCTTTCTCAATCTTTTTTAATCTTTTTTTATATTCTTATTTCTTATCATACAATCTTTCATCTTGACTTTCTTCTTTAAATTTCCAGCCTTGAATCTGAAAATTTCAAGAAAATCCCTTCTCTTTTCTCTTGAATTTTCAGATCTGCCCAAAGCTTTCTTGATTGAGTCTAGAGCTCCTAGTTCTTTGCAACAAACTTGATTGAAAGCTTCAAAATCCAATATTGTGCTACTCTATCAAAGAAGCTATAAATGAGAAGCTTAAATAGATTGGCCATGGGCCTTCAAATACAAAGGTAGAGACTAGGGTCTCTAAATGTGTGTGATATAACCCTATTGAAAGAAAGGGGTAATGGCACAATGATGTGCATTTCGATTGGAGCTAAGCTCATGTATATGCATTGAAATGAAAATAATGTTTAAAGTAAAGCCTTGGTCTCGAGTTAGTCATAGATATAGTTGGCATGCCATAGAGTCTGTAGAGCTCAAAGTCGGGGTGAACTACGGTCCGGGACAGTGGCCCCTAATGGGTGACAGTAAGAGGGATGTGTATGTGGTCACTTGGTGACAATAGGAGGGATTGACCGATACTGCAAGTACCGTGTATTTTATGGGCGACAATTGGTTAGGGACTCGTGTATCTAGACTAGACTATCGAGTCACAAGGCTATGGTTATTGAAGATTTGAATGAAATTGATGAGACTTATAAATTGTGGAAACTTGATTAATTGATTAATATCATAATATAGTATATGAAACAATGAATGAATGTTATTGATTGATAGGGATCCTTGCTTTGTTAAATATAAGCACATGAATGTTTGATTCCCAAGATTATATCAAATAACCATATGATAAGAAAATTTGTCATAATCAATGAAATGTGATGTCAAAGTTTGTTAAGAAATGAATATGTGATTATGAAGGAAATTATACGTAGCTAAAAGAAAGATTGACTTTATTCTATCAAGTAGTGGGTTACCAATTTATGGTAACTATAAACACAGATGAATAATTAACAGAATTGGTTTGCATGACATATGAGTGGAGATGAAATTACAAATAATTGATTGAATAACATGAATGCCTTGTTACTCCTTGCTTGCGTATAAATAAATAGGGTGTGGTAGTGAAAGATTCTTGATAACATGTATTATGTGTTTCTGTTCTAAGCTTTAAACTTGCTCACTAAGCATGTGCTTAATAATTTTCTTTCACTACATGACAGGCTAGTTATCTGGAGATACTTTTTGCTTGGAGCTTGATGGAGTTACAACCTCATTAAAGAGTATGTTTTGTTACTTTCATAAGAACCCCTAGGATGGTGGCACTTTAGTGTATACATGTCTACAATTGATGTTTTGGGTTTGTAAAACTTAATTAAGTAAAGCGGCGTGGTTGGTTGTAAGCAAAGTAGTTGCTTATGGTAATATGGCTGAATGTTAGGGTTGCTATTTAATCATGTTTTACATCTAGAACATGCATGGTACTAAAATGGTAGTTACATGATTGTTATAGTTCAGTAGACTTGTGAATGAAGTTTTAAATAGTATTGAAAGGAATAAGGATATGATACTAGTTTGGATATAGCTTCTTTTGCTTGTTAACACCGATGGTATGAAAATGTTATACATGTAGTCAGATGATTAGAGCAATTTCTCGCACCCTAAGAAAACAAAATTCCACCTTTTATGAATGTTTTTGATTCTTAGTTAAGTGTCTTTGTTTTGTGTTAACATTCTAAACATAGTTCTCCTAGGCCCGATTTAGGATGTTACAAAAATTGGCAATTAGAGCTAAAGGTTGCATGATCCTAAGGTTAAGTTAGGAGCATCGTATTAGTTATTTATTTCTTTAGTGCCACCTAGGAATTAGTCTATTGTGACTTATATCTGATCAAGCTCTTTTTTTTTCTTATAATAGAATGTCTGAAACAAGGTTGGGGAAAGATAATGAAAGCCCAACCGGCTCCTCCAATGAAGGAGGAAGCGTGAGGATGAATCAAGATCTTCAAAAGTTGTTGAACCTCAACAAGTTCAACAAGAAGCTCCTACAATCCATCTCGTTCAACGGGAATGTTTCTCTAGCTTAAAGGAAATGTTAGACCAAGTGATCGTCTCTATGAAACAAAATCCCCCAACTCCTCTCAATCCTCCGGTAGTAGTACTAGTAAGAGCTCCAATTGACAAGTTAGCTCAACATCGAGCTTATACCTTCACCGAAGCTCCAATTGGATTCATATTACTATTCAACAATTTACCACAACTCTTTATTATGTTATCTTATAATCTCATATTTTTATTATATCATAGCCTTGAGAATCGATCTTCAGCCTAGGTACACGAATCCCTTACCAAACTATAGCCAAAATATGGTACTCACAGTATCGGTCAATCCCTCCTACTATCGCCAAGTGACCACACAACTTCCCTCCTACTGTCGCCAAATAAGGACCATAGTCTAGGACCGTAGTCCACCCTATACACAAGATCAATGGACTCTATGGCATGCCAACTATACCTACGACTGAATCGAGACCAAGGCTTTAATGTATGTCATTCTTTAATCATATAAAAAGAGCATAGCTCCATTTCTTAATATCATATCAATGTTACAATACCCTTTCTTAAATGGGTAAGTACACATGTTCACTCTACGTGAACTCTCATTTCAATTCTCTTCGATCGAATGACCCCAATAGCCAGGATCACTTATTTCATTTCATTCATAACTCTTTTATATTTACGTCATCAATTCTGCAATAGATCAAGCATGATCAAATCTTATTCCTTGTAACATCTTGAAAATAGGTCTAGTCAGGATTGGCTTCCAGCAACCGGAAACCTACACCGAACAAGCTTAAATATTGTGTTGATGTTAATTTAGGACCCCTCTCATTGATGTGGGACTTTGTTAAGTCCAAACCTTTGATTTAGAACCCTTATGAGTGCCTAAAACATTGAATTTGAATTAAGGGTATCAATACGGTAAGTGCTGTATCAATACAGTCTAACAGTTTATAACTAACTTACCGAACTTTGACTACATGTATCGATACGGCTAGAGGTGTATTGGTACGGATCAACGGTTTTAACTAACTACCTAGGGTTAACCGTACCGATACGGTTACAAGGGTATCGGTACAGTCCCCTGTTCAAATCTGTTTCGAAAGCCAAAATTGAAAGAAAGAGAATTAGTGATGACTCACCTGTGTGGTTGCCACCCACTTCACGTGGAGTGTGTGAGGAAAGCTGATGGTAAGCCATCAAAGGCTTAGAAGTGATAAAAAGTTGAGTTGGTAGAAATTATTGGTTAAGCAAACCCTTTGCATAGGGTAAGCTTCCTATTGGCCCATGAATGGGTGGGAAATAATTAGAGCCTTGCCTTAAACATCTTTAAATTGAAGTGAATAAAATCATCACCTTTGTTTTGCCTTTACCAGGATCAATTCCACCTTTGCTCACTTCATCTCCTACCTAAGCACACACCTCCATTGTTGTCTTCTCCACCAAGCTCAAGTACACACCTCTCTTTTTGAACCCTTGAAGCTTAAGCTTTCTTTGTGTTGGAAGCTTCAATCCATAGCTATCGGTTGGGTAAGTAAAAGCTCCAAATCTATTATTGATTCCATAGAGTATTGGATGTCTAATTTCAAGTTGAAATTCCTAAGCTAAGCCTTGTTCTTCAAGTCTTAATCTATTGGATAGCTAATGGCTACTCTAAACTTTAATTACTGATATCAATTGTAACATCCTCCTATTGTTGTTCCTAGCTCAAGATTTGGGAGAAACTAGTCCATCATCTCCAACAAAGGCTAGGAATAAAGGAACCATTATCCGAGACCTTAATATCAAGGTGAGTGTAGTCGTGTCAAGGGATTGGCACGGAGCCATCCCATTGCATTTGTATTGTGATATGATTGCATTTGTGTTTACGGGCTCAAGTTGAGCATGCATAAGTGGACTCTAATGGTAAGCATCAATAATGCTTGATATATTTGTGAATTCAAGTGTGATGTCTGATTTGTGCTTGTCTATGAATTTTGATACGATTGTGCTATGATATGTTATGGAGCTAAGGCTCAATTCTAACTTCGATATGCTATGGCCTACGGGTGTAAAGGTAAGCTATATTATGAAATGTGTGTAACCTTGGACATTTGTGAGTTTTGGATACAATTGGCATGCCATAGGGTTATTTGAGCTCGTATAAGTAAGGGATTGGACTACGGTCTGGGGCTACGGTCTATCTGGAGCTACGGCTCAAGGCCACAACCTATTTTTCGATATATGTGTGGTGTAAAGGGGAATCCGCGTATCTATTGGCTACCATGTCCAAGGGGAATGATATGTTTATATGATTTGTACTTGTTGTGTAGAAATATGATTTCGGCTTAAATATATTTTGTGATGTGACCAAGGGAAATTATTGATTATTGCTATTGATCATTGACTCAAAACTAGTTTGTGGCAAGTTTGTATTGCCTTATTAGTTTTGTAAATGGCCTTTAATAATGATTTGAGGTTTGATATGGTTTTTGGTGTTTATCTTGGCTTAGCAATAGGGTATATGCCTATAGATTTTACCTTTTAGTATGTGATCATGTTTTGATGTTGTTTCTGATGCTTTTGGATGAGGTTTGATCTCTGTATATGTTGTGGTTGCCTTAGAAGCATGTTAGAAAGGTTTGAACATCTTTGAGGTGTGTTTAAACATCAAATTGAGACATTACAAGCCCAGGCATATCGGTATGTGGGGTACCATATCGGTTAGGGTAGGCCAAATCAGGCTTAGCATATTGGTACGAATAGACCCGTATTGATACAGTCATAAAGGAAAAAGGCTGGGAGTATCGGTACATGGGGCTGTATTGATACAGCTTCGTTGAACATAGACATTGAGTAGAGTTTGGGTTTGTCCTCTCGCTCAGGAAATTCTAGTGTTGGTAAGAGGTTTGTTGAGTCTGATGGTGGAAGGGATAGTTTTAAGAGGCAACGTGATAGAAAGTTTCACCCAGATTAGAGGCATGGTGGTGGTGGTATCATGGGTCGCAGACAGTAGGGCGATAATGCTGTGGTTCATTTACCTGAGTGTGGCCGATGTGGGAGGCGACATTCTGGAGAGTGCTAGGGTACTCTCAGTGTTTGATGGGGTTGTGGTTTACAGGGTCATGTAAAACATGATTGTCCTTAGTTAGCTAGACATGCACCGGTGTGAGCTGTTGAGCATTAGAGGGGTTGTGGCTGTGGCTGCGGCCGAGGTAATTTTCAGCGTAAGGAGGATGGTCTGAGGAATGTTTCCCTTGTTGTGGTAGTTCAGCCTGAGGGAGGTGGACCGGCTAGGGTGTTTGTACATCGCGGGGGGAGAAATGACATGAATGTGATCTCAGGTACCTTTACTTTGCAATCCTTGTCATTACTTTCTTTGATTGATTCTTGTTCTACACATTCATATATTTTGAGTGAGCATGCACATTTGCTTGACATACCAGTTGAGTTTTTAGATATGGGTATGCAAGTGACGAGTTCTTTTGGTGAGGCGGTCGTTGTTTGGAAGTTGTATAGGAGATGCCCGTTAATGGTTCAAGGACATGATTTGCGGTTGATATGATGGAGTTGCCCTTTTATGGTTTTGATATTATCATTGGTATGGATTGGTTGATCGAGCATAGGGCAGTGGTGGATTTTGAGACTAAGCGTGTTTCATTGAAGTTGTCTGATGATTATGAAGTTGTGGTCGTGGGAGAGAATGTTAAATTTTTATCCAATGTTGTTTCAGCCATGGAAATGCAGAAGTTGTTAAAAGTAGGATGTCAGGCATACCTGGCGTATGTTATGAATCCAAATATGAAAGAGGCACGTCCCCAAGATATCAGGACTATTTGTGATTTTCTGGGGGTGTTTCCAAAAGAGTTGCCTGGCTTGTCGCCTGATAGAGAGGTGGAGTTCTGTATCGAGACGTATGCAGATACGGATTTGGTGTCCATTTCTCTGTATTGTATGGCACCTAAGGAGTTAAAGGAGCTAAAAATGTAGCTTCAGGAGTTGTTAGAATGAGGGTTCATTCGGCCTAGTGTGTCACCATGGGGTGCGTTGATGTTGTTTGTGAAGAAGAAAAATGGCACTATGAGGATGTGCATCAAATATCAGCAACTAAATAAGTTGACGATTAAGAATAAGTATCCTTTACCATGAATTGATGACTTATTCGATCAATTTCGTGGTGCAACAGCGTTTTCCAAGATTGATTTAAGATCAGGATACTATCAGTTGAAGGTGAAGGATAGTGATGTACCAAAGACAGCTTTTTGCACCCGTTATGGGCATTATGAGTTCTTGGTGATCCCGTTTGGGTTGACGAATGCACCTGTAGCTTTCGTGGACATGATGAATCGGGTGTTCCATGAGTTTTTGGATCAATTTGTAGTGGTGTTTATCGATGATATCCCCGTGTATTCACGTACCGAGGAGGATCATGATAGACATTTGTGGATTGTGTTGAAAGTTTTGGTGGATAATCAGTTGTATGCTAAGTTGAGAAAGTATGAGTTTTGTATTAAAAAGGTGGTGTTTCTTGGTCATGTCATATCTGTAGAAGAGATTCGTGTAGATCCGCAGAAAGTTTAGGTGGTTGTGAATTGGATGCAACCTAAGTCGGTGTCGGAAGTTCGCAGTTTCTTGGGTTTGGCAGGCTATTATCGTCGTTTCGTGGATAGTTTTTCTAAGGTTGCTGCTCCGTTAACGAAGTTGTTGCAAAAGGATGTTAAGTTTGAGTGGACAGAGGCAAGGCAACAAGCTTTTGAGAAGTTAAAGGAAGCTTTGACGTGAGCTCCAATCTTGATTCAACCCAAATCGGGGAAAGAGTTTGTAATCTATAGTGGTGCATCCTATGCAGGGTTAAGTTTTGTGTTTTGATGCAAGATGGTAGAGTTGTGGCTTACGCATCTAGACATTTGAAGGTGCACAAGCGCAATTACCCTACGCATGATATTGAGTTGGTTGTAGTGGTGTTTGTGCTAAAGATTTGGAGACATTATCTTTATGGTGATAAGTGTGTGGCGTACACAGATCATAAAAGCTTGAGATATTTGATGTCGCAGAAGGAGTTGAAACTTAGGCAACGAAGGTGGTTGGAGTTGCTTAAAGATTATGATTTGACGATCGAGTACCATCCTAACAAGGCTAATGTGGTGGCCAATGCTTTGAGTAGGAAGGTAGCTGTAGAGTTGAGAGTCATGTTTGCGCGGTTGAGTTTGTCGCAAGATGGCGAGTTGATAGCTGAGTTACAAGAGAAACCTTCCTTAGTTCAGTCGATCAAAGAGAAACAATTGTTAGATGATTCGTTGGTACCGCATATTACAGACATTGTGGAAGGTAATCCGACGGACTTTTGTTTTAATGATGATGGTGTTTTGTGTTTTAAGAGTCAGATAGTTGTGCCAGAAGATGTTGAGTTGAGGCGCACTATTTTGACTAAGATGCATAGTAGTCCTTTTACTATGTATCCTTGTAGTACTCAGATGTATCATGGGTTGAAGGATGAGTACTATTGGGTTGGTTTGAAGAAGGATGTTGCTGAGTTTGTAAGTAAGTGAATGGTTTATTAGCGCGTGAAAGCTGAACATCAGTTTTATTCCGGGTTGTTACAGAAGAACTCGTCAAAGAAGAACTCTATTTGGGTGATTGTGGATCGTTTTACGAAGTGTGCGCATTTCATAGCTGTGCATACTACGTATATGTTGGATAAGTTGGTGGAGCTGTACATCGCAGAGATTGTTAGGTTGCACAGAGTACCTAAGTCCTTTGTGTCAGACAGAGATCCCCATTTTACGTCAAGGTTTTGGGAGTGTTTGCATGAAGCTTTGGGTACACGGCTCAATTTCAGTACTTTGTATCATCCTCAGACGAATGGTCAGTCTGAGCGGGTTATCCAGGTGCTTGAGGATATGTTACGATGTTGTGTTATATATTTCCAAGGTTCTTGGGAGAAACAGTTGCCTTTGGTGGATTTTGCTTATAATAATAGCTATCAAGCAAGTATACAAATGGCTCCATATGAAGCTTTGTATGGTAGAAAGTGTAGAACGCCACTTTGTTGGGTGAAAAAGGGGGAAAAGTTTGTGTCTTTGCCGGCTATGCTAAAAGGAACAACAAAAAAAGTGAAGCTCATTGGTGATCGGTTGAAAGTGGCTTCGGATCGGCAAAAGTCTTACGCAGATTTGAAGCGTAAGGATATCGAGTTTGTGGTTGGTGATAAAGTGTTTTTGACAGTTTCGCCTTAGAAGAAGGTGATGAGGTTTGGTCGGAAAGGCAAGTTGAGTCTGATGTTTATTGGACCATATGAGGTGCTTGAGTGCGTTGGACCGATGGCTTATAGGTTGAGGTTGCCTCTTGAGCTAGGGAAGATACATGATGTTTTCCATGTATCCATGTTGCGGAGGTATAGATCGGATCTGTCACATGTGTTGCCGATTGAGGAAGTTGAGTTGAATCTAGATTTGACCTATGATGAGGAACCGGTTAAGATCTTAGATATAGACAGTAAGGTTCTTCATGGGAAGACCATAGAGCTGGTTAAAGTGTTTGGCGACACTAAGTTGTTGAGGAAGCTACGTGGGAAAGGAAAGATGACATGAAGAGGCAGTTTCCCTAGCTTTTTCCACCAGGTAAATTTCAAAAAGGAAATTTCTTAAGTGGGGGAGAGTTGTAACACCCCAATTTTGGGCCTAGGAGTTAGCTGGTTCAGGATAGATGGTTCAGTCGAACTGGCTTCGGCGATTTAAGCTAGTTTCGGGATTTAATAAGATTGAAGGGTTTTGGAGGAAATAATTGGAGGAAAATTGTTTTAAAATCATTATTTAATCTATAAATAATTTTGGTGGGATAAATTTTGGAAAATAAATTTTGGAGGTTTGACATTTTTGGACAAGTGACCAAAATGTAAAGTTTAAAAAAACTATTTTTAGTGACTGATTTGTAAAAGATCAGAACTTTGAATCTTTAAGGAGATTTTGACCAAGAGTGTAACACCCCTCCCCGGCCTGGTCAAGAACCGGGTCGGAGAATGCTACCGGTGATCGAAACTGTGATCGGTGCGGTGAGGTTTCAATAACAAGCAACACTTGGTCAACATTATAACCATCAAACATTATACAATATCGTATGGTACATGTATGGGGGGCTAAAATGATGCATTGTAGCCAAAGAGTTGAAGCTGTTTTATAAGTCTGGAATTTTAGCTGACTTGCATTGAATTTTCGGATGTGATCCGGGCTAAAATGATGCATTGTAGCCAAAGAGCTGAAGCTGTTTTATAAGTCTGGAATTTTAGCCTACTTGCATTGAATTTTCGGATGTGATCCGGGCTAAAATGATGCATTGTAGCCAAAGAGTTGAAGTTGTTTTATAAGTCTGGAATTTCATCCGACTTGCATCGAATTTTCAGATGTGATCCGGGCACTTCTGAGTCTACATGTCTGCTTCAAACATATTCGTATGTCTCTTAGCTTTCCAACACATCTTGAAACGCATCAATGCGATGTCGGGACCTCAAGTTATGTCCGTTTTATTGATTATTTGTACTTAAATTTAACCTAGGATTCTTTATGAAGATATTAGATGATTTAGGATTAGATTTTTTATTTATTTATTAGTTTTTTAGGTTAGATAAAATATGTTTATTTATTTTATTATTATGTTTACTTTTCCTAATTTAAGTTGAACTCTTCATTTGTAGCCTATTTAAAGGCGTATTTGCTTCATTAATAAGAAGAACATCATGAAGTTTTAAGTTACAAAAAACCTTTGGCCATGGGCCATTTTATTTTCAAGGTAGATAGATTTGCCTTGTTATTTTTTTCGTGACGTCTTCTTCTTCAACGTAAGTTCGTCAAGTTCTTGTGATGAAGATCATCTTCACACTCTTGTTGCCTAGGTAATTGCGTCTAGGAGGGTAGGTTAGAGCCGTTTGAGGTTGCTTGCTTAGATAAATAAAATATCCTACAACATCTATCTCGTCATCATCCATTCATCGGAGAGATTCGTGCCGTTTGCAGGTGTTTGCATATTCAATTGCGATTAGGAGGGTGCCAAGAACAAATCTATCCAACACCGCCACCGTCAAATTCATCCTATCTCGTTTTCTACATCAAGATCATGCTTTAGTATCGGTTTGCTGAACATGGAGTTTGGGGTTTTCTCAGATCTATTAGTGAGTTTGCTAGATTAATTGTGATCTAGAGGGTTCCTAGATTTTGAGGTAATTCTTGGATCCTGGCTTCCGTATCATCGTATTCGGTTCAACTTATCCCTTTTGTAACAAAGTCTGATCAATTAGGGCCAATTTCTAACTTTTACAACTTTTGCGGACTAAATAGTGAATCTAATAATTTAGAGGTCCTTTAGCGCAATTAGCTATAAAATACCGAAATTCATTACATCAATAATGTTCCTGTAAATTATCATGTCATTTCGATATCATTACCCCATCCGATTAGGCCTCGCTATTTTCGTTGACCGTTCTATAAATAAATTAGAATTGTGTTCCATACCTTTTAACCGAATTACCTACCTCCGTATGATACCTCTTAGCCCGTATCAGTACCGGTATGCACAAATTCGATTTTAACATGAAGGATTAGAGGCTCCATATCGATACCATATGGACTATATCGATACAGGTTGACCCATTTCAGTAAGCCTAAGACTGTACCGATACATTTAAATGACCAAACTCCATTGCCTAAGTCTGTATCGATACACTTCTTTTGGGTATCGATACGCCCCGTTTCACCATGACCAATTATGCAAGGCCGTATCGATACAGGTTTACCCTTATCGATACACCTGTGTTGTAATGCAGATTTTAGCTAGTTTTTAATCGAATTAACCTTTTGAATGATGTTCAAATACAATAAAATTTTACCAGCAAGTTTTTAATCATTTAATCTACTAGCATGTCAAATTTTAAGGTTATTTGAATTCGTTTGCTAGGTTTTCACCTTTAGGAGCCAATTATGCATATTTGGTTACTTATAGCGCCACATACAAGTCATTTTAGGTCCATTTATCCTATTACAAAGTATATGCTATACATATACATCCAAAATGCCATGAGTAACTAGTTAAACTACTTTGCCACTATTCTAGGAGTTTACAAGGACAAAATACTTTACTTTAGCTTGTAAGTGACTTGTCCAACTTCCAACTTATCCGATCTCGATCCAACAATTCGATCAACCTGAATTGCATGAGATTAAATGCATTAGGCATACTTTGCCTAGTGAGGTAGTCATAAACAATGTCAATATCAATGTTATGTATTTTCATCCGTACACTATGAATGGTTATACAATAGATCGATAATAACGATGCAATGACCATGTTCAAAAGTAATAACATCATATTTTAGCAATAACCCTTGGATCGATTTCAGATAGTGGATACGCGAATTCCTATGCCTTGCCAAATCAATAAATGGTCTAGTCCCTTCGCCTCGCCAATATGACCAATATCACAACACGTCCCTCCGCCTCGCCAATATGACCAATATCACAACACATCCCTCCGCCTCGCCAAATCAATATAGGTCGTAACCCTAGGACCGTAGTCCACCCGTATACTGAGCTCATGAATTCTATGGCATGCCAATTGTATCCAATATCCATCAAATCCAAGGTCCGGTAATAATATCAATGACCGGTGTTCAATAACAATATCAATGTCCAATGTATCCAATGATTCAATAGCAATAGCAATAGTCTAATGATCAATATACAATGATATGATGACAATGATCGATATTCTATAATCCAATGGCAATATTCATTATTTCATGACTCGATGTCAATGTTCGATAATCCCAATTACAATACCAATGACCGATGATAAGTTTTCAATGCTTCGATGACAATGACAATATCGATGTCAATGCTTGATGACAATCTCTATAACGATGATAATGAAAATGCTCATTAATCGATGTTCTATATTTCCTTAATTCAATGGCTATTATACCTACCTTAACAAAAACACTATCGGCGTCCGATGTTCGATGATATACTTACCGATGCTTACCAATGTATCCTTTAAAGGATTCGATGCAAAATCCCTTCATAATAGGGCTAGCAATGATAATTTCAATAACAATGAAATTGGGAAAAACACTTAACTTAGTCCTGAGACACCGACTGCACTCACCTCCGCTATTCTGAAGCTTTCACGGCTCTCAGATAGTAATCCCCTTGTTCCTAGCTTTTGGTGGAGACGATGGTTGTTTTCTATCACTTTCTTGAGCTAGGTAAACAATAGGAAAATTATTAGGATCGATAATACGTTATCGAAATCAATATGATGATATGAAAATCGACATCTAAGTTCAATTTAAATAATAACGATGAATTATCCATGGATAGTCAAAACCTTAATTTAAGATTACACTCCATATCTCATGGATTTCAATAATTGTTTGTTGGATTAAGCTTACCCGATTGATAGCAATGATTAGACATCGATAAATTGATGAAAACTCTAGCTTCTCCAACCTCAACAATGGAGGTGCTTGCTTGGAGATGATGGTGAAGACAAGAGAGGTGTTTGCTTCTTTAGGAATTGGGTAAGTCTTTCTTTTCTATTCACTTTCTTTCATTGGTTTTACAATGACAAGGCTTTCCTTCCTTTGAAGGAATTAAGCCTGAGCATCCCACGTATGAATAATTATAATTGAGGAGGGGCTAATCGTAAGGTTAGTCCCTCAACTCTCGATCCACTAAACATTAACCCCCAAACTTTCAATTTCTATAATTTAGTTACTAAACAGGTTCTCAATACTTCCAATAAGGTCCTTAAACAATAATTTGACTCAATTGGAGTCCAATATTAATGCAATTGACCTCGCAGTCAATGCTAATACAATATTTGGATGATTCCAATGTAGGGTTTTTGGTCGCTGGAACCCAATTCCGACTAGGCCGAAGTTTGGGCTGTTATAACTCTCCCCCTTAAGAAAATTCGTCCTCAAATTTTACCTAGATCAAAGAGGTGAGGATATTGTTTTCGCATTGTTTCCTCTAGCTCCCATGTTTCTTCCTTAGCGGTGTGGCTCCTCCAGAGCTCTTTAACCAATAGGATAGTCTTGTTACGAAGTCTCTTGACTTCCTTTGTAAGAATCTGAATCGGTTCTTCCTCATAAGATAAATTTGGCTGAATTTCCACTAACTCGGGTTCAATAACGTGCGAGGGATTAGAATTCATGAGCTTAGTGTACGGGTGGACTACGGTCCTTGGGCTACGACCTATATTGATCTGGCGAGGCGGAGGGATATTTTGTGATGTTGGTCACATTGGCGAAGTAGAGGGACTAGACCATTCATTGATTTCGCGAGCTGTAGGGAATTTCCGTATACACTATGTTGAATCGATTCCAAGGATTAATATTGAACTATGAACTAAATGATATTGAACATGAAGAATAACATTAATGTTTTTCAGCATGAGTTATTATGCATCCCATTTTTAATTGCATTGTTTATGACTACCTCACTAGGCAAAGTATGCCTAATGCATCTCATCTCATGCGTTTTAGGTTGATCAAGTCATTGACTCGAGATTGGAGCAAATTAGACGTTTTGGCAAGTCACCACAAGACAAAAGTAATGTATATTGCCCTTACAAACTCCTAGTATGGTGGCAAAGTAGTTGAACTAGTTGCTTTTAGTCATTTTGGTGTGTGTGCATTGCCTATGTTTTGTATAAGGACTTAAGGCTCAATATGGTATATAGAAGTGGTTAAAAGTAGGCTAATATGGCATATTTGGCTCTAAAAGGTTAAAATCTAGTAAATGGATTGAGGCGTATGTGAAATTTGACATGCTAGTAGATTATAGTGTTTTGGACCTACTGGTAAAGTTTCATTACATTTGGACAACGTTTGAAAGGTTAATTTGAATAAAAACTAGATAAAATCTATCATTATAGTGTAGAGCATATTGATACGAATTTTGGTCACTGGAATATGGAAAAATTAAAGGTATCGGTACAGTCTTAGGGTGTATCGATACGAGTCAAGGTGGTCAACTCGTACCGATACGGTCTCCAATTGTATCGATACAAGTCTATCTATTGAATCTAGGACTTTTAGATTAGGCATGGCATATTGATACGACCTTCCGAGTATCGATACGTTGACAGGTAATTCAGTTATAAGTGTTACGAAATAGTTCTGAAATATTGCATTTTGTCACTGAATGTTATAGACCTTAATTGGAAGGGGAATTAAACTCTGATTAACATGAAAATTTTTACAATCACTGTTTATGGATTGAATTTCATGATAGTAAAGTTAATTTTGAAAAAGGACCTCTAGAACACTAAAATTATAATTTAGCCCTGAAAGTTCATAAAAGTTTAAAATTTGTCCAGAATGGATAATTACAGTTTCATAATGGTTTAATTGAATCTGTGGTATTGTTTTGTATTGTTGGGTAAGCATGATAGCATTAAAATGTAGACCATTGTTTATAATTGTCATACCGATCACCGCATCATTCACTGGTAGCACTCTCCGGCCCAGTTCTTGACTAGGCTGAGAATGGGGTGTTACAGTCTTCACTATATTAATAAGATTGGAAATTTGAGCATTGATTGATGATAATGCATCAAGTTCTAATTTTCCAATAGTTTTTGTTTTAGTTCCCATTATGGCAGTAAGATACTGAAAATCATTGGCGGCAATTCTTTCAATGATGTCAACTACCTCCATATAATTCTTTTCTAACAGCGAACCATTTGCCGAAGCATCAGCAACAGCCCTAGCATGAGCATTGAGTTTGTTGTAAAAGGTTTCTATCTAGGTCCAATTAGGGAATCCATGCATAGGGCACCTCCTCAACATGTCTTTGAATCTCTCCTAGGCATCATATAAGGTCTTGTCATCAACATTGCTAAACGAAATGATTTTCAATCCTTAGCTTGGCATTAAGTTTAGGTGGTTCAAATCGCAAAAGAAATTCTTGCATAGTTCTACCCATGAAGTAATATAATCAGGTGCCAAAGAACTTAGGCACAATTTTGCTTTATCTTTTAGGGAAAATGTAAACAATTTCAACTTTAATGTATCTTGAGATACTCCAGGTTGCTAAAATAGCTGACAAACTTCCATGAATTGCTTCAAGTGTTGCATTGGGTCTCTAGTAGGCGATCCATCAAATTGTCCTACATTTAGAAGAGTCTCTATCATTACTAGTTTAATTTCAAAATTGGTTGTATTTACCTCGGGACCAATCAGGCCTAGCATCAAATTGTCCATATTTAGTGCCAAGTGTTCTCGGACCGGTCTCCCTTCAGCATTGTCAGTGACAGTAGCAGGAGCGAGTGGAATATCATCATTTAATGGTGGATCCCCACGGTGATTTGGGACACCATCTACTCCTCCATTACCTTGTTGATCCATTTCTCTAACTTTCCTTTTTAACATGCGTAAGATTCTTTTGATCTCTAGGTGGTATAGCTAATCTTCTATCGTAGTGCGGCTTCTGGTCATACACCAAACAAAACAAATAAATAAAGTAAAACAAAACAAGTAAATCAAAACAATAAATTTCATTGCAATCCTCAGCAACGACACCAAAAACTTGTCGACTTTACTAACGCTTGGCAAAAGATTGAGAATACAGTGTAAATATGTAAGAAATAATTCCAATAGTGAGTCTATTGCGTGCAAGTATACACGATCATAAAGTAATACAATAGTAAGCTGAGTATCGTATCCACAAGGATTTACCAAGAATTTAAGTGTTGAATGTTTACTTGTTAAAAGGATCAAGAATGTTGAAATTGATTTGGATTTTTTATTTAAACAATAGATAAAACAGTGTAATGGAAGTAAAAACTGCTTGCCAAAAAGAGTATTCAAATGGATTATGAGCGTTGGCAAGGGATGCCTGGATTTTATGCTAGTTTTGCCAGATATTAATAATGTCCTGCCTTGGATTTATTGCTGAGCAAATTTCAAAAATAGTATTACCTCTATCAATGGCAACAACCTAATTCTACTTTTATCAGGTTTCTTTAGGGATATATATTTTAATAATATCTAATAATTACATTAATTACGAGTATTAATATATATATATAAACGAAATTATCTATAATTCCAATAATCATAATAATTTTGGTTTTACTTATTTCCTGCATAACAAGTTTGTACACATGCTATCTAGTCGATATTTGTTCGTTTTAATCATAGGGTGTGACCCTTGTAGGTTCATGTAACGTTACAGTAATATCTAGAACAATTCTAATATTACAAACAATGAGTGGCATCTAGCAATACATCATTGTTACCTAAGTTACATGAAGTCGTGGTTCAATTTAACCTTTTTTGTGATTAATTTCTTTTATGTATTTCATCCTTTTGTCCTCATATCTAGATTGGACACAAGTCATGGATTAGTCACACTTGTTAAATTCATCTAATATTTCTTGATATCTTGAGTAGACTCTTATAAACGAATAACTATGATATCCCATATCAATTTATTCAAGCATGGCCATGCATTTTCTAGTCTCACTCAATCAAGTGGCCCATGATATTACTCCTATTATGTAGGAGGGACAAATCCTATCAATTTATTATGCTACATAGATTGTGACATATCCAATATCAATCTTTATAGTGTAGTTAGTTACGACACACGTTTGACCGTATCAAAATATGTCACTCACGATGTTGAAATAATGATGATCTCAAGTCTAAAGATCATACATGTAGTTATCACCATCAGCAATGTTGTGACCGTCATATAATAATCCAAGAAACATGCTCATAGCAGGTCAGTCCAGTATGTCGTTCTCTAACAAATACTTATGTATAGATTTTGACATCTCCATGTCAATGACAACACTTTGTCATCAATTAACTACATATTAGTTTTGGTACATTATTGTTGTCCATGCCCACAATAATTCTCGACTAAGGACATTTAAGATTAACTATATTATTCTAAGGACTTTATTATAGTTTAGTTTATTTATAGATGCATAGAATAAGACTGAAATAATAATAATGGCTTTATATTAATAAACAAGATAAAATAAGTATGTCTTTTACAACCATCTCATGATTGGTCTGTGGGCATACTCCAACAATGTCCCACTATTAGTAAGACCATTCACGCATGTATCTAATACCAAGAGACTTAGAGTGACGCCCATGCTTCTACTGCGTCAGAGGCTTTGTTAGTGGATCGGCGATATTGTCATCTGTTGGTACTTTGCATATTTCTACATCCCCTCGATCATGATTTCACAAATGAGATGGTAACGCCTAAGTATGTGTTTGGATCGTTGGTGAGGTCTGGGTTCTTTTGCTTGTGCGATGGCTCTATTGTTGTCACAACGTAGATCTATAACATTTGATATGCTAGGCACGACCCCTAGTTCAGATATGAACTTTTTGATCCAAATAGACTCTTTTGCAGCATCGCTTGCTACAATATACTCTGCTTCTATCGTAGAATCTGCTATTGTATCTTTCTTTGAACTTTTCCAGCTTATAACACCTCCATTAAGGCAAAACACAAAACTAGATTGTGATCGAGAATAATCCTTATCAGTTTGGAAGCTTGCGTCAGTATAACCTTTTATACTTAGCTCTTTCTCACCTCTATACATAAGGAATATATCCTTAGTTCTTCTTAAGTACTTAAGGATGTTTTTGACTGTAACCCAATGACCTTCACCGGGATCTACTTGGTATCGACTTGGTATACATGATAGATCCAATGGCCGAAGCATATGGAATCTTACTCATGCATTCTCTCTCTTGAGGCATTGAAGAACACATTTCCTTCGAGAGCGAAATGCCATGTCTCACAGGTAAGAATCCTCTTTTAGATTCTTCCATACTGAATCTTTTCAATATATTATCTATGTATGTATTTTGACTTAGTCCTAGGAGTCGTCTTGTTCTATCTCTATAGATCTTGACTCCTAATATATAGGTTGCTTCACCCAAGTCTTTCATAGAAAAACATTTTCCTAACCAAGTCTTTACAAACTGTAAGGTAGGTATGCCATTTCCTATTATTAATATGTCATCCACCTACAATACCAAGAATGTGATAGTGCTCCCACTAGTTTTCTTGAAAACACATGGCTCATCTTCATTTTTAGTAAAACCAAATTCGTTGATTGTCTCATTAAAATGAAGATTCCAACTTCGAGAAGCTTGCTTCAACCCATAAATGGATCTTTGTAGCTTCCATATTTTTTGGGCATCTTTTGGTTCGAAAAAACCCTCAGGTTGTATCATGTACACATCCTCATCTAATTTTCCATTAAGGAAAGCAGTTTTGACATCCATTTGCTAAATTTCACAATCATAATATGCAGCTATTGCAAGCAATATCTGGATGGATTTAAACATAGCAACATGGGAAAAGTTTCATCATAGGCTATACCATGAATTTGACAAAATCCCTTAGCAACAAATTGCCCTTTGTATGTTTGCATATTTCCATCCATGTCGATTTTCTTTTTGAAAACTCATTTGTACCCTAAGGGCTTAATCCCTTCGGGTGGGTTAACCAAAATGCATACTTGGTTTTCTGACATGGAATCCATCTCGGATTTCATGACTTCTAGCCATTTCTCAGAGTTTGGACTCTCCACTGCTTCCTGATAAGTCCTAGGCTCATCTTGGTTCATGAGGAGAACATCTCCACGCAATGTGACAAGAAATTCATATCTCTCAGGTGCATTGCATCCTCTCATAAATCTCTGTAGTGGTTGTGTTTCAAGAACGATTGGATGTTCCTCAACTATTTGTGAAACTTGTTGTTCAATCTCTAGTTCAGTGAGAACATCTCCATGCAATGTGACAAGAAATTCATATCTCTCGGGTGCATTGCGTCCTCTCATAGATCTCTGTAGTGGTTGTGTTTCAAGAACGATTGGATGTTCCTCAACTATTTGTGAAACTTGTTGTTGTTCAATCTCTAGTTCAGTGATATGTGGTTGATGTTGAATTTCCTCAAGTTCAATATTTCTCCCACTTCCATTTCCAAGAATAAATTCTCTCTCGAGGAAAACTCTTGTTCGAGTAACAAACACTTTGTTCTCAAATGGATTGAAGAAATAGTATCCTTTAGTTTCTTTAGGATACCCCACAAAATTACATTTATGAGATTTGGGTTTGAGTTTTGTAGACATCTAATGTTTAACATAAACTTCACATCCCCAAATTTTCATAAAAAAGATACTAGGAGATTTCCCAGTCCATATCTCATATGGTGTCTTTTGAACCGATTTAGATGGAACACGATTTAGTGTGAAAGTAGCCGTTTCTAGCGCATGTCCCCAAAAAGAAGTTGGAAGATTAGCATGACTCATCATTAACTGAACCATGTCTAACAATGTCCGATTTCTCCTTTCAGAGACTCCATTGTTTTGGGGAGTACCTGGAGGTGTAAGTTGTAAAACAATCCCACATCCTTTAAGAAGTTCATCAAACTCTAGGCTTAAGTATTCTCCTCCTCGATCTAATTGAAGAGCTTTGATACTCTTTCCTAGTTGGTTTTGTACTTCATTCTTAAAATCCTTGAACTTTTCAAGGACTTCAGATTTATGATGCATTAGGTAAACATTCCCATATCTACTGAAGTCGTCAGTGAAAGTAATAAAGTATTAAAACCCTCCTTTTGCTTGTGTGTTCATCGGTCCACATACATCACTATGTATTAGACCTAATAAATCACTTGCTTGCTCGTTTTTACCATCAAACGGTGATTTGGTCATTTTACCCATTGAGCAAGGTTCACATATATTAAATTGTTCGAGAACAAAAGAATCCAAAAATTTATCTTTATGAAGTTTTGATATGCGTTTCTCACTTATATGACCCAAACGACAATGCCAGAGATAAGTTTGATTAGAGTCATTTGTTTTTGATCTTTTCATATTTATGTTATATATGGAATTATCTTGATCTAAGATATAGAGGCCATTGATTAATTGTGCCGTACCATAAATAACATTATTGAGGGAGAACGAACATCTATTATTCTTAATAATAATCTCAAAACCAATCTTATCCAAACAAGAAATTGAAATAATGTTTTTAGTCAAACTAGGTACGAAATAACAATCCTCTAATTCTAGAACACGTCCACTAGGTAATGAAAAAGTATATGTTCCTATAGCTAATGCAACAACTCTTGCTCCATTTCCCACTCGTAGGTCCACATCTCCCTTTTCCAATTTTCTACTCCTTTTTAGTCCTTGTACAAAAGTACAAATGTGAGAACCACAACTGGTATCTAATACCCAAGAAGTAGGTGTTTATTTATTAATATCAATAACATAAATACCTGATCTGGACTGTCTATTTTCTTTTACCTTCTTGATATCCTCAAGATAGACAGGGCAATTTCTCTTCCAATGTCCAACACTGTTGCAATGGAAACACTTTCCTTCTTTTGCAACTCCTCCTTTGGGTTTCAATGCAACCTTTCCTTTGTTGGGCTTTGGCTTTGCCTTGGTGTTGGGATTCCATTTTCTGTTATCCTTTTGGACTATCAGAATAGGTTTGCAGGTAACCCTTTTCATGTTGTTTTCTGATGTTCTTAATAGACCAAGCAACTGAGGCAATGATTTGTTAATTTCATTTATATTGAAATTAAGAACAAACTGATTAAAACTGTCTGGAAACGATTGCATGATAACATCAGTAGCCAGTTCAACACTTAGAGGGAAGCCCAACTTTTTTAGGGTCTAAATATACCCTATCATTTTGAGAACATGAGTTCCCTCAATCATATTGCATCGAAACAAAGCCTTAGAGGTCTCATACCTCTCTTGACAAGCTTGCCCCTCATATAATTCCTTGAGATTTTTAACCATCTCATAGGGAACCATGTCCTCATGTTGCTTCTGAAGATCAGGGGTCTCATACCTCTCTTGACGAGCTTGCCCCTCATATAATTCCTTGAGATTTTTAACCATCTCATAGGGAACCATGTCCTCATGTTGCTTATGAAGCTCAGGGGTCATGGTTGCAAGCATCAAACAACTGACATCTACCATGTCACTTGAGTATTTTTCAAAGTCTTCCAATTCATCTTTAGAGGCATCATTTGTTGGCTTTTTAAGGACAGGTTCTTCAATGACTGTTAGTTTCCGTTCTTGTTTAAGGACGATCTTCAAATTGCAGAACCAGTAGAGGAAGTTCAAGCCATTTAATTTGTCTTTCACAAGGATGGATCGCAATGATAATGAGTTTGAATTTGCCATAATAAATCTACAATGATAAAATATGATTTATAAGTACCTTTTTATCATGTTTATAAAGTAATAACATTCACACTATTAAAAACCCTCAAAATCGAAAAACTTACTAAAAGTATTTCTAGTGGGTAAGGATCCATATTTCATTTCATTCTAAGTCAGCTTTGGCTTTACTCTTAGAATTCAATTATTTAGGTAAGCAAGACTTGCTAATTACATCTCATGTAATTCTTATATTTGGTGAACAACTATTGTTCCTAATCATCTCATGATTATCCAAATCATTAACCTTTAGGTTTCTAATCTTATTAGAATAACCTAGTTTAACCAATATTGCAACCATTGAATATCACTTGCTTATTCTTCGTGTTTAACCAAGATAGATCTAAGTACTTTGCTTTGGCAAAACCTACATAATACTGATTGAGGTTTTAACGAGGGCTAATATTTGATGACTATTTTAATTAAATATGGAAGGTTTTTTTGTTAAATTAATCTCACCATTTTACTATGATCTAATCAGTTACCATCATGCTAAAACATATATTGTATCACATACATGTAAAGCAATAAATATAAATACAATGGTAATAGCCCGTAAAATTAAGGTGACCCATCCCAAGCCAATGTGAGAACCAAAAATACTAAGGATAGAACTTGCTTCTCAAGCACCTAATCCACCTTTGATTGGCCCATCATTTTGCTCCTTTGGTCCACATTTTCTCCGCAAATATTACAATTTTTCATAAACTTGTTTTACACACGATGGAGTAATATGAGAAGAGAAATACAATAGAAGAAAGAAATGCACGACACGTAGGCCATATTTATATAAAACCAAAGTAAATATGGTATTGGGCTATAACCATGCATTTCAAATATTGTGCATATCAGACATAAAAACGGCACGATTTATTATTGAGGTCTTATGAGATTGTCCGTAAGCAGGGGTAAAAGGGCATAGACCCTTACGGCGGGGTTGCCGCTGCCGGCGGGATTGCCGCTGCTTGGTTAGCGGTGGGGAAATTTTTAAAGATCATCATCGTAATTGATGTGTAAAAAACTCACAATTTGATAACTTTTATCAACATTATCACGTTTTTTAGGATTTTAAAATCCACGAGGTTTTTACTTGAACAACTTTTTGTTACTTTCCCCGCACGTGATCCATAGAATAACTATTAGTCTAAAATACAGTTATCACCCACACATGTTAACGTTAAACATCTAAAACCCAAACAGAACTGTGACTAACTCTTTAATCACTTGGAACAATCAATTTAATTTATTCAGATTACGCGTGAATCGATCTAAAGTATGAAAATATCATATATTTGTAAAAAAATCAAATAAACCCTAATATAATAAATGCATCTCATACAAAAACATCATCCAAGTATTTAAGTCTGAATTTGTATCGTACAAGTTGCTCTGGTACCACTATTGGGAAATGCCGGTACACCCCATGGCACAATAAAAAAATTATCCAGTGTAATCCACCAGTGATCCATGTACAAGAGACGAATTCGGGGTGATAAAGGATGAAACGTTACCTTAATAAATTTAGAAATTTGTAGAGAGTATAGGAGAATCCAAATCTAATATGAGTTGTTACAACAACGTTCCGACCTCTACGCAGTCCACCCAAAAAAAATGAACAACATTTTCTCTTCTCTAACTGTTAGAGATGTTTTCCGAAAAGTATATCTTTGGTTGCTAGACCTCGTGCCTTTATATAGCTTTTAAAACCCTAAATTCTTTAAATATACATTATATTTTTTCAATTAAATATGTAGAATCTGATTATACTTCTATCAGGTTTCTTTAGGGATATATATATTAATAGTATATGATAATTACATTAATTATCTAGTATTAAAATATATATAAACAAAATTATCTATAATTCCAATAATCATAATAATTCAGTTTTATTTATTTCGCGCACAACAAGTTTGTACGGATGCTATCTAGTCGATATTTGTTCGTTTTAACCGTAGGGTGTGATCCTTGTAGGTTCATGTAACATTAGCACTAATATCTAGAACAATTCTAATATTACAAGCAATGAGTGGCATCTAGCAACACATCATTGCTACCTAAGTTACATTGTAACACCCCTCACGAGGGTTAGGAGCGAGGAGTGTCGATGCATTTAACAAGCAAGGAGACACCAAAAATTCAGGCAAATTTAAACCATTTCTTAAGTTTCTTACTTATCAAACAAGCAAGGACATAATGAACAATACAAGACAATCAAACATTCATGCAAGACTTCAATAATCATACAAAGCATTCGGCTAATAACACTCTACCACTAGATTTCTAGATCAAGTAACTTACATACGTACTTAGCTAACAAGTAAGCTCACACTAGACTTCAAATCATCCTAGCATTCGAACAAGACCAAGGTAACCAATCCTACATTACTTGTTATGCAAGCAATTCACATATGACTTCAATTTCATCTTAAGGCATTTGAATAGATCCCCTAGTTTAATTCCATTTCATGCTTTCATTACAAGTTACTACTTTCATGATTCATTTTACCATATTCACTCTTTGTTACCTATCCTATTCAAACTACCCTAGTGATTCATGATTCCAATTCAATTCAAAGCTCCTTATCTTGTATACAATTAGTCATTTCATTCCTTCACTTAGTAAGCATAATTATCTAACATTCAATAGTATATAACTAGATTATTCAATTCTATTTCCCTACTTATACATTCAGCCTTGACACCAATCACATATACAAGAAAATAACTATTTCCTAATGATCTAGATCATTCGGCCATACCATACAAGGACACAATACACTTATCGTCAAAGCATGATCACACACAACCATTCGGCAATCACTTAAACATGAACATAGCATTTGAATGTCATCAAGGTAACTAGATTAACCTTAGTTAATTCCATTTAAATCATATTATGTGCAACAACATCATCCATTACATGTAATTTAAGTTCATTACATACTTCATAATGTTATACAAAATCAAGATATAGTAGGCCCATCAAGATCAATATATACAAGTCTCAAGATGCATGTTCAACTAACTATATACAATTTAGTGCCACCATTCCAGGAGATATACAAAACAAGTATGGAACCATACTTTAACTAAACTTGTGTGAGCTGCTTCTTGCTCAAGGTAATAGGCTTCAAGATCAAGCAACCTTGTATCCTTTATCCTGTAGGTTGGAAAGAATGAAACAAGAGTGATAAGTAGAAGTATGTACTTAGTGAGGTAGTTCCTAGATCTATCAATTTATTAAGATTATTAACTTAAAGTCCTTGTTCATTTTAATCGGGATTATCCTAACTAGGCATTGATTAAGTAGAGTCAAGACCTAGCTAGTCCAACATGCACCATTCGAATGCCACAAGTTCAAGAAATCAATCAAGCAATGTTTAGCAAGAATCAAGCATTTCAAGTGTAGAGATCAATTAATCCAATTCGAATAGGGCATTCTTTCTTATGCCTTATCTTTCAAGTAATGAGCAATTCAAGATAGCATATACATCATCTTATTCATGTAACTTTCATTACAATATAAGTTCAATAGCAAGTGTCAAGTTTGCTCATTCTTCATTCATGTTCACAAGTCTTTATTTCAAGTTCATTTATTCTTGTTCTGCCTTGGTAGATAGTAGGACTAGGTAATCGAGTCACAAGATGGTACACAAAGTACCTAACAAGATGATACACAAAGTATCTAACAAGAAGGTGCCCAAAACACCACACAAGAGGGTACACAAAGTACCTAACAAGATGATACTCAAGGTATCTAACAAGAAGGTGCCCAAAACACCAACAAGATGGTACAATAAGTACCTAACACGATGAGCTCTAGACTCTAAGGCATGCCATTCTACCTAAGGCCAACTAGCAACCAAGGACTTGTTGAGTCTTTTTTTATCAAGCAATCACACATCAAGTGATTAAGCAACAAGCATAGCAAGGTTAAGATCATTTTACAAGCTTTAATGTATTTCCATTATGTACACATTCAAGAAATATCAAGCAACCAACAATTTCAAGAGCATATTCATTAAATTGAACACAAATTATCAAGCACAACCCATGGCAGCATTCGAATAGGGCATAGAATCATAAAGAACAAACAATTGATTCATTTCCACAATCAAACCATATTGCAAGCATATTGAATTGTCAAGTCTTTAATTAGTCGATTCTTCCCTTAATGTAATATTACCAAATATAATTTAAGTTCATTTCATGTTATCAATCATCAAGCAAGTATTTAGACATGCAACTTTGGCTAGAACACTAGTTCCAACCCTAAGAAAGACTACACTCACAAAACTCCAAGCTTAAGCTATCGATCTTTGATGACAATCCCCTTTGCTTTTCCTTTGACTTGATCAATCCTATCTTCTTCAACCAAGTCCTCTACTCCTTGTTCTAACCAGCCAATCATACAAACATATAAAGAGCATGTTAGCACACAATTCATCAAGCCAATTCATTCAATTCAAGACAAGATTACAAGCATATAACATACACATATTGGGCAGTATACTCTGGTACATTATCCTTTTTACTCAACCACAATTTTCTAAATTCTAGTTCATGTAAAATAAGACATATTTCAAAGCCTAAAACTGTTTTCAAGACAGTTTGTAAAATGCCACAAAACAGTGTGCATTTGCCTATGCAGCTGCTGCCAAGTAGCTTGCACTCTAGTCACTAAATCAAGCATATCTTTCATTCCGTACGTCAGAATTTCAATTGGTTTACACCGTAGGAAAGATAAGAAAATTGTCTTTATGACCATATAAGGCTTTCATTTTATTTCTTAGCCAATTAATACAGTTGTTTATTCAAAGACAGGGCATCCTGCTTTACTGGCAGTTTGCACTGTCTCTAGTATTTCTACTCTACATTTCAGTACACAACCCAGAGTTTAGCTTTGTTTTCTCCTAGTGAATTTAGAAATTCCAAGGTGTTGTCCATAAAAATTTCAACCTTAAATTCATTCTGCACAATTTTTACTAGTTTTTCAAAGTCACTGCCCAGAACAGAGCATTCTGGGCAAATTATACTAGGTTGGATTTCTAGCTTCTTAACTCATTTTAGCAAGTTCCTAACATAGAAATTTCATTCATATTCATGTTCATACATGTCTTGTCCATCATAATTTACCTAGAAATGTTCTTAGAACATGGCATAATTATAATTAATCTAGTTTGATCTATTTGATAACATTTGTACATCAATTCATCCACTAGGCAGTACATTACCTAATTTAACTAGTTCAATTAGGTGTAGTCATTTTTTCAGCAACACATGTATTCAATTCAATCTTCTCTTTACCTAATAACATTATCAAAACAAGGTTCTAAGCTCATCTAACATATTTGCACCATTTCTATAACCAAAACAGTCCATAACAAGACTGTTTTGAATCATGCTCATAATTCCAGATTTTCCAGCAACTATACATGTATCTCATACCAATTTGGTTACTAGGAATTACAATTTCAAGTTCAATTTGAGTCTAGCACGCTCCCAACATGTATAACATCCATCCAATTCATCAAGACAACAAGAATACCATTCAAACATGAAATGACAAGAGAAACAAGTGGTTACCTTACTCACTACGCTATCTAGACTTAATTAGAGCTAAATCAAGGTTGCATTGCCATGGATTTCAAGCTTTCTCCCTCAAGCCCTCTTTTCTCTATTGTATTCGTGTAGAATGAAGGAAAAGGGGTTGGCTGATGATTCATCTAATTTCCCTTAATGAATGGTCCATTTTGTCCTTAAATTATCCACTAATTAAAGATTAATCAAGGGTATTTTAGAGATGTTAGGAAATTTATCATGCAATCTTTCAATTTGCTAGAGTTTTCAAGTTAGTCATCTTAATTTAGTCACTCCTATCATTCAATCTTCTAATTAAGTCCTTAACTATCCTAATTAGCTTAATTACAAGTTTAATTTAGCTATCAATTTAGGCAATTAGTCTCAATACTACTAGGCTAGGATTTAGGGAATTACAATTCTCCCCTCCTTAAAAAGGAAAATTCGCCCTCGAATTTTTACTCGATTTGAATAAATGAGGATATTGCTTTCTCATTGTATCCTCAGGCTCCCAAGTTTCTTCTTCCATCTTATGGTTTCTCCACAAGACTTTCACTAGGGAGATATTCTTGTTTTGAAGTCTCTTGACTTCCTTATCAAGGATTTGGATTGGTTCTTCTTCGTAGGAAAGATCAGGATTCAATTCTACTTCTTCAGGTTCTAGAATGTGAGATGGATCTGATCGATACTTCCGGAGCATTGAGACATGGAAGACATTGTGGATTTTATCGAATTCACTAGGATGTGCTAATGGATAAGCCACCGGACCAATTCTTTCAACAACTTTGAAAGGTCCGATGAATCGGGGACTGAGCTTTCCCTTTCTTCCGAATATGAAGACTTTCTTCCAATAGGAGACTTTGAGAAACACTTTGTCTCCAACATTGTACTGGATATCTCTTCGTTTCAAGTCTACATAAGCCTATCGAAGGCTTGCTTTAATCGGTCATGGATGATTTGGACTTGCTCTTCGGTTTCCCTGAGTAATTGAGGTCCTAACACTTTGTTTTCTCCCAATTCAGACCAGCATAGAGGTGTTCTACATCTCCTTCCATACAGAGCTTCAAATGGAGCCATTTGGATTGAAGTTTGATAATTGTTGTTGTAGGTAAATTCTACAAGAGGTATGGATTTCTCCCAATTTTTCTCGAAGTCAATAACACAAGCTCTAAGCATGTCTTCGAGCACTTGTATTACTCTTTTGGATTGGCCATCACTTTGAGGATGGAAGGCCGTGCTTAGATTCAATTTGGTGCCAAGGGCTCGTTGCAAGGATCTCCAAAATTGAGTTGCGAATCGAGGATCTCGATCGGAGATGATAGAAGTAGGGACTCTGTGCAAACGAACCACTTCACGAATATACAATTCGGCTAGTGTGTCCAAGCTATAATTCATTCTAATAGGGATGAAGTGAGCCGATTTAGTGAATCAAACCGGTGGGAGCTCGATGTTTGACTTTGATTCTTTGACAACTCAAATACTTAGATACATAATCAGTGATAGCTGACTTCATGCTAGGCCACCAGTACAAGGATTTAAGATCTTTATACATCTTGACAGATCTTATATGTATCGAGAATGGGCTTTGATTGAGCTTCTTGCAAAAGTTCATTATTTAGGTCATCGTTGTTTAAAATACACACCCTATTCTTGAAATAGAGCATGCCATTCGAATGAATAGAGAAATCTTGGTTGGTTTTTGAGTCAAGCTTCGAGATGATAGCTTGAAGTTCAGAATCGGTTTGATGTAATTCTTTGATTCTCGAGATTAGGTTGGATTGGACTTGTAGTTCGGACAAAAATCCTCGCTTTTGATACATTCGAAGGTGAGCATTAATAGCATTCGAAGCTACAAGATGAACAAGATAGTTTAGGTGGAAATCGAATAGTTACTTGCAGATCAAGGCAAGTGTTCGAATGGTTACTTGCAGAGCAAGAAAGACTAATTTCTATTCGAAATTTTCAAGGATTTAGATTGGCTTACCCAAGGCCGGTTTACGACTAAGAGCATTTGCAACTACGTTGGCTTTTCCAGGATGATAGTCGGTGATCAAATCATAATCTTTCAAGAGTTCCATCCATCTTCTTTGTCTCAAATTGAGATCTTTTCAGGTTAGAAGATATTTGAGGCTTTTATGATCAATGAACGGGTGTCATTTTTCACCGTACAAGTAGTGTATCCAAATTTTGAGAGCGAAGACAATGGCAACAAGTTTGAGATCGTGAGTTGGATAGTTTAGCTCATGAGGTTTCAATTGCCTTGATGTATACGCTACCACATTATCTCCTTGCATCAAAGAACAACCTAGCCCCGAATGTGAAGCATCACTATAAATAGTGAATTCTTTGCCTGATTCTAGTTGGATAAGAATCGGGGCATGAGTCAAGGCTTGCTTGAGTTGATCAAAGCTTCGCTGCTGATTCTCGGACCACTCAAATGGTTGATCCTTTTGAATGAGCTTAGTTAGGGGAAAGGCAATAGTAGAAAAGCCTTTTACAAATCTTAGATAGTACCCGACTAAACTGAGAAAACTTCAGACCTCACTAACATTCCTCGGAGGTCGCCAATCAAGAATAGCTTGAATTTTCTTTGGATCCACCTTGATCCCTTCGGCTGAGATTACATGGCCAAGAAATGAAACTTCCGTTAGCCAAAACTCGCACTTGGAGAATTTGGCAAACAATTGACATTCTCAGAGAGTTTGCAAGACAATTCGGAGGTGTTCAGCATGTTCCTCCTTGTTACGAGAGTAGACCAAGATGTCATCGATAAAGATGACCACAAATTTGTCGAGAAAAGGTTTGAATACTCGATTCATAAGATCCATGAATATGGCCGGGGCATTAGTTAGTTAGCCCGAAAGGCATTACAGGAATTCAAAGTGGCCGTATCGAGTTCAAAAGGTTGTTTTAGGCTCGTCTTCTTCTTTCACCTTCATTTGGTAGTAACCCGATCGAAGATCGATCTTTGAAAACACCAAAGCATCTCTAAGTTAATCGAAGAGATCTTCTATCCTTGACAAAGGATACTTGTTCTTGATGGTAAGTTGATTCAATTGACGATAGTCGATACAAAGCCGTATCGTACCATCCATTTTTTTACGAACAAGACAGGTGCGCCCCAAGGAGATGTGCTAGGCCGAATGAAGCCTTTGTCTTGTAGCTCTTGAAGTTTCTTCTTGAGTTCCTTTAACTTTACTTGTGCCATTCGATATGGTGTAATTGACACCGGGTTGGTTCCAGGTTGAAAGTCAATCCCGAATTCCACTTATCGGGTTAGAGGAAGACCAGGGAGATCCTCGGGAAAAATATTGACAAATTCAGATACAACAGGTATAGATGGCAAACGAAAGTCATATTCATCTTTTAGGACCATGGAAGCAAAGATTGAGGTCAGTTTCTTATATATAAGCAAGATGGATTCTTTCCCTAATCCCCGGAGATACAATCTCCTATTTTGGCAATCAATCCAGGCTTGGTGTTTTCCCAACCAATCTAGTCCTAACACTAGATCAAACTCACAATTTGGCAAAACATAGAGGTCAATAGGAAAGGGTACATTTCGAATAGATATAGGACAATATTTACAAAGTAAGTTAATGCCAATGTTTCCTCCTATAGGATTCGAAACTACAAGGCTAGATTTAACAAGTTCAGGTTTCAAGTTTAGCTTAACAATCAAGGAGGAGCATATAAAAGAGTGGGTAGACCCCGAATCAATTAGAGCATAAGCAATACTTGAGTTTAGTTCAACGGTACCTGCGATCACATTGGGAGACTCTTCATCCTCCCTACCACGAACGTGATAGATACGAGAAGGAGCTTGAGATTCTTGATGTGTAGTAGCTGAACAGTGGCCTCTCCCTTTGCCTTTGTTCCCAGACTGTGCTTGTCTCGGGCCTTTGTTTCGGTTAGATGGTGCAGAACTCAGATTTGCAGGAGATTAAGTTGGAGCTTTGTTAGGATTTTGGGGGAAATTGTTAATGAAATGATCGGCTCCACCACAAGCAAAGTATAAATTCGATTGAGATCGACATTGGCCAAAATGGAGCTTTTGGCAAAATTTGCAAGTAGGGACTTTTCCAGAATTTCCCGTGCTATTTACAGAGATAACTAGGGCTGAAGGCTTATTCACCGATTGAGGTCTCGGCATATAATTGTTTTTCAGAGCAGGAGTATAAGTCGAGGAGCTTTCTTTTTGATAACTAGCTTTCTTGGATTGCCAATGGGACTTGTCATCACGTTTTTGCTTCTTATCATTGCGGTTACCACCCTTTCTTCTTTCCGAAGCTTTCATTTTTGCCTCGGTTGCAATGGCTCGATTAACAAGAGTTTGGAAATCCGTGATCCCTAGAGCCGTGAACATCGGACTTAGCTCATCATTCAAGCCATCGATAAACATCTGGCACTTATCTTTTTTAGTCTTGATATATTCCGAGCCGTACTTATAGTATTTACAAAAAATCAGCAACATATTGTTCAATGGGCATGTTAGCTTGCTTGAGGTACAAGAAACGCCTCCGACGATCAGGTAGATATTGCTCGCTAATGTATTTCTTCTCGAATTCTTCAACGAAGAATTCCCAGGTGACCGAGTCAGCGGGAGAAGTCAGGGTTGTGGTTTCCCACCAACTCAAGGCTTCATCAGCTAAGAGTGCTATGGCACATTCAAGTTTGTGCTCATCCGAGCATTGCAATTGTCTGGTCAGGATTTGAATTGTACGTTCTAGCCAGTATTCTACATCTTCAGGTTTCTCTTCATTAGCACCGGTAAAGGTATAGGCTCGGTGTTGAGCAAGTTTATCAATAGGAGCTCTGCTTGGTGCAGCAGTAGTAGGAGCAGCAGGATAAATTTGTTTGAGGTTCAATATGAGTTAATCAAACATCTCCTTCATGCTAAAGAGACACTCTTTTTGGACAGCTTGGATAGCAGGAGCTTCCTATTGGGGTTGAGCCTGTTCTCGGGGTTCGGTTTGTCTTGTAGGACTCAGTTCCATCCTCACGCTACCTCCTTCATTAGAGGAGCCTCGGGGACTTTCATCGTCCCGAGAAAGTCTTATCTCGGACATATTACGATTGGGTAAACAAGAAGGAGCTAGATAAGCAAGAACACAAGCACATTGATATATAACTCCTAGGTGGCACAATTCAATCCTATATGATGCATGAAGACTCAGTTTAGTCTGAGGATCTAAACCTTTAGCTCTAATTACCACTTTATGTAACACTCCTCACCCGGGTTAGGAGCGAGGAGTGTCGATGCATGTAACAAGTAAGGAGACACCAAAAATTCGGGCAAATTTTAACCATTTCTTAAGTTTCTTACTTATCAAACAAGCAAGGAAATAATGAACAATAAAAGACAATCAAACATTCATGCAAGACTTCAATAATCATACAAAGCATTCGGCTAATAACACTCTACCACTAGATTTCTAGATCAAGTAACTTACATACTTACTTAGCTAACAAGTAAGCTCACACTAGACTTCAAATCATCCTAGCATTCGAACAAGACCAAGGTAACCAATCCTACATTACTTATTATGCAAGCAATTCACATATGACTTCAATTTCATCTTAAGGCATTCGAATAGATCCCCTAGTTTAATTCCATTTCATGTTTTCATTACAAGTTACTACTTTCATGATTCATTTTACCATATTCTCTCTTTGTTACCTATCCTATTCAAACTACCCTAGTGATTCATGCTTCCAATTCAATTCAAAGTTCATTATCTTGTATACAGTTAGTCATTTCATTCCTTCACTTAGTAAGCATAATTATCTAACATTCAACAGTATGTAACTAGATTATTCAATTCTATTTCCCTACTTATACATTCGACCATGACACCAATCACATATACAAGCATATAACTATTTCCTAATGATCTAGATCATTCGGCCATACCATACAAGGACACAATACATTTATAGTCAAAGCATGATCACACACAACTATTCGGCAATCACTTAAACATGAACATAGCATTCGAATGTCATCAAGGTAACTAGATTAACCTTAGTTCATTCCATTTAAATCATATTATGTGCAACAACATCATCCATTACATGTAATTTAAGTTCATCACATACTTCATAATGTTATACAAAATCAAGATATAGTAGGCCCATCAAGATCAATATATACAAGTCTCAAGATGCATGTTCAACTAACTATATACAATTTAGTGCCACCATTCCAGGAGATAAACAAAACAAGTATGGAACCATAAACTTGTGTGAGTTACTTCTTGCTCAAGGTAATAGGCTTCAAGATCAAGCAACCTTGTATCCTTTATCCTGTAGGTTGGAAAGAATGAAACAAGAGTGATAAGTACAAGTATGTAGTTAGTGAGGTAGTTCCCAGATCTATCAATTTATTAAGATTATTAACTTAAAGTCCTTGTTCATTTTAATCGGGATTATCCTAACAAGGCATTGATTAAGTAGAGTCAAGACCTAGCTAGTCCAACATGCACCATTCGAATGCCACAAGTTCAAGAAATCAATCAAGCAATGTTTAGCAAGAATCAAGCATTTCAAGTGTAGAGATCAATTAATCCAATTCGAGTAGGGCATTCTTTCTTATGCCTTATCTTTCAAGTAATGAGCAATTCAAGATAGCATATACATCATCTTATTCATGTAACTTTCATTACAATATAAGTTCAATAGCAAGTGTCAAGTTTGCTCATTCTTCATTCATGTTCACAAGTTCATTTATTCTTGTTCTGCCTTGGTAGATAGTAGGACTAGGTAATCGAGTCACAAGACGGTACACAAAGTACCTAACAAAATGATACACAAAGTATCTAACAAGAAGGTGCCCAAAACACCACACAAGAGGGTACACAAAGTACCTAACAAGATGATACTCAAGGTATCTAACAAGAAGGTTCCCAAAACACCAACAAGATGGTACAATAAGTACCTAACACGATGAGCTCTAGACTCTAAGTCATGCCATTCTACCTAAGGCCAACTAGCAACCAAGGACTTGTTGAGTCTTTTATGATCAAGCAATCACACATCAAGTGATTAAGCAACAAGCATAGCAAGGTCAAGATCATTTTACAAGCTTTCATGTATTTCCATTATGTACACATTCAAGCAATATCAAGCAACCAACAATTTCAAGAGCATATTCATTAAATTGAACACAAATTATCAAGCACAACCCATGGCAGCATTCGAATAGGGCATAGAATCATAGAGAACAAACAATTGATTCATTTCCACAATCAAACCATATTGCAAGCATATTGAATTGTCAAGTCTTTAATTAGTTCATTCTTCCCTTAATGTAATATTACCAAATATAATTTAAGTTCATTTCATGTTATCAATCATCAAGCAAGTATTTAGACATGCAACTTTGGTTAGAACACTAGTTCCAACCCTAAGAAAGACTACACTCACAAAACTCCAAGCTTAAGCTATCGATCTTTGATGACAATCCCCTTTGCTTTTCCTTTGACTTGATCAATCCTATCTTCTTCAACCAAGTCCTCTACTCCTTGTTCTAACCAGCCAATCATACAAACATATAAAGAGCATGTTAGCACACAATTCATCAAGCCAATTCATTCAATTCAAGACAAGATTACAAGCATATAACATACACATATTGGGAAGCATACTCTGGGACATTTTCGTTTTTACTCAACCATACTTTTCTACATTCTAGTTCATGTAAAATAAGACATATTTCAAAGCCTAAAACTGTTTTCAAGACAGTTTGTAAAATGCCACAAAACAGTGTGCATTTGCCTATGCAGCTGCTGCCAGGCAGCTTGCACTCTAGTCACTAAATCAAGCATATCTTTCATTCCATACGTCAGAATTTCTATTGGTTTACACCGTTGGAAAGATAGTAAAATTTTCTTTATGACCATATAAGGCTTGCATTTTAGTTCTTATCCAATTAATACAGTTATTTATTCAAAGACAGGGCATCCTACTTTATTGGGCAGTTTGCACTGTCTCTACTATTTCTACTCTACATTTCAGTACACAACCCAGAGTTTAGATCTGTTTTCTCCTAGTGAATTTAGACATTCCAAGGTGTTGTCCATAAACATTTCAGCCTTAAATTCATTATGCGCAATTTTTACTGATATTTCAAAGTCACTGCCCAGAACAGAGCATTCTGGGCAGATTACACTAGGTTGGATTTCTAGCTTCTTAACTCATTTTAGCAAGTTCCTAACATGGAAATTTCATTCATATTCATGTTCATACATGTCTTTTCCATCATAATTTACCTAGAAATGTTCTTAAAACAGGGCATAATTATATTTAATCTAGTTTGATCTATTTTATCACATTTGTACATCAATTCATCCACTAGGCAGTACATTACCTAATTTAACTAGTTCAATTAGGTGTAGTCATTTTTCCAGCAACACATGTATTCAATTCAATCTTCTCTTTACCTAATAACATGATCAAAATAGGGTTCGAAGTTCATCTAACATATTTGCACCATTTCTATAACCAAAACAGTCCCTAACAAGACTGTTTTGAATCATGTTCATAATTCCAGATTTTCCAGCAACTATACATGTATCTCATACCAATTTGGTTACTAGGAATTACAATTTCAAGTCCAATTCATCAAGACAACAAGAATATCATTCAAACAATCATTCAAACAACCATTCAAACATGAAATTACAAGAGAAACAAGTGGTTACCTTACTCACTACGCTACCTAGACTTAATTAGGAGCTAAATCAAGGTTGCATTGCCATGGATTTCAAGCTTTCTCCCTCAAGCCCTCTTTTCTCTCTTTTCTCTATTGTATTGGTGTAGAATGAAGGAGAAGGGTTTGGTTGATGATTCATCTAATTTCCCTTAATGAATGGTCCATTTTGTCCTTAAATTATCCACTAATTAAAGATTAATCAAGGGTATTGAGAGATGTTAGGAAATTCAGCATGCAAACTTTCAATTTGCTAGACTTTTCAAGTTAGTAATCTTAATTTAGTCACTCCTATCATTCAATCTTCTAATTAAGTCCTTAACTATCCTAATTAGCTTAATTACAAGTTCAATTTAGCTATCAATTTAGGCAATTAGTTTCAATACTACTAGGCTAGGATTTAAGGTATTACATACATGAAGTCGTGGTTCGATTTAACCTTTTCCGTGATTAACTTCTTTTATGTATTTCATCCTTTTTTCCTCATATCTAGATCGGACACAAGTCGAGGATTAGTCACAGTTGTATAGTCCATCTAATATTTCTTGATATCTTGAGTAGACTCTTATAAACGAATAACTATGATATTCCATATCAATTTATTCGAGTATGGTCATGCATTTTCTAGTCTCACTCAATCAAGGGGCCTATGATATTACTCCTATTATGTAGGAGGCACAAATCCTATCTTGATCAACCATATTCCACTACATAGATTGTGACATATCCAATATCTGTCTTTATAGTGTAGTTAGTTACGACACACGTTTGACCGTATCAAAATATGTCATCACGATGTTGAAATAATGATGATCTCAAGTTTGAGGATCATACATGTAGTTATCACCATGAGCAATGTTGTGACTGTCACATAATAATCCAAGAAACATGCTCATAGCGGTCAGTCTAGTATGTCGTTCTCTAAACACATACTTATGTATTGATTTTGACATCTCCATGTTAATGACAACACTTTGTCATCAATCAACTACATATTAGTCTTAATACATTATTGTTGTCCATGCCCATAATAATTCTCGACTAAGGACATTCAAGAATAACTATATTATTCTAAGGACTTTGTTATAATTCAATTTATTTATAGATGCACAAAATAAGACTGAAATAATAAAAATGGCTTTATATTAATAAACAAGATAAAATAAGTAGGTCTTTTACAACCATCTCATGATTGGTCTTTGGGCATACTCCAACATGGACTTGTAACGTCCTCAACTCGGCTTAGAAGAAAACCGGAGTTCAAGATGTCACTTTAAAGAAAAACCAAAAGGGCACTTCAAACACATTGAAACTTTTCTTGTTAAACAAGCAAACTAGCAAAAATTTTCATAACTCATTTGTTAGCTAAAGCAACATTCAATGATCCCAAAAGAAATCTAACTTGTTGCACAAGTTAGAACTTAATTAAACTAAGTTAAAACGAGAACTTAAACGCTTTGATTATATGTTTACATAAAAGGTTACTTTTTTCTTACTATCATTTCGCTCCTGAATTATCAATTTCTTATTAAAGAATTACACAAGCATTCAAACCAATTAACAATCATAATCATGGGCATACGGTTGCCCTCAAAGAGCGTATCCAATTAAACTTTCTTATCACACAAGTTAATTACATAACATACACAATTACAAAATACTTGACTTTTAAAATGACTAACACATCAAGCATATTCATGGCATATGCATACATTTTCGTAGCACTTCAATTCAACTTGGTTTAGGTGCAAAACCATCTCAATTCATGAACTTCCATGTACATTTTAAAGACAATTCGGGTTCACTCATCTTTATGTAAGTCGTGCAATTAAGTCATGTATACATAGTTATACATTGAGCGCAATCCTTATTCTTTTATGTTATTACACAACATGTATAAGCAATTCAAACATATCCAATGGCGTTTAAAACAACCCACAAATTAATATGAAACCCATTATACCTTTAGAAAATGATCTAAGATATTTCTTTTTACTAATCCATTTAGTATAAGTTATTAGAAAGCTAAGAACTCTATGGAGGGACTTTCTATCATGGTTCATTTATAAGGTGATGTCTAATACTCAGGTTATTATTAAGCTTAACCATTTAACTCTAACCAATTCATGAAATGCTCATATGACTTCCAAATTTTACCAACACAATCCTTTGATCTCGCAATCTATTTTTCAACTTATTTTACACTAGAAGTATGCATAACTTCAATCGAACCTATATAGATAATGATCTAGCTTTCAAATCTAAAACAACCAAATATAAGTTATACTTGTAACATTTTCATGCATACATACTCAATACAACTAACCATTCGAAACATAGGATGGATATCTACAATCGGAGTGATACTAACTATATGCATACACATGACTCATAATGCCACCAACCTAAAAACACACTATCATGACTTGATAATTAAGGAACCATTTGAACTCCTTAATTAATAGCTTTAACTTATACTCCAATTATTCAAATATCAAAACCATGGTTGATCTATAACTCACAAATTAAATATCATACATACATGAGTTTTACACTAAGCAATCATTCGAATGACATATACATACAATATCATTTACATGAAGTATCGGGTACTGATAGGTTGTACAAGACATAGAATGCACTACGTATGTTAATCAAGCGATGTACCACCATTTTAGGAGTATACTACTTAAGAAGAGTATAAAACTCTACTTGGATCTTGACTAAAGATTTGTAACTCACAACCATACTTGTAACATAAGCTTTGATTATCCCACAAATGCATGAAAATGAGTGCATTAGGCTTATATAGCCTAAGTGAGGTAGTCTTGACAAAACACAAACAATGTTATTCATGATCTTGAATGGAAACCAAATAACTTTAATATATGAAGACGAGGAAATTTCATACAATTTATGTTAGTTCACACATTACTAGTTTATTAGAAGCTTGTTAGAGTTATACTCTTCATTGTTTTATTGGAGATTTCCATCGAGGATTAAGCTTTGATCATTCATATGCTCACCAAGAGCCTTGTAAACTTTCTTGCTCACAAGGAGCTTTAGATAACACTATGCTCACCAAGAACTTTATCACTTCCATGCTCACTAGAGCTTTACTAATTTATTCGGAATTCTTATTTGATTTCCCATTAGGTTCGTGTCTTTACTTTTTTGCCTGGATCACATATTTAATCATGAATAACATTGGTCCAAGTTTGACCATATAGGTCCAAACGATACTTAGTCCAAAGCACATAACAATGGCTAATATCGAAAACATATCACATATAAATGAGGTGTCCCCTGAGCCGTGGCTCATGGACCATAGTCCCAGGCAGACCAAGTATTATACCCAAGTGTCCAAGGACTTCCATTAACAGAGCAACTTAGATATCTTATCTTTCTTTTGATATTGGAGAAGTATCTTATTGTACAAGTAGTCTTACTTGATACTTCCTTTCAATAGCTTATTGCATAAGTTAAACTTTCTTGCTTCTTAAGTCTTTAATATTCAAGGTATTATAACATTAGCTTTCAATCTTTTACAAGAATCTTATTGTTTTATTGGTCAGTAAGCAATTTCAAGCTTTATCAGAAAGTATTCAAGATCACCATCACAAGTACATCATAGCAAGGCATACATTCGAGCTGTATCGAAGTATACATTTGAAATTCTGGGCTGGAATTTTATGAAAATGTAACCTAAGGAAATAATTGGGGCATATAGATTGCATGTATGAGAAATTAGAGCTTCATTGTAACAATATGTGATTTTAAAGGCTGGATCGAACCTGCGAATGTGTGTGGTTGTGTACATTGGACTGTTATGTTTAGAAATTTAAATGTTGGGGTTGTTCATAGCAAGCGTGTAAAACTAAGTAAATATATGTAAATGTATGTTATGTTTTGAGTGTTTGATCGATTCGAATGCATGATTGGGTTGTTTGATTAAGTTTAAAGTGTGCGCTCATGATTAAACTGTTAAAAATAAATAGATAAGTTAGATTCTAACTCTTACTTACGTTGATGATATAATTAGATCGAAACGAGGTTAGGAATGGATGGATAAACATCTCCAGATGATTGAGGATTCAGGTATTCCGTAACTTCGGGATAAGAGGTGAGCGTAGTTAAAATCTCGGGATAGATTTAAACTATCTTGACCCTATTTTCATTGATTTGTTTATGTAGTTATCAACTTAATTATATAAAATTGCGCTCTAAAGCTTGGAACGAAAGGTATATGATGTATTACAAGCTCACTTGTGGTTGAATATGATTAGATTAATGTGGGTTGTGTAAAGTATTGGAATGTTACAATCTATGAAAGCCTTGCTATGTATTGCTCTTGTTCGAGCTTCTATGTGAGAAAGATTGGTCAAATTTGCTTGCTTGATAGTATGATGATATGTAATAGGATATATGTATACTAATACCAGAATGAAACATTATGCTACCATTGTATTAAAGTCTTGATTAAGGATATTTCTTCTAATGAACCTTTCGAATAGTAAAGAAGGTGAAATCTGTAAAATATGTGATCTTGTTACTTGAATGGCATGAAGGAATAACACCTACTTGTAATAATTCAATGTAAACATATGAAAGACATGATTTAAATTCATGGTCTTGAATATTTTTTTTATTTGTGATAAAAGTTTGGCTATAATGCCATTTGATAAAAAATGTTATAATGTGAAGTCACAAGGAGTGACTATAACCCTAATTTGATAAGGGTAAATAAGTTAAGGATATATGACTGTAATAAGGAGCTATGCTCATAATGTATATGATGTGATAAAGTTAAAGAAAAAGCCTTGGTCTCGAGTCAGTCTTAGGTATAGTTGGCATGCCATAGGATCCATTGAGCTCTTGTTTTGGGTTGGACTACGGTCCTTTATTTGGCGACAGTAGGGAGGGAAGTTGTGTGGTCACTTGGCGACGTAATGAGGGATTGACCGGTACTGCGGTACCATATGATTTGTTATGGGCGACAGTTGTTGAGGATTCGAGTACCTAGGCTAGATTCGATTCTCAAGGCTATATTACAAGATATGTAACACCCCAAATTCTAGCCTAGAATTATTGGAAACAAATTGAATAAGTGAATAGCTCAATTGAATTTAGAATTAAGCTAAATTGAATAGCCAAGGGCCTAATTGAAAGAATGAATGAAATAAGTGACCAAATTAGAATGACTACATTGAATTAAACAAGAAAGAAGAGGAATGCATGATAAACTTCATGGTTCTCTTATTTGCCCTTGACTAATTACATGATTAGTAACTAATTAAGGGTTAGTTTAGTAAAATCCTAATTCCACTAATGTGGATAACAATGTTGTCATCTTCTCAACTATTCTTCTAAGCTGAAAACTAGAGAGAGAAATTGAGAGAGAAAGCTTGGAAAATTCAGCCATTGAATAAGAAATTTAGCTTGCATGTATAGGAATTTTTCATTGAAATTAAGCAAGAAGCAAAGTAAGTGTAATTCTTCTTGTATTTAATTGAATAGACAACTATATTGTTGAATTGGATTGTTTTTGATGATTATAGATGGAATTAGATATTGAATATGTTGTTAGATGATTGAATGATTGTAGAATTATGCAAAATTGAAGAATGAACATTAGGTACAAGCTGGAAATCATGTGTTTGTGATAGTGTAACAAGCCTAGGTTGCTGGAAAATTGAATTGTGATGTTGAAGTGAAAATTGAATGATTAGAACCTAAAATTGAGCTATGAAATTAATGAATTGATGATGATCATGAATAGGTAATCTATATAAGATGTTAAACAAATTGAATTGATAGCAAACAAAGCTGGAAATGTAAGGATAAAAGTATGAACATAGTTATGTAAGCTAGAAACTGTTTTGTGGAATTGAAATTGAGTAAACATGAAAGATTATGCATTGTAACCAACTTGCCCTGTTTTGGCAGCTTTTAAAAATGGATTAACATGAACTTAACATGTTTAGAATGTCATATGAAATGAATTATAGGGCCAAGACATTGGTTAAAATGAATTAAAGGCATTAAAATGTAATTAGATGCAATCTGCCCAGAAACGCTCTGTTCTGGGCAGTCACTTTGAAAATTCACCAAATATTGTGTAGATTGAATTCAGGGATGAAATTTTAATGACATGATCCTTAGAATGTATATTTTCATTAGGTGAAAACGTAATTGAAAACTGGGTCTTATACTGAAAACTGTAAATAGGAATTGCTGGACAGTGCAAACTGTCCAGGCAGTTTAAATGCCCTGTCTTTGAACAATAAACTGTATTAATTGGAAAAGAAATAAAATTCAAGTCTTACATGGTATTTTAGGAAGTTTTGTTAGCTTTCCAACGATGTATAGAAATCTAAATTCCGACGTACGGATTAAAAGATATGGCCATTTAAAGGGACAATGTGCAAACTGCCAGGCAGCAGTGTCCTGGGCAGTTTGGGACTGTTTTTGCACCTAGTTGTAAACTGTTTCCAAAACAGTTTTGGGACATTGTAGTCTGTCCAGTTATGCTTTAAAATGAAGTAATAACAATGTGGAGATAAATTGGTAAGAAATGCTTAAAAGGAAGTATAAAAACAGTAGCTAAATGTTAGGTACATTGTGATAACATTGCTACTATGATTGTATGATATATTGTGCTTGTTTTGATGAAATGTGTATGTGTTATGCTTGCTAGACCAAGGGCAGCAAATTGAGGAAGAAAAAGGAAATCATTCAAGGGCTAAGAACAAGGGGATAGCCATACAAGAAAATTGCTAGCTTACTTGGATTGTAATGTGAGTGTAGTTATCTTTAGGGTTAGGACTAGGTCCTAACCATTGCATTCTTTTTACATTCTTGTCATGATAATGAATCTAAGCATGAACTTGACTTAATAAGGGAAGGATGATTACAAATACACATGAAACATGATCATAGTCTTATGTGTATGCCTATTCGAATTGATTATGCATGATTAGTGATAACTTGGTTGCTTATGTGTTATGATACAACATGGTTGAATGCTATTGACTTGTTTGAGATAAGATGTTATCTCACTTGGTGAAATGAATCTTGAAATCACTTGACTTGTGAGCAGGCTCAATAGCCTAAGGGCTTAACATGAAATGATTTTGATTTACATGAACATGATCTTGAACTTGATAACTTGAAATAAATGGTAATTCGAACAACCTTGGTAGCTAGTTGGATTAGGTAGAAAGGCATGCCTTAGAGTCTAGAGCTCATTGTGTACGGGTGGACTACGGTCCAGGGCTAAGGCCCCTATTTGGCGACAGACGAAGGGTACGTACGTGGTCTTTGGCGACAGTAGGAGGATTGACCAGCACTATGGTGTATATTGTGGCGACAGTTGGTTGGAGACTTGATTACCTACACAAACTAAGTACCAAGGGGTTTGTTTAATGAAATAACAAATGAAATAAGACTCAATTATACATGATACTTGTCTTGTATTGCCATGAAATGTATGTTGCTTGATTTGGAAGCATGACTCCTTGGTTACTTGTTTTACAAGCATGATGCTTGATTCATGATTTATGATTTCTTGTTGCCTAATCTTGTTGGCCGAATTGCATGTTTTCCTAGATAGGATATTCTTGATGCTTGAAAGACTAGATAAGGTCACTCTTGATACTTACTTGTACCCTAATCGAATGGCCATGAAATATAGGGTCACTTGAATGTAATAATGCTTGTTGTGTGTGATATGCATGCTTGTAGATGTGATTGCCGATTGTATGGGATTGAATTAAGCATAAATGAAACTAGTTACACGCCATGATATAAAATTAGGTAAATGGCTGAATGGTTAGGATTAGAATGTGGTTTGAATGCAAGCTTGAACATGTAAATTTGAATGATCAATCAGTTGTGATAGTAATTTAGGTAAGAGATGACACATGTATACATCAATGAACAATGAAATGTAGAAAGCATATTTGAACTTCAACATAATCGAATAAGATTGGATTTCAAAGGTTGAATGTTGTTATAAGAACCATGTATGTAGTAACTTGAAGTGTAAGCAAGAAAGAAATGAATCTAGAAACATTGTGTTAATAACCGAATACTTTAGGTGGAACAATAACTAGGAATACTTGTTTGTTATTGTAGTTTGAATCTAGTTGATAATTTTATGCCTAAGTATGAGTTTCTTGCATGAAAAGAAATGCATGATTTGGTTGCTTTGGTCTAGTTCGAATGGTATGGATGTGTAGGAGTCCAGTATGAGCTTTCTTGTTAGTTAAGTAAACAAGTTTGAATGTTGTTCTTCTTCGTTGGTTGATTACCGAATGTAACTTGATTATTGAATCAAGTTTGAATGTGTAATGCATGTATTGTCCTTGCCATGTCTATGTTCTTGTCTTGCTTGCTTGTTAAGTAACGCTCCCAATCCGAGTTACCACTAACCCGAGTAGGGGGTGTTACAAGATAAATATGAAATGGAATTACAAATGAACAAAGAAGTACAATTACTTACTTAACAAGCATAGTACTATGTAATGAAACTAATTGCTAGTATAAGAAGAGGAATTATTTTTGAATGAAGTTGGTATGACAATGTAAATAAATGGATTAACCTATTCAAGTTAATTAGAGTCATTTGTTGATTAAGGATCTAGTTTAGATAACTTACTTGAAAATCATTGGTTTATGTCATGCTACTTGGTTTGCACTATCTTGAGTGATAAGTTACTAATGTAATGTTTCTATCATGATATGTGTGATAATGTTTTGCTTTGGTTAAGTTATGTCTTGTGGATTACTTGCGTGACAAGCATTGGGATGCTATGAAATTGGATGCCATTAATAGATGTTTATATATTTATGTGTATGTGTGATAGAGTAGCGCAAATTCGAATAAAGAGAAAAACAAAACAAACCAAAATAAAGAACAAATCTAAAAATTCAGATTTGCTTATGGTGGTGGCGTCAATGGAGGAAGCTTGAATATGTGGAGATGGCGTGATGAATTGATAGTTGTTGTTTTGTCCTCGACACCCTCTTAGACGCAATTATCTAAGCAAGCAACCTCAAGCGGCTCTAACCCACCCTCCTAGATGCAATTACCTAGGTAAGCAAGAGTGTGAAGATGATCTCCCTCACAAGAACTCGATGATCTTATGTTGAAGATGGCTTCTAGACAAGTTTACCGAACACTTGTAAACTCAAAGAATACTAAAATCTCCAAAGAGAACTTTTTATTAATCAATGAAATCTGAATTACAATGTGGGTGAAGCCTCCTTTATATAGGCCATGGAGAAGTTTTAATCCTACTAAACTTAGGAATTAAATACAATAAATAAATGCTAAAATCTAATCTCCTAATTAGATAAGTAACTTCTAATAATAAATAAATGATAAAAATAAAATCCTAATTAAATAAATCTGATCCTAATAGATATTGCAGAATCCTATGTTGATTTAAATTACAAATAATCAAATAAAATCTTGAAAATTCATAATTATCCAAAAATCCCGTATAGGAATTTCTGCATGCGCTGTTTTCGCTAAAATAGACGTATCTTGAGATCCAGATGTCCGATTGAGGCGTTTCAAGATGCGTTAGAAAGCTAATTTGCAGCCGGACAACTTTTAAGAAGACTTGTTGACCCATAAATGCCTGGATCCCATCCAAAAATGCTTCGCAAGTTGACTAATGTTTCTGACTTGCAAAGCAGTTTCAACTTCTTTTTTCCAATATGATTATTTTGACCCCTCTCATGCTCGTATCATTCCCCCACTCCTCAAAAATATTCGCCCTCGAATCTAGATCGGTAAATGGAGGAAGTTCATCAAAGTACCATAGAAGAGAAGACGTCTTGAAGGATCCTTTTGCAGAGTCTCTTTTTGCAATGTAATTTACAAGTTCCTTCTTATTGGGATTATCACGATTGTTCTTTTGGTTGCAAAGTAACTCATTCTCATATTCAACATTGTTATTAATGCTAAAAGAGGAATAAGCATAAATAGAATTTTGAAAACATTCAATGATACCTTTTGATTGTAAGGTACCTTCGTCGGTGTTTGTCGTTTGATGATCATCTTGAATCGTAATAGTAGGTTCTTCACTGGAAACAAACACACTACTTATAATTTCTTCCTCATCAATAGGCAAGGTTAAACTCTCGATGGTATCGTCTTCCTCATGTTCTTTAGAAGAACAAATTTCTTGATCATGCTCTGGATCACGGATTTCAATATCATTAGAAGACATGAATTCAGACAATATATCTCTCAAAATTTTTTCTTGAAAATAAAACTTATCTGGACAATCATACCCTGAATGATCTAGTCGACAACAATAATGACATCGAGTCCCCAAAAGGTAAAATCCAATATGTTGCTCAATGACATCCTCAAAAACGACCTGAATCCGATACCAAATGATAGAGTAGGGCAAATTCGAATAAAGAGAAAAACAAAACAAATCAAAATAAAGAACAAATCTAAAAATTCAGATTTTCTTATGGTGGTGGCGTCAATGGAGGAAGCTTGAATATGTGGAGATGGCATGATGAATTGATAGTTGTTGTTTTGTCCTCGGCACCCTCTTAGACGCAATTATCTAAGCAAGCAACCCCAAGCGGCTCTAACCCACCCTCCTAGATGCAATTACCTAGGCAAGCAAGAGTGTGAAGATGATCTCCCTCACAATAACTCGATGATCTTATGTTGAAGATGGCTTCTAGACAAATTTACCGAACACTTGCAAACTCAAAGAATACTAAAATCTCCAAAGAGAACTTTTTATTAATCAATGAAATCTGAATTACAACGTGGGTGAAGCCTCCTTTATATAGGCCATGGAGAATTTTTAATCCTACTAAACTTAGGAATTAAATACAACAAATAAATGCTAAAATCTAATCTCCTAATTAGATAAGTAACTTCTAATAATAAATAAATGCTAAAAATAAAATCCTAATTAAATAAATCTGATCCTAATAGATATTACAGAATCCTATGTTGATTTAAATTACAAATAATCAAATAAAATCTTGAAAATTCGTAATTATCCAAAAATCCCGTATTAATCCCGTATAGGAATTTCTGCATGCGCTGTTTTCGCTAAAATAGACGTATCTTGAGATCCAGATGTCCGATTGAGGCGTTTCAAGATGCGTTAGAAAGCTAATTTGCAGCCGGAGAAGTTTTAAGAAGACATGTTGACCCATAAATGCTTGGATCCCATCCAAAAAATGCTTCGCAAGTTGACTAATGTTTCTGACTTGCAAAGCAGTTTCAACTTCTTTTCCAAGATAATTATTTTGACCCCTCTCATGCTGATATCATTCCCCCACTCCTCAAAAAGATTCGCCCTCGAATCTAGATCGGTAAATGGAGGAAGTTCATCAAAGTACCATAGAAGAGAAGACGTCTTGAAGGATCCTTTTGCAGAGTCTCTTTTTGCAATGTAATTTACAAGTTCCTTCTCATTGAGATCATCACGATTGTTCTTTTGGTCGCAAAGTAACTCATTCTCATATTCAAAATTGTTATTAATGCTAAAAGAGGAATAAGCATAAATAGAATTTTGAAAACATTCAATGATACCTTTTGATTGTAAGGTACCTTCGTCGGTGTTTGTCGTTTGATGATCAACTTGAATCGTAATAATAGGTTCGTCACTGGAAACAAACATACTACTCATAATTTCTTCCTCATCAATAGGCAAGGTTAAACTCTCGATGGTATCGTCTTCCTCATGTTCTTTAGAAGAACAAATTTCTTGATCATGCTCCGGATCACGGATTTCAATATCATTAGAAGACATGGATTCAGACAATATATCTCTCAAAATTTTTTCTTGAAAATAAAACTTATCTGGACAATCATACCCTGAATGATCTAGTCGACAACAATAATGACATCGAGTCCCCAAAAGGGTAAAATCCAAAACGTTGCTCAATGACATCCTCAAAAATGGCCTGAATCCGATACCAAATGATAGAGTAGGGCAAATTCGAATAAAGAGAAAAACAAAACAAACCAAAATAAAGAACAAATCTAAAAATTCAGATTTGCTTATGGTGGTGGCGTCAATGGAGGAAGCTTGAATATGTGGAGATGGCGTGATGAATTGATAGTTGTTGTTTTGTCCTCGGCACCCTCTTAGACGCAATTATCTAAGCAAGCAACCTCAAGCAGCTCTAACCCACCCTCGTAGATGCAATTACCTAGGTAAGCAAGAGTGTGAAGATGATCTCCCTCACAAGAACTCGATGATCTTATGTTGAGGATGGCTTCTAGACAAGTTTACCGAACACTTGCAAACTCAAAGAATACTAAAATATCCAAAGAGAACTTTTTATTAATCAATGAAATCTGAATTACAATGTGGGTGAAGCCTCCTTTATATAGGCCATGGAGAAGTTTTAATCCTACTAAACTTAGGAATTAAATACAATAAATAAATGCTAAAATCTAATCTCCTAATTAGATAAGTAACTTCTAATAATAAATAAATGTAAAAATAAAATACTAATTAAATAAATCTGATCCTAATAGATATTGCAGAATCCTATGTTGATTTAAATTACAAATAATCAAATAAAATCGTGAAAATTCCTAATTATCCAAAAATCCCGTATAGGAATTTCTGCATGCGCTGTTTTCGCTAAAATAGATGTATCTTGAGATCCAGATGTCCGATTGAGGCGTTTCAAGATGCGTTAGAAAGCTAATTTGCAGCCGGACAAGTTTTAAGAAGACATGTTGACCTATAAATGCCTGGATCCCCTCCAAAAATGCTTCGCAAGTTGACTAATGTTTCTTACTTGCAAAGCAGTTCAACTTCTTTTCCAAGATGATTATTTTGACCCCTCTCATGCTCTTATCAATGTGTATAATTCGAATGAAAGAGACATGATCTTTGGCAATTTAGGCTGAAATATGCTGTTAAATTGAGTTTACATGTTAGTGAGTGCGACTTATATGGATTTTTTCAGCTAAGATGTTGCTCATGTCCATTGGTAATAGAATTAATTGTTTTACTTTGCTATAATTTACAGTTAGCTATAATCTTAAGGGCTCGAACGATTAACAGATTTAGTAATGGGAAAGAAGCAGTGGATGATTGATATATATATCGCTAGGAGTTGATTCGATTATTCAATTTCCAGTTGTGAGCTAATAATTGTAGTTGCTTATGATTAATTTTGTATGAGGTTTAGTAACTCATATAGGAAGAATCTAAGATTGAAAACTTATATGATAAGAATACCCAATCATGTGTTAAAGATCTGAGTAGTATTAAATAACCGATAATGGGTAAAAAGGGAAATCAATTGTATGATTGTCAAGAATCTTAAGATTATAAGTCTCTATGTGTAATTTTTAAGTAGGTGTTTACACCGAAATTGAATACATTAGTGTGAACAGTATACCTTAATAATATAGCCGAGGGTTTAAAAAATAATAAGTTCAATTTGTATATATATGTATATATATATATACATTCGGATATTAATCAAGTAAATTTACATGACCCATGGAGAACTAAGTAGCTTGGAGAACAAGCTATTCTTGAGTTGTATTTAATAGGAGTTCGAATAGAACCATTCGAACATTGAAGGTTTTAAATAGTTATTTAACTATGTATACATTACATAGATAATAAGAAACATGAATGTATTGTAATACTGGTTTTATAGACGAGAAAAATATAAGATTATATTATTGACCTAGCAATAAAGGTTGTAAGAGATAATTAAGAGAATTTCATGACATTATAATGTAGAATTCTCATAACTAAAGTAACTTCTAACCTTGTGTAATGAGCTGATAAATTATCTAATAAACGGAAGATGAAAACGTTGGAAGGAAAGCAAAGATGAGAAAATCCAAGAAAGTTTATAAGTCAAGAATAAAGAGTTAAGCTAATGGCTTGCATGTTAAGTAAGACTATCATTTTTTGAAATCTAGATGTTCTCATTATTGAACTGATAAATTGGTAGGAATAATTTCTTATCAATTGTCAAATTTTAAATGATTAAAAGCAAGTGCCTATTGATGGGAGATACAAACCCTATCTCTAAACATTCTATCTTCTATCTTGTGTATCAAGGAACCCCAAGAATCGATTAGTATATTAATGATAGGTTTGATAAGAGAACCAAGTTGTTTATAATTTGTGAGTGATGCATACGAGTAATGTTTACTACTGGTAAAGTGGAACATGTATTGAATTGTATTACTTGAGAATTAGACATTGCAACTAAGTGGTTCGGTTAGGCACTATAATCAACCTTATTGTGATTTGCTTGATTAACAGAGTTGAAACTTGAACTATGAATGAAATTAAATTAGTTATATAAGATATAATGATTATCTAGAAGTATAATACCACCCCACTAAGAAAATCGCTTACTTGATTCGTCGTTATATTTTAGGACTCTCGCAATCTCAATTCCCATTCGAGTTAGATGTGATCACAGGGTCTGGAAGTCCGTCGGTAACTTCTTATGTATTCCTAGATGGTGGCACATGATTTTTAGTGTAGATATCATGCATATGAAATCACCCTTGCCTATTTGCATAATTATGAGAAGCTCTAAGGAGCTTTCTAAGATGTAATGGGCCTCTATAATTATTCTTTTGGTTGCTTGTTTTTTTGGGTTTCGATAGTATAATTATATGGTTATCTGGTAGTTAAGTTATGCTAAGTTCGATGTCTTATTAAGGGTAATCAAAATACATGATAAAAGTCTTATGTGATCAATAATTGGTTAGAGTCATTTGGTTGCTTTGGTCTAGTTCGAATGGTATGGATATGTAGGAGTCTAGTATGAGCTTTCTTGTTAGTTAAGTAAACAAGTTTGAATGTTGTTCTTATTGGTTGGTTGATTGCCGAATATAACTTGATTATTGAATCAAGTTTGAATGTGTAATGCATGTATTGTCCTTGCCATGTCTATGTTCTTGTCTTGCTTGCTTGTTAAGTAACGCTCCCGAACCGAGTTACTACTAACCTGGGTAGGGGTGTTACATATAAATTGGTAATTAGAGCTTTAGGTTTAGTTGATTCTTGGACTAAACCGGGCTATCATGCATCATATAGGATACTTGTGCCACCTAGGAGACTTGAATTGAGTAACTTGTGTCTTGCTTATTAAACCAAACACCCTTAACGTTCTATTTGAACGTAGAATGTTTGAAACAAGACTCGGTCGGGATAATGAAAGTCCTGAAGGCTCCTTGAATGAAGGAGACAGTGTGAGGATGGAACAGATTCCTTCTCAACATCAAGCTCAACATAGAGCTCAAGCTGCTGCTCAACAGGAAGCTCCTTCTATCAATCCTGTGCAGCAAGAATGTCTTATAAGTATGAAGGAGATGTTTAATCATCTAGTGTCTACCTTAAAGCAAGATCATCCAATTGCTCCTACAGTTGATGTGCCAAACTGAGCCCCGATTGACAAATTGGCTCAACATCAGGCTTATACCTTCACCGGCACCGATGAAGCAAACCCAGAAGTAGCTGAATACTGACTTGAAACCACTACTCAAATCCTTACCAAGCAACTACCTTGTCCCGATGAGCACAAACTCGAATGTGCTATAGCTTTGTTAGCTAATGAAGCCTTAAACTGGTGGGAAACTACTACGTTGACTGCCCCTGTAGAAGTCGTGACGTGGAAATTCTTCCTCGATGAATTCACGAAGAAGTATATCAGTGAACAGTATCTGGCCGAGCGCCGAAAACATTTCTTGTACCTCAAGCAAGGGGACTGACCTATTGAACAGTATGTAAGCGACTTTTGCAAGTATTGCAAATATTGGTCGGAATATATCAAAACTGAGGCTGACAAATGCCGAATGTTCATTGACGGGTTAAATGATGAATTAAGCCCTATATTCACTGCTCTCGGTATTATTGACTTCCAAAACTTGGTAAACTGAGTCATTGCTATAGAGGCGAAGATGAAGGCCTCAAAGAAGAGTAAGAGTGGGAACTCCTGGAAAGATAAATGATCCAAAAATGATGACAAGCCACACTGGCATTCAAAGAAATCTAAGCATTCTAAAGATCATTCTTCAAATTATACTCATGTCCAGAAGAGCAATTATCTACCGAAACCTCAATCGGTAATCAAATCCTCAGCCCCAATGATCTTAGTTAATAGTACGGGGAATTCTGGTAAAGCTGTTCAGTATTCTACTTGCAAGTTATGTCAGAAGCACCACACCGGGTAATGCAGAACTCAACAAAACTTGTGTTTGTTGTGTGGAGCCTCAGATCACTATATCCGGGATTGTCCCCATAATCCCAATAAGGTTCCAAGTTGAACTCCTGGTAATGCAAGCTCAACTCTCTCCAATCGAAATAAGGGTCCTAAAAAGCCCAGTCTGGTAATCATGGGAGAGGCAGAGGGAACCATTCGAATGCTCCAACTCACCAGGAATTTCGAGCCCTTGCTCGTATGTACCACATTCATGGTAAAGATGATGAAGAAGCTCCTGATCTTATTGCAGGTACCGTTAAGTTAAATTCCAGTCCTGCATATGCTTTAATTGATTCAGGGTCTACCCATTCATTTGTTTGTTCTGCCTTGATCAACAAGTTAAAATTGAAACCTGAAATTACTAAATCTAGTCTTGTAGTTTCGAATCCATTAGGGGGAAAAACACCCATTAACTTGCTCCACAAGCAAGCTTCCTTGACCATTCGAAACATACCCTTTCCTATTGATCTTTATGTTCTACCTTTTTGTGAATTTGACTTGATATTAGGGTTAGACTGGTTAAGTAAACACGAGGCCTGGGTAGATTGCCAAAATCGGAGATTGTATCTCTGGGTTTAGGAAAAGAATCCATTCTCTTAATAGACAAGAAACCAACCTCAATCTTTGCTAAAATGATCATTTAAGATGAGATTGAATTCGTCTTACCTAGTATGCCAATTGTGTCTGAATTCATTGATGTTTTTCTCGAGGAACTCCCTGGTGTCCCTCCGACCAGAGAAGTAGAGTTTGGGATTAAAGTTCAACCTGGAACAACTCTGGTGTCCATCACACCTTATCGAATGGCACCTATTGAGTTGAAAGAATTAAAGAAGCAACTTCAGGAGTTGCAAGATAAAGGCTTCATACAGCCTAGTTCATCTCCTTGGGGGACTCCAGTCTTGTTAATGAAGAAGAAAGACGGGACTATGAGACTCTATATTGATTATATACAATTGAACAAGTTTACGATCAAGAATCGGTATCCTTTTCCTAGAATAGAAGATCTCTTCGATCAACTCAAGGATGCTTCAGTATTTTCAAAGATCGATCTTCGATCGGGATACTATCAAATAAGGGTAAAAGAAGAAGATGTGCCCAAGAAAGCCATTCGTACTCGATATGGCCACTATGAGTTTCTTGTAATGTCATTCAGGGTTAACGAATGCTCCGGATGCTTTCTTGGATCTCATGAATCGAGTGTTCAAGCCTTATCTCGACAAGTTCGTGGTCGTCTTCATTGATGACATCCTAGTTTACTCCCGGAACAAGGAAGAACACTCAGAACATCTCAGAATTGTATTGCAAACTCTTCGAGAACGTCAATTGTTCGCAAAGTTCTCTAAGTGTGAATTTTGGCTATCGGAAGTCTCATTCCTTGGCCATGTCATCTCGGCAGAAGGGATTAAAGTAGACCTGAAGAAAGTTCAATCCATCCTGGATTGGAGACCTGCTAGGAATGTTAGTGAAATCAGAAGCTTTCTCGGTTTAGCCCGATATTATCGGCGATTTGTCAAAGGCTTTACCTCCATTGCCGCAATTTTGACAAAATTAACCTAAAAGGATAAACCTTTTGTTTGGTCAGAAAGCCAACAACGAAGCTTCGATCAACTTAAACAAGCCCTAACTCATGCACCGGTTCTTATCCAACTAGAATCGGGTAAAGAATTCACTGTCTATAGTGATGCATCTCATTTAGGACTCGGGTGTGTCCTAATGCAAGATAGAAAGGTGGTAGCTTATGCTTCAAGGCAACTAAAAGCACACGAGTCAAACTATCCAACACACGATCTAGAATTGGCAACTATCGTGTTTGATCTCAAAATTTGGAGACATTACTTGTACGGGGAGAAATGTAACCTGTTCACAGACCACGAGAGTCTCAAATATCTCCTGACTCAGAAGTATTTGAATCTGAGACAATATAGATGGCTTGAATTGCTTAAAGACTACAATTTGGTAATCAACTACCATCCGGGGAAAGCAAACGTGGTTACTGATGCCCTTAGTTGCAAACCATACTCGGGTAAACTCCTAAATATAAAATCTAGTATATTTCAATCAAATTTGAACTTTCTTGGGTCACAAGTAACTATTCGAACACTTACTTATTTTGCAAGTAACCACTCAAAATTTTCCCTAATGATCCTATGTATTCCTTGTAGCTACTCCGGCTATCAATGCTCATTTTCGTTTATCCAAAGGACGAAAATTCTTCTCTGAACTTCAAGTTCAATCCAGCTTAATCTCGAGAATTAAAGAACAACAAATTGATCCAGATCTTCAGAAGATCATATCCAAGCTTGCTTCTGAGCCTTATTCTGACTTCTCCCTTAAGTCAAATGGACTCCTCTATTTCAAGGATGGAGTGTGTGTTCCTAACAATGAGGAACTAAGACAAGAAATGTTACAAGAAGCTCACCAAAGCTCATTCTCGATTCACTTGGGATCTGTCAAGATGTACAAGGATCTAAATCCACTATACTGGTTTCCGAGTATGAAATCGGCTATCACAGACTTTGTATCGAAGTGCCTGACTTGCAAATGAGTTAAACCTGAACATCAAGTCCCTACTGGATTACTTCAGCCAATCAAATTTCCTCAGTGGAAATGGGATCGTATTACAATGGACTTTGTTACTGTACTTCCTTCAACTCCAATAAAGAATGATGATGTATGGGTGATTGTAGATAGATTTACAAAGTCTACTCACTTCATCCCTGTTTGAATGAACATGAGCTTGGAAACCTTAGCCGAGTTGTACATCCGTGAAGTGATTCGATTACACGGTGTACCTATAGCAATAATCTCTGATCGTGATCCTAGATTTGCTTCTCAATTTTGGAAGTCTCTACAGAAGCTCTTGGAACCAAGGTAAATCTAAGTATAGCTTTCCATCCTCAGTCTGATGGACAATATGAAAGGATTATTCAAGTACTAGAAGACATGCTTCTTGCTTGTGTTATAGAGTTTGGGAAGAACTGGGAGAAATCTCTACCCCTTGTAGAGTTTGCCTACAACAATAGCTATCAAGCATCTATTCAGATGGAACCATTCAAAGCTCTATACGGGAGGAAGTGTAGAACTCCCTTATGTTGGTCTGAATTGGGGGAAAACAAAGTGATAGGGCCTCAATTGCTTCGGGAAACCGAAGAACAAGTGAAGATCATCCATGATCGATTGAAGGCAGCTTTCAATAGACAGAAAGCATATGCTGGCTTGAAAACAAGAGATATCCATTATGTTGTTGGAGACAAAGTCTTCCTAAAGGTCTCACCTTGGAAGAAAGTCCTTTGATTTGGAAGAAAAGGGAAACTCAATCCCCGATTCATTGGTCCATTCGAAATCACTGAAAGAATTAGATCGGTGGCCTATCGATTAGCTCCCCCTAAAGAATTTGATAGAATCCACAATGTATTCCATGTATCTATGCTCAGAAGATACAGATCAGACCCATCCCATATTCTTGAGCCAGAAGAAGTTGAATTGAATCCTGACTTGTCCTATGAAGAAGAACCTATTCAGATTCTTGACCGGGAAGTAAGAAAGCTTTAGAACAAGATTGTTCCTCTTGTTAAGATCCTATGGAGAAACCATAAGGTGGAAGAAGCTACCTGGGAATCTGAAGAAGTCATGAGGAAGCAGTATCCTCACCTTTTTGATTCAGGTAAATTCGAGGACGAATTTAATTTAAGGGGGGGGGGAGAATTGTAACACCCTAAATTCTAGCCTAGAATTATTGGAATCAAATTGAATAAGTGAATAGCTTAATTGAATTTCGAATTAAGCTAAATTGAATAGGCAAGGGCCTAATTGAAAGAATGAATGAAATAAGTGACCAAATTAGAATGACTACATTGAATTAAACAAGAAAGAAGAGGAATGCATGATAAACTTCATAGTTCTCTTATTTGCCCTTGACTAATTACATGATTAGTAACTAATTAAGGGTTAGTTTAGTAAAATCCTAATTCCACTAATGTGGATAGCAATGTTGTCATCTTCTCCACTATTCTTCTTAGTCGAAAACTAGAGAGAAAGAAATTGAGAGAGAAAGCTTGGAAAATTCAGCCATTGAAGAAGAAATTTAGCTTGCATGTATAGGAATTTTTCATTGAAATTAAGCAAGAAGCAAAGTAAGTGTAATTCTTCTTGTATTTAATTGAATATGCAACTATATTGTTGAATTGGACTGTTTTTGATGATTATAGATAGAATTAGACGTTGAATATGATGTTAGATGATTGAATGATTGTAGAATTATACAAAATTGAAGAATGAACATTAGGTACAAGCTGGAAATCATGTGTTTGTGATAGTGTAACAAACCTAGGTTGCTGGAAAATTGAATTGTGATGTTGAAGTGAAAATTTAATGATTAGAACCTAAAATTGAGCTATGGAATTAATGAATTGATGATGATCATGAATAGGTAATGTATAGAAGATGTTAAACAAAATTGAATTGATAGCAAACAATGCTAGAAATGTAAGGATAAAAGTATGAACATAGTTATGTAAGCTAGAAACTGTTTTGTGGAATCGAAATTGAGTAAACATGAAAGATTAGGCATTGTAACCAACTTGCCCTGTTTTGGCAGCTTTGAAAAATGGATTAACATGAACTTAACATGTTTAGAATGTAATATGAAATGAATTATAGGGCCAAGACATTGGTTAAAATGAATTAAAGGCATTAAAATGTAATTAGATGCAATCCGCCCAGAATTGCTCTATTCTGGGCAGTCACTTTGAAAATTCACCAAAAATTGTGTAGATTGAATTCAGGGCTAAAATTTTAATGACATGATCCTTAGAATGTCTATTTTCATTAGGTGAAAACATAATTGAAAGCTGGGTTCTATACTGAAAACTATAAATAGGAATTGCTGGACAGTGCAAACTGTCCAGACAGTGTAAATGCCCTGTCTTTGAACAATAAACTGTACTAATTGGTTAAGAAATAAAATTCAAGTCTTACATGGTCTTATAGGAAATTTTGCTAGATTTCCAACGGTGTATAACAATCTAAATTCCGACGTACGGATTAAAAGATATGGCCATTTAAAGGGACAATGTGCAAACTACCAGGCATCAGTGTCCTGGGCAGTTTGGGACTGTTTTTGCACCTAGTTGTAAACTGTTTCCAAAACAGTTTTGGGACATTGTAGTCTGTCCAGTTATGCTTTAAAATGAAGTAATAACAATGTGAAGATAAATTGGTAAGAAAAAGGAAGTATAAAAATAGTAGCTAAATGTTAGGTACATTGTGATAACATTGCTACTATGATTGTATGATATATTGTGCTTGTTTTGATGAAATGTGTATGTGTTATGCTTGCTAGACCAAGGGCAGCAAATTGAGGAAGAAAAAGGAAATCATTCAAGGGCTAAGAACAAGGGGATAGCCATACAAGAAAATTGCTAGCTTGCTTGGATTGTATTGTGAGTGTAGTTATCTTTAGGGTTAGGACTAGGTCCTAACCATTGCATTCTTGTTACACTCTTGTCATGATAATGAATCTAAGCATGAACTTGACTTAATAAGGGAAGGATGATTAAAAATACACATGAAACATGATCCTAGTCTTATGTATATGCCTATTCGAATTGATTATGCATGATTATTGATAACTTGGTTGCTTATGTGTTATGATACAACATGGTTGAATGCTATTGACTTGTTTGAGATAAGATGTTATCTCATTTGATGAAATGAATCTTGAAATCACTTGACTTGTGAGCTAAGGCTCAATAGCCTAAGGGCTTAACATGAAATGATCTTGATTTACATGAACATGATCTTGAACTTGATAACTTGAAATAAATGGTAATTCGAGCAACCTTGGTAGCTAGTTGGATTAGGTAGAAAGGCATGGCTTAGAGTCCAGAGCACATTATGTACGGGTGGACTACAGTCCAAGGCTAAGGCATCTATTTGGCGACAGAATGAGGGTTGACCAGCACTACGGTGCATATTGTGGCGATAGTTGGTTGAAGACTCGATTACCTATACAAACTAAGTACCAAGGGGGTTGTTTAATGAAATAACAAATGAAATAAGACTCAATTATACATGATACTTGTCTTGTTTGCCATGAAATGTATGTTGCTTGATTTGGAAGCATGACTCCTTTGTTACTTTTTTACAATCATGATGCTTGATTCATGATTTATGATTTCTTGTTGGCTAATCTTGTTGGCCAAATTGCAAGTTATCCTAGATAGGATATTCTTGATGCTTGAAAGACTAGATAAGGTCACTCTTGATACTTGAAAGACGAGCTAAGTTTACTTTAATGCTTGGAAGCCTTAGCTAGGTCTACACTTGATCTAAAATACATGAAACATGAAATAACAATATGGATAGACTAGTTACTACCTCACTAAATACAATTTTGTACTTATCATTCTTCCCAACCTACAGGTTAAAAGATTCAACATTACTTGATCTTGAAGCTTGATTCCTTGAGAAAGAAGCATCCTACACAAGCTTTGTTAAAGTATGATTCCACACTTGTTTTGTATTCTCCTAGAATGGTAGCACTAGTTTGTATCTAAGTAGCTTGAACATGCATTTTGAAGGATTGTTTATAATGCTTGATAGCCTATCTATGATTTGTATATAGATTAAGGTTTGTAATGAACTTAATTAACTTATATGGTTGAATGATGTTGCGCATATGTTGATGGAATGACTTAATGTTAATCTAGCTATCTTAATGTTAATTAGAAAGTAGGATGATGAGTCAAGATGCTTACTTGTACCCTAATCGAATGGCCATGACATATAGGGTCACTTGAATGTAACAATGCTTTTTGTGTGTGATATGCGTGCTTGTAGATGTGATTGCCGATTGTATAGGATTGAATTAAGCATGAATGAAACTAGTTACACGCCATGTTATACAATTAGGTAAATGGCTGAATGGTTAGGATTAGAATGTGATTTGAATGCAAGCTTGAACATGTAAATTTGAATGGTCAATCAATTGTGATAGTAATTTAGGTAAGAGACGACACATGTATACATTAATGAACAATGAAATGTAGAAAGCATATTTGAACTTCAAGATAATAGAATATGATTGGATTTCAAAGGTTGACTGTTGTTATAAGAACCATGTATGTAGTAACTTGAAGTGTAAGCAAGAAAGAAATGAATCTAGAAACATTGTGTTAATAGCCGAATACTTTATGTGGAACAATAACTAGGAATGCTTGTTTGTTATTGTAGTTTGAATCTAGATGATAATTTGATGCCTAAGTATGAGATGCTTGCATGAAAAGAAATGCATGATTTGGTTGCTTTGGTCTAGATCGAATGGTATGGATGTGTATGAGTCAAGTATAAGCTTTCTTGTTAGTTAAGTAAACAAGTTTGAATGTTGTTCTTCTTGGTTGGTTGATTACCGAATGTAACTTGATTATTGAATCAAGTTTGAATGTGTAATGCATGTATTGTCCTTGCCATGTCTATGTTCTTGTCTTGCTTGCTTGTTAAGTAACGCTCCCGAACCGAGTTACTACTAACCCGGGTAGGGGGTGTTACAAGATAAATATGAAATTGAATTACAAATGAACAAAGAAGTACAATTACTTACTTAACAAGCATAGTACTATGTAATGAAACTACTTACTAGTATAAGAAGAGGAATTGTTTTTGAATTATGTTGGTATGATAATGTAAATAAATGGATTAACCTATTCAAGTTAATTAGAGTCATTTGTTGATTAAGGATCTAGTTTAGATAACTTACTTGAGAGTCATTGTGATACGGAAGCCAGGTCCAAGAATTACCTCAAAATCTAGGAACCCTCTAGATCACAATTAATTTAGCAAACTCACTAATATGATCTGAGAAAACCCCAAACTCCAAGTTTAGCAAACCGATAATAAAGCATGATCTTGATGTAGAAAACAAGATAGGATGAATTTGATGGTGGCGGTGTTGGATAGATTTTTCCTTGGCACCCTCCTAATCGCAATTGAATAGGCAAACACCTGCAAACGGCACGAATCTCTCCGATGAATGGATGATGACGAGATAGATGTTGTAGGATATTTTGTCCTCGGAACCCTCTTAGACGCGATTATCTAAGCAAGCAACCTCAAGCGGCTCTAACCCACTCTCCTAGATGCAATTACCTAGGCAATCAAGAGTGTGAAGAAGATCCCCATCACAAGAACTTGACGAACTTACGTTGAAGAAGACTTCTGATACGAAAAATAACAAGGCAAATCTATCTACCTTGAAAATAAAATGGCCCATGGCCAAAGGTTTTTGCAACTCATAAATTCATGATGTTGTTCTTATTAATGAAGCAAATATGCCTTTAAATAGGTTACAAATGAAGAGTTCAACTTAAATTAGGAAAAGTAAACATAATAATAAAATAAATAACATATTTTATCTAACCTAAAAAACTAAAAAATAAATAACAAGTCTAATCCTAAATCATCTAAATATCTTCATAAAGAATCCTAGATTAAATTTAAGTACAAATAATCAATAAAATTATTGAAAATTCGTAATAAATAATATTTCACGTAATAAATCTGTATAGAGATTTTTGCTCGCATATAGTCTTCACTAAAATTGACATAACTTGAGCTCCCAACGTCAAATTGATGCATTTCAAGATGCATTGGAAAGCTAAGAGACATACGAATATGTTTGAAGAAGACATGTAGACTCAGAAGTGCCCAGATCCCATCCGAAAATTCGATGCAAGTCGGCTGAAATTCCAGACTTATAAAACAGCTTCAACTCTTTGGCTACAATGCATCATTTTAGCCCCCCATACATGTATCATTCTCCCTCTTATGTCATGCTACTTGGTTTGCACTATCTTGAGTGATAAGTTACTAATGTAATGTTTCTATCATGATATGTGTGATAATGTTTTGCTTTGGTTAAGTTGTGTCTTGTGGATTACTTGCGTGACAAGCATTGGGATGCTATGAAATTGGATGCCATTAATAGATGTTTATATATTTATGTGTATGTGTATGTGTATAATTCGAATGAAAGAGACATGATCTTTGGCAATTTAGGCTGAAATATGTTGTTAAATTGAGTTTACATGTTAGTGAGTGCGACTTATATGGATTTTTTTCAGCTAAGATGTTGCTCATGTCCATTGGTAGTAGAATTAATTGTTTTGCTTTGCTATAAATTACAGTTAGCTATAATCTTAAGGGCTCGGATGATTAACGGATTTAGTAATGGGAAAGAAGCAGTGGATGATTGATATATATATAAATATATATCGCTAAGAGTTGATTCGATTATTCAATTTCCAGTTGTGAGCTAATAATTGTAGTTGGTTATGATTAATTTTGTATGAGGTTTAATAACTCATATAGGAAGATTCTAAGATTGAAAACTTATATGATAAGAATACCCAATCATGTGTTAAAGATCTGAGTAGTATTAAATAACCGATAATGGGTAAAAAGGGAAATCAATTGTATGATTGTCAAGAATCTTAAGATTATAGGTCTCAATGTGTAATTTTTAAGTAGGTGTTTACACAGAAATTGAATACATTAGTGTGAACAGTATACCTTAATAATATAGCCGAGGGTTTAATAAATAATAAGTTCAATTTGTATATATATGTATATATATATATATATATACATTCGGATATTAATCAAGTAAATTTACATGAGACATGGAGAACTAAGTAGCTTGGAGAACAAGCTATTCTTGAGTTGTATTTAATAGGAGTTCGAATAGAACCATTCGAACATTGAAGGTTTTAAATAGTTATTTAACTATGTATACATTACATAGATAATAAGAAACATGAATGTATTGTAATACTGGTTTTATAGACGAGAAAAATATAAGATTATATTATTGACCTAGCAATAAAGGTTGTAAGAGATAATTAAGAGAATTTCATGACATTATAATGTAGAATTCTCATTACTAAAGTAACTTCTAACCTTGTGTAATGAGCTAATAAATTATCTGATAAATGGAAGATGAAAACGTTGGAAGGAAAGCAAAGATGAGAAAATCCAAGAAAGTTTATAAGTCAAGAATAAAGAGTTAAGCTAATGGCTTGCATGTTAAGTAAGACTATCATTTTTTGAAATCTAGATGTTCTCATTATTGAACTGATAAATTGGTAGGAATAATTGCTTATCAGTTGTCAAATTCTGAATGATTAAAAGCAAGTGCATATTGATGGGAGATACAAACCCTATCTCTAAACATTCTATCTTGTGTATCAAGGAACCCCAAGAATCGATTAGTATATTAATGATAGGTTTGATAAGAGAACCAAGTTGTTTATAATTTATGAGTGATTCATACGAGTAATGTTTACTACTGGTAAAGCGGAACATGTATTGAATTGTATTACTTGAGAATTAGACTTTGAAACTAAGTGGTTCGGTTAGGCACTATAATCAACCTTATTGTGATTTGCTTGATTAACGGAGTTGAAACTTGAACTATGAATGAAACTAAATTAGATATATAAGATATAACGATTATCTAGAAGTATAATAGCACCCCACTAAGCAAATCGCTTACTTGATTCGTCGTTATATTTTAGGACTCTCGCAATCTCAGTTCCCACTCGAGTTAGATGTGATCACAGTGTCTGGAAGTTCGTCGGTAACTTCTTATGTATTCCTAGATGGTAGCACATGATTTTTAGTGTAGATATCATGCATATGAAATCACCCTTGTCTATTTGCATAATTATGAGAAGCTCTACGGAGCTTTCTAAGATGTAATGGGCCTCTATAATTATTCTTTCGGTTGCTTGTTTTTTTGGGTTTCGATAGTATAATTATATGGTTGTCTGGTAGTTAAGTTATGCTAAGTTCGATGTCTTATTAAGGGTAATCATAATACATGATAAAAGTCTTATGTGATCAATAATTGGTTAGAACCTTTTGAGTAAATTAAGGCCTTATAATATGATAACATCCAAGTGGGTAATTAAATTTCATATGATTTTTGTTAAGTGCTTAGATACGAAAATTGAAAATAGAACAATAAAGTGGTTTATGAGTATATTTGGTATATGACAATAAATTCTAAAATTGAATTGTATTATTAGAAAATTGGTAGATTGTATATGTGCATATTTGGTATATGACAATAAATTCTAAAATTGTATATCTAAATTGTTGCTTGGATGTTGTGGTGGTAATAGAAAGCTAGCTTGTAAAAGTATCTTAAAACAAGAATAGACGAAACTGGTATTGTTTGATGGAGTCTAAAGTTTTGAAAATCATATGCTTCTTGAATGGTCCCCTTGTATGAAAGTATACTAGCTTTCTCAAAATACGATTATCGATTGGTCTTTTGTGAAATCGTTGTAAAACTTGGAATCAAGGAAGATTGCTTATTGATTGATAATGATTTAATTTACAGTATAGGTTGTAGTCTTGACAAAAGAAGAAGCTCTCAGAATTTTTTTTGTTTTTCCCTGTCTTTCGAAGACATGATCAGTTTTCTTGTTTTAAGTTTAACAAGAAGTTGTTTGCTTTATTTAAGAACACCTCTTAACTCAGTTTACTTCTAAGCCAGGTTTGGGGGTGTTACAGACTACGTGAATTTATATATGATCGAATTGACAAGTTATAAGTCTTGATAAGGTTAATGTGAAATTTATAAATATGTTATCAATGGAAGAATATATATATATATATATATATATATATATATATATATGTATGGTTCATATGTGATAGCAATCTTGGCTATAATGCCACTTGATAAAGGGAAATGAGATAATGAGAAATTCACATAAGGTGAATATGTGTACCCAAAGTGAAAAAGGGGTAATGATACATTGATATGATACTATGATATGAAGCTATGCTCACTTTGTTTTAATAAAAGATGATTTATGTTAAAGCCTTGGTCTCAAGTCAGTCTTAGGTATAGTTGGCATGCCATAGAGTCTATAGAGCTTAGGTTCAAGTTGGACTACGGTCCTTATTTGGCAACAGTGGGAGGGAAGTTTTATGGTCACTTGGCGACAGTAGAAGGGATTGACCGGTACTGCCAGTACCATATTGTTTTTGGTGACAGTTTGGTTGGGGATTCGTGTACCTAGGCTATTATTCAATTCTCAAGGCTATGTTACAAGAATCATGAAAGCTATAATTAAAAACAAGAAAGTATTGAAATAACTTAAGTAACAAGTAATGTATGTATGATTTTAAGTTACAAAAGAAAAAGAGAGATCATCATCTGGGAGATAAAATAAAAGTTGTAATAGAATATGGTTTTCAATGGTGTAAGCTATACTTTGCTTGAGAAACTTCAAAAAATTATGCCAACAAATATACATGTATTTTAAGTAGTTTGTATCTAAATGGTAATTTATTTTGCTTAATCATGTCTTAACAGAATGAACCTTCTTGGTTAAAATGCTTGAATATACATGTGAATTATGGGTTCAAAAAACATATAAGTTTTGCTATAATGGGATACATACGACTAGGATCCTATAATACTTATAAAATGGTTCGAATGCATTGTATGCATGTACACATGGTTTATTTCATTGTTTATGCTTATGTAAACATAGATTTAATTCGAATGCTTACCCTAGAATAGCTATCACCTTATATGAGACTTCTTGGAAGCTTAAATAATGTAAATTGATAATTTATGAGAAGAGTTGTATATGTTTGGTTATGCTCTGGTTGGCAACAATGTGATAAGTGGTACATGTCTTGATATGTTTAGTTTGATAACTTAAGTGATAAGTAACACCATTCATGTGATGAGATGTTTGACACTTATGTGTTAGGTATTTATGTTATGATATGGTATGTTTGATAGTCTATGTGAGAAATAAATAGGTGCATGAGGTGCCATATTGAAAGTTTATGAGATAAGTCATTCGGTTAACGAGATGTATTGTCTAAGAAGACTCATAAATTTATTTAGTTAAACTAATGAATTGCCATAATATCTTGTGTAATAAGTGACTATTGTAATAAGTTTATGTAAGTGACTATTGTTAAACTAATCATTAGACTATTCGTACATATACATGATTTAATCAATTATTAAAATGTAACACCCCTACCCCGGGTTAGTAGCAAACCGGCTTGGGAGCGTTACGTAAGTAAGGGCAAGGCATTACAATACAAGCAAGAACAAGAACAAGGCAAGAATAGATTAACTCATCCCTATTAGATGAGTTACTTAACTAACAAGCAACCAAGCATACTTACTTATCAAGCAAGCCATCTTACATTTTGATTTCAAGTCATTAGAGGTTACTACTTTAACAATTCAATAACTTCATCTTATACCACTATCAATTCGATTTGCCTAAGTGTGCAACATACTTCCATTTTGTTTCAATGTTCCTTAGTTTGATATATGTACTAATGTCATACCTAAATTACTAACATGATTCTTTGAACATTCAATTTCATGTAACTTGTTTCCATTCAAGCCATACACTAAATCTATCCATTCAAAAATTCACTAAACTTGATCATGTTAACATACCATTGCATGAAACTAGTCCCCTAACAACTAGACCATTTGGTCTTTACCATACAAATACACAATATACATACAACAAGGTATGTTCACACACAAGTGACTATAAAATTTCCAAGGCAATTCGAATGGTTCAATATAACTAGATCAATCACTTGATCATTCCATTTGTATATTCATATGCGCAGCAAAACAACATTTCATTACATGTAATCTAAGTTCAATACAAACTTGTCAATAAGTTCATAACATAGTAGGCCCATTCAAGAACACTCATATATATACAAGTTTCAAGAATACAAAATGCATGCATAGTTCACTATATACAATCTAAGTGCCACCAACTAGGGGAGTACAAAACAAGTATGAACCATACTTTAGCTATGTTTCTATCTTGCTTCTAGCTCAAGAAATCAGGCTTCAAGATCAAGCAACACTCGAATCCTTTATCTTGTAGTTGGGAAGAATGAAAACAAGAGTGATAAGTACAAGAATGTACTTAGTGAGGTAGTAACTAGTTCTAACCATTTGTTATATCAAGTTATTACAAGCATTAGAATGATCCTAGCTAAGGATTTCATGCATTCGGCTAGCACAAGAAATAAGAGGCAATGAATCAAAATTCATGCTTACATGACAAGTAACATACAATTCATGGCTTTCCTGTCAAGTAACATACAATTCATAACTTTCACAAGTAACATGAAATGTAAGATTGTTATTCCATTTGTTATCATTTAAGCAAACCCCCTTGGTACTTAGTTTGTATAGGTAATCAAGTCTCCAACCAACTATTGCCACAAGATGCACCGTAGTGCTGGTCAAACCCTTCTACTATCACCAAAGACCTCATACGTACCCTCTGTCTGGCGCCAAAAAGGGGCTTTAGCCCTGGACCATAGTCCACCCTAACAGATTGAGCTCTAGACTCTAAGGCATGCCCTTCTACCTATTCCAACTAGCTACCAAGGTTGCTCGATTTAAGCCATTTATACAAGTATTTCAAGTTCAATATCATGTCAAGCAAGTTCATTTCATACTAGGCCCTTAGGCCAAATGAGCCATAGCTCACATATCATGTAATTCTCATATGTTCATTTCATCAAGTGGGATAACATTACAAGCAAGTTCTGTTTTTTCCTAATGAATTTAAGCATGTCAAGGCATAGTCCATAAAATTCTCAGCCTTAAATTCCTTTTATACAATTTATGGTGATTTTTCAAAGTTACTGCCCAGAATAGAGTATTATATACACTTAGCATATTTACTCTATTCAATCCTCAATTCATCTACCAACATGATCAAAACAAGGCATTATATACACTTAGCATATTTACACATTTTCACTAGTAAAACAGTCCCTAATCAAAATTGTTTTCAACCATACTTCCTATTCTCAAATTTCCAGCAACCATATACATTATCTTTAGCAATTTAGCTACTAGTATTCACAGTTTCAAGTTCTATTAGAAGCGAACATGATCCTAGCATACATAACAATCATTATATTCAATCTCTATCATCAATCACACATTCAAACAAGTTGCTAGGGAGGAAGGATTTAGAAACCACTTACAATCTTCCTAGCTATTCAATTTTCATGCAATTGTGATCACATGCAAGCTTCCTTCATCTAAAATGGTGGCTTTCTTTTCCTAGAGAGATGAGAAGAATTTGACCAAGGTAGGAGAAAGGTGTAGTGGAGAAGATGATAGGAAGATGGCCACTTGGCCATGTTGTTATCACTTGGCTTGGCTATTTGCCTCCATTTGGCAAATTATGGTCTAATTGCTTCATAAATCCTTAATTACACATCCTAATTGCATGCAATTCTACATTTACAATTTGTTACTATTTGATCCTTCATGATTCGGCTACTTCTTTATCAATCCATCTAATTTAGTCACTAGGTTTAATCAATTCTCCTAATTTATAGATTGTTTGTACAATTAAGTTCTAATTAGTTTATGAGATGTTACTAGGCCATGATTTGGGGTATTACAATTCTCCCCCTTAATATAAACTCATCCTCAAATTTACCTGAATCGAATAGGTGAGGATATTGCTTCCTCGTGACTTCTTCTGATTCCGAAGTTGCCTCTTCTATCTTGTGATTTCTCCACAAGACCTTGACAAGAGGAACAGTTTTGTTACTGAGTTTTCTAACTTCACGATCAAGAATCTGGATTGGTTCTTCTTCGTAAGACAAGTCAGGATTCAATTCTATCTCTTCAGGCTCAAGGACATGAGATGGATTAGATCTATATCTTCTGAGCATAGAAACATGGAAGACATTGTGGATCTTATCGAATTCACTAGGGAGTGCCAATCGATAAGCCACTGGACCAATCCTTTCAAGGATTTCGAATGGTCCAATAAACCAAGGGTTGAGCTTTCCTTTTCTTCCAAACCGGAAGACTTTCTTCCAAGGAGATACTTTGAGGAAGGCTTTGTCTCCAACATTGTATTGGATGTCTCTACTTTTCAAGTATGCATATGCTTTCTGCCTATCGAAAGCTGCTTTCAATCGATCATGAATGATCTTCATTTGTTCTTCTGTTTCTCTAAGCAATTGAGGTCCCAATACTTTGTTTTCTCCCAATTCAGACTAACACAAGGGAGTTCTACATTTTCTTCTGTATAGAGCTTCGAAGGGAGCCATCTGAATAGATGTCTGGTAGCTATTGTTGTAAGCAAACTCTACTAAGGGTAGAGATTTCTCCCAGTTCTTTCCGAAGTCTATTTCATAAGCACGTAGCCCTCTGAATAGATGTCTGGTAGCTATTGTTTTAAACAAACTCTACTAAGGTGCACTTTAGCTCCTAGAGCCTTCTGCAAGGAATTCCCATATCGAGAAGCAAATCTGGGGTCACGATAACAGATTGTAGCTGTAGGTACACCGTGTAATCGAATCACTTCATGGATGTATAGCTCGACTAAGGTTTCCAAGCTCATGTTCATTCGAACAGGGATGAAGTGAGTAGACTTTGTGAATCTATCAACAATCACCCATACATCATCATTCTTTCTTGGAGTGGAAAGAAGACCGGTAACGAAGTCCATTGTAATCTGATCCCATTTCCACTGAGGGAATTCGATTGGTTGGAGCAATCCAGTAGGGACTTGATGCTCGGCTTTGACTCTTTGACAAGTTAAGCACTTTGAAACAAAATCTGTGATAGCCGATTTCATGCCTGGTGATACATGCATGAGCGGGGTTAAATTCCTCATATTGGACAAAAAGCTGAATTTGTTCGATGCAAACAATAATGGCCAAAACAATGCACGCATAGGAGGTCAAAAACGATGCATCTTGGACAAGAAAATGAATCTGTTTGTGAAGTCTGGAAAGTCAGCTAACTTGCGACGAATTTTTGGATGGGATACAGGCATTTATGGGTCAACATGTCTTCTAAAAACTTGTCCGGCTGCAAATTAGCTTTTCAACGCATCTTGAAACGCCTCAATCGGACATCTGGATCTCAAGATACGTCTATTTTAGCGAAGACAGCGCATGCAGAAATTCCTATACGGGATTAATACGAGATTTTTGGATAATTACGAATTTTCAATATTTTATTTGATTATTTGTAATTTAAATCAATATAGGATTCTGCAATATCTATTAGGATCAGATTTATTTGACTAGGATTTTATTTTTAGCATTTATTTATTATTAGAAGTTACTTATCTAATTAGGAGATTAGATTTTAGCATTTATTTATTGTATTTAATTCCTAAGTTTAGTAGGATTAAAACTTCTTCATGGCCTATATAAAGGAGGCTTCACCAACATTGTAATTCAGATTTCATTGAATAATAAAAAGTTCTCTTTGGAGATTTTAGTATTCTTTGAGTTTGCAAGTGTTCGATAAACTTGTCTAGAAGCCATCTTCAACATAAGATCATCGAGTTCTTGTGAGGGAGATCAACTTCACACTCTTGCTTGCCTAGGTAATTGCATCTAGGAGGGTGGGTTAGAGCCGCTTGAGGTTGCTTGCTTAGATAATTGCGTCTAAGAGGGTGCCGAGGACAAAGCAAAATCAACAATTCGCAAGCCATCTTCATCTTCAACCTTCACACCATCTTCCATAATTCCATAAACAAAGCTGGAATTTCTAGATTTGTTTTACCTATCTTCTTCTTAATCTTTTTTCATCTTTTTTATTTAGATTCTTATTTCTTATCATCTAATCCTTCACTTGTCTTTCTTTCTTTAATTTTCCAGCCTCGAATCTGAAATTTTCAAGAAAAGCCCTTATATTTTCTCTTGAATTTTCAGATCTGCCCATGCTTTCTTGATTGAGTCTAGAGCTCCTAGTTCTTGCTACAACTTTATTGAAGGCTTCCAAATCCAAGATTGCGCTACTCTATCATTTGGTATCAGATTTCAGACGATTCTTGACAAGAATTTTGGCGTTTTTGGGTGAAAAACTCAAAAATTAGGGAAAATTCGTCAAATTCAAACGAGCGAATTTTGAGCTGAAAATTTCCAGATCAGATATACACCTTTGGAGGAGTCACCACATAAAATTTCAGAATTTTTTGACATCGGAAACACCTCGAACGAAGTAGATCAAGTTGCTGCAAAATTCTAGGGTTTTCGGGGTTTTTCTAATTTTCTTTCATTCTTAGCCATTAGTTTTCGTTTGTTTTAGCTTTTATTGCTTCTTACACATCTTCTAACACCTTGTTTCCTTGTGTTAGTAGGACTAAAAGTTGCATACTCTTCTTTCTCCTTGCAACTATAATTCTATTGGTGTCTAACCTTTTCTTTGGATTCTTAAAGCAATTAGGATGTTTTATTCTCTTTTCAACACTCGTTATCGTATACCAATAAATATTTTTCGGTCACGGTGTAAGATACAAGGTAATCTATGTTCTTTAATTATTGATGGTGATAGTCGTGTAAATTTAGTGAGTAGCTTCATTGTTGATGCACTCGATCTACCATGCCAAGAACACCCTAAGCCGTATCATCTTCAAGGGTTTAATAGCGGACCGGATATGAAGGTAACCGAACGTTGTTTAATCTCTTTTACTCTTGGAAGCTATTGTGATGATGTATGGTGTGACGTGGTTCCTATGGAAGTCACCCACTTGCTATTAGGAAGACCTTGGAAAAATGATCGGGGCGTTGTCCATCGAATCAATACAAATGGATACTTGGTTCTGCACCAATAGCAAAAGATTGCTACAATAGAGCCGGAAAAAGTAGATGAAGAAATAGCAAAAGCAAAAAAATAGTGTGAGAGGATAAAACGAAAAAGATTGGAAGCGCAAAAGGCTGAATCAATTGACCACACAAAGGCAACCAACCATGAAGACATCCCAAAACCAGAAGGTACACATGATTCTCTTCGTACTTCTACTTCTAGCATTTGTGCAAATGTTGATATTGGAGAAGAACCATCTCCCAAACAAAAGGATAGTGATAGTGAACACATTAGACAAGATGACAATGCTTATAATCCCTCGTGTGAAGTAGTCAAGAAAAGCCCTTCTATTTTCTCTTGAATTTTCAGATCTGCCTATACTTTCTTGATTGAGTCTAGAGCTCCTAGTTCTTGCTACAACTTTATTGAAGGCTTCCAAATCCAAGATTGCGCTACTCTATCACCTGGCCACCAATATAGTGGCTTTAGATCCTTGTACATCTTAATTGATCCCGGGTGAATCGAGAAAGAGCTTTGGTGAGCTTCTTGTAACATCTCGTGTCTTAGTTCCTCATTATTAGGAACACATACTCTATCTTTGAAATAGAGGAGTCCATTCGACTTGAGGGAGAAGTCAGAATTAGACTCAGAGTCTAACTTGGACATGATCTTCTAAAGATTTGGATCAATTTGTTGAAGTTCTTTGATTCTCGAGATCAAGCTAGATTGAACTTGAAGTTCATACAAGAATTTTCGTCCTTTGGATAAACGAAAATAAGCATTGATGGCCAAGGAAGCTACAAACGAATGGACAAGATCATTAAGGATGGCTTTTGAATAGTTGCTTGCAAGACAAGAAAGGTTCACTTCAAATGATTACTTGCAAGTCAAGAAAGGAACATTTTGAATGAATTATTCTAGGATTTAGATTGAGGGGTTTACCCGAGTATGGTCTATGACTAAGGGCATCAACAACCACGTTTGCTTTCCCCGGATGGTAGTCGATAACCAAATCATAGTCTCTAAGCAATTCTAGCCATCTCCTTTGCCTCAAATTCAAGTCTTTCTGAGTTAGGAGGTATTTGAGACTCTTGTGGTCTGTGAACAGGTTACATTTCTCCTCGTACAAGTAATGTCTCCATATTTTGAGTGCAAACACGATAGCTGCCAATTCTAGATCGTGTGTAGGGTAGTTTGATTCGTGTGGTTTTAGTTGCCTCGAAGCGTAAGCTACCACTTTTCCATCTTGCATTAGGACACATCCTAGTCCTAAATGAGATGCATCACTATAGGCATGAATTTTTTGCCTGATTCTGGTTGGATGAGAACCGGAGCATGAACCAGGCCTTGTTTAAGCTGATCGAAGCTTCATTGTTGGTTTTCTGACCATACAAATGGTGTCTCTTTACGGGTTAGCTAAGTCAAGCTTGCGGCAATGGATGAAAATCACTTGACAAAATGCCGATAATACCCAGCTAAACCTAGAAAGCTTCTGACCTCACCAATATTCCTCGGAGGTCTCCAATCCAGGATGGATTGAATTTTGCTCGTGTCTGCTTTAATCCCCTCTACCGAGATAACATGGCCAAGGAACGAGTCTCCCGAATAGCTAGAGTTCACACTTAGAGAACTTTGCGAACAATTGACGTTCTCAGAGAGTTTGTAATACAATTCGAAGGTGTTCAGAATGTTCTTCCTTATTCTGAGAATACACCAAGATGTCATCGATGAAGACGACCAAAAACTTGTCAAGATAGGGCTTGAATACACGGTTCATGAGGTCCATGAAAGCAGCCGGAGCATTCGTTAACCTAAATGGCATTACAAGGAATTCAAAATGGCCATATCGAGTACGAAAGGCTGTATTGGGTACATCTTCTTCTTTTACCCTCATTTGGTAGTATCCCGATTGAAGATCGATCTTTGAGAACACCGAAGCATCCTTGAGTTGATCAAAGATATCTTCAATCCTTGGGAGAGGATATCGATTCTTGATAGTAAGAGTGGTCAATTGTCTGTAGTCAATACAAAGTCTCATACTCTCATCTTTCTTCTTCACGAACAAGACTGGAGCACCCCAGGGAGATGAGCTAGGCCGAATAAAGCCTTTGTCTTGTAGCTCTTGGAGTTGCTTCTTGAGTTCTTTCTATTCAACAAGTGTCATTCAATAGGGTGTGATCGACACTGGAGTTGTTCTAGGTTGAACATCAATCCCGAACTCTACTTATCTGGTTGGAGGGAGACCAAGGAGTTCCTCGGGAAAAACATCAATGAATTCAGATACAATTGGCATGCTAGGTAATCTGAATTCAAGTTCATCTTGTAAGACCATGGTAGCAAAGATTGAGGTCAGTTTCCTATTAATAATGAGAATGGATTCCTTTCCTAAACCCTAGAGATAAATTTTCCTATTTAGGCAATCTACCCAGGCTTTATGTTTGGTTAACTAATCTAGTCCTAGCACTAGATCGAACTCACAATTTGGCAATACGTATATAGGAAATGGTATGTTTCGAATGATTATAGAACATTCCTTGCAAAGGAAGTTAATGGATGTGATTCGCCCTATTGGGTCTGAAACTACAAGGCTTTGTTTTACAATTTCAGGTTTCAAATTCAACTTTACAATAAAAAATAAGCATACAAATGAATGAGTGGATCCCGAGTCTATTGAACATAAACATGAGTCAAATTTAGCTGAACGGTACCTACTATGACATTGGGTGATTCTTCATCTTTTTTGCCTAGATATGGTAGATTAGAGTATGAGCCTGAGATTCTTGGTGAGTAGGGGCATTCGAATGGGGTCACTTGCCCTTCCCCTAATTTCCAGACTGAGCTTGTCTAAGGCCGTTGTTTCGAATGAAAGGAGCTCAGCTAGCATTTGTAGAAGTTTGATTTCGAACCTTGTTAGGATTTTGGGGACAATCCTTGATATAGTGATCGGAGTCTCCACATAAGAAACATAAATTTTGTTGAGTTCTACATTGCCCGGTGTGGTGCTTCTGGCAGAACTTGCAAGTAGGATATTGAGTATCTTTGCCAGAATTCCTCGTACTATCAACATAGATGATCGAGGCTGAAGGCTTAGTTACTGATTGAGGTCTCGGTATGTAGTTTCTTTTCTGAACTGAAGAGTAATTTGAGGAGTGATCTTTGGAGTGTTTAGACTTCTTTGACTGCCAGTGAGGCTTGTCATCATTTTTGGATCGTTTGTCTTTCTAGGAGTTGCCACTTTTGTGTTTCTCAGAGGCCTTCATCTTCGCCTCAGTTGCAATAGCCCGGTTCACCAAAATCTAGAAGTTAGCGATACCCAGGGCAGTGAATATTAAACTCAGTTCATCATTCAATCCATCGATAAACATTCTACACTTATCAGCATCAGTCTTGATGTATTCCGACCCGTACTTGCAATACTTGCAGAAATCACTCGCGTACTGTTCAATGGGTTAGCCACCAAGCTTGAGATACAAGAAACGCTTTCGATGCTCGGCCAAGTATTGTTCACTGATGTATTTCTTCTTGAATTCCTTGAGGAAGAATTTCCAAGTTACAGCTTCAGCAGGAGCAGTCAGTGTAATGGTTTCCCACCAGCTTAGAGCTTCATCTGCCAATAGGGCTATGGCACATTCGAGCTTGTGCTCATCAGGACAAGGTAGTTGTTTGGTCAGGATTCGAGTAGTGGCCTCTAACCAATACTCAGCTACTTTGGGATTGGCTTCATCAATACCAATGAAAGTATAGGCCCGATGTTGAGCCAGCTTGTCAGTTAGGGTTCTGTTTGGCACAGCAACAGGAGGAGGAATAGGATGGTCTTGTTTCAAAGCAGTTACAAGATGATTGAACATCTCCTTCATGCTCAGGAGACATTCCTACTGCACAGGATTTACAACAGGAGCTTCCTGTTGAGCAGCAGCTTGGGCTCGGGGTTGAGCTTGTTGTTGTGGAGGATTCTGCTCCATCCTCACACTATCTTCTTCGTTTGAGGAGCCTATGGGACTTTCATCATCCCGAGCGAGCCTTGTTTCAAATATTCTACATTCAAATAGAACAATTAGGAATTCGGTTTAGTTAAGCAAAGACACAAGCTATTCAATACAAGTCTCCTAGGTGGAAAAAGTATCCTATATGATGCAAGAGAGCTTAGTTTAGTCTTAGAACCGACTAAAAAACTCTGATACCAATAAATGTAACACCCCCTACCCCGAGTTAGTAGCAAACTGGCTCGGGAGCATTACGTAAGCAAGGACAAGTCATTACAATACAAGCAAGAACAAGAAGAAGGAAAGAATAGATTAACTCATCCCTATTAGATGAGTTACTTAACTAACAAGCAACCAAGCATACTTACTTATCAAGCAAGCCATCTAACATTTTGATTTCAAGTCATTAGAGTTTACTACTTTAACAATTCAATAACTTCATCTTATACCACTATCAATTCGATTTGCCTAAGTGTGCAACATACTTCCATTTCATTTCAATGTTCCTTAGTTTGATACTTGTACTAATGTCATACCTAAATTACTAACATGATTCTTTGAACATTCAATTTCATGTAACCTGTTTCCATTCAAGCCATACACTAAACTTATCCATTCGGCAATTCACTAAACTTGATCATACCATTGCATGAAACTAGTCCCCTAACAACTAGACCATTCGGCCTTTACCATACAAATACACAATATACATACAACAAGGTATGTTCACACACAAGTGACTATAAAATTTCCAAGGCAATTCGAATGGGTCAATATAACTAGATCAATCACTTGATCATTCCATTTGTATATTCATATGCGCAGCAAAACAACATTTCATTACATCTAATCTAAGTTTAATACAAACTTGTCAATAAATTCATAACATAGTAGGCCCATTCAAGAACACTCATATATATACAAGTTTCAAGAATACAAAATGCATGCATAGTTCACTGTATACAATATAAGTGCCACCAACTAGGGGAGTACAAAACAAGTATGAACCATACTTTAGTTATGCTTCTGTCTTACTTCTAGCTCAAGAAATCAGGCTTTAAGATCAAGCAACACTGGAATCCTTTATCCTGTAGTTGGGAAGAATGAAAACAAGAGTGATAAGTACAAAATGTACTTACTGAGGTAGTAACTAGTTCTAACCATTTGTTATATCAAGTTATGATTCAATTAGACAAGAATGATCATAGCTAAGGATTACAAGCATTAGAATGATCCTAGCTAAGGGTTACAATCATTAGAATGATCCTAGCTAAGGATTCAAGCATTCGGCTAGCACAAGAAACAAGAGGCAATGAATCATAATTCATGCTTACATGACAAGTAACATACAATTCATGGCTTTCCTGTCAAGTAACATACAATTCATAACTTTCAAGACAAGTAACATAAAATGTAGGATTGTTATTCCATTTGTTATCATTTAAACAACCCCTTGGTACTTAGTTTGTATAGGTAATCAAGTCTCCAACCAACTGTCGCCATAAAATGCACCGTAGTGCTGGTCAAACCCTCCTGCTGTCGCCAAAGACCACATACGTACCCTCCGTCTGTTGCCAAATAGGGGCCTTAGCCCTGGACCGTAGTCCACCCTGACACATTGAGCTCTAGACTCTAAGGCATGCCCTTCTACCTAGTCCAACTAGCTACCAAGGTTTTTCGATTTAAGACATTTATACAAGTATTTCAAGTTCAAGATCATATCAAGCAAGTTCATTTCATACTAGGCCCTTAGGCCAATTGAGCCATAGCTCACATATCATGTAATTCTCATATGTTCATTTCATCATGTGGGTTAACATTACAAGCAATTTCTTTAAGCATTTTATCACATGCCATATCACACATACAAGTACCAATGTTACCACTTAAACATTCGAATTAATCATGTATTCAAGGATGTGATCAAGTTTCATGCATTACTTTAATCATTATTCCCTTATAGTTCAAGATCATATTAAGTCAATTGACAATTCAAGAATTTAGACATGCTTGCTGTAGTTAGGACCTAGTCCTAACTCTTAAGTAAGCTACACTCACAATACTCCAAGCTTAGCTAGTCTTGGATCCACACTCCTTTGTTCTTAGCTTTAGGATGTTCCACCCTTTCCTCATCCACCAAGTTCACTCTTGGTTCTAACACATTACACAAGTATATACATGTTAAAACAAGTTCACATAATCATTCAATCAAGGCAATGTTACAAGTACACAACATATACAAATCTGGCAGCATGTTCATATACATTCTTTACTAAACCTAACTACACTTATCTATTCTCTAATTCATGTAAAACAGGGTAGAAATCAATGTCCCAAAACTGTTTACAAAACAATTTCCAAACTGCCACAAAACAGTGTACAATTACCTAAACTGTTGTTACTAGGTAGCATGTACTCTGTTCACTTAAACATGCATAGCTTTCATTCCGTACGTCGGAATTTCAATTGGTTTACACCGTTGGAAAGCTAACATAATTGTATTTATAACTATATAAGCCTTGCATTTTAGTTCTTTGCCAATTAATACAGTTTTTAACTTAAAGGCATGGATATTTACAGCACTGGACAGTTTGCACTGTCCTTAGTGTTTCTTCTCTACAATTCATTCTACAATCCAGAATTCAGTTCTGTTTTCTCCTAATGAATTTAGACATGTCAAGGCATTTTCCATAAAATTTTCAGCCTTAAATTCCTTTTATACAATTTATGGTGATTTTTCAAATTTACTGCCCATAACAGAGTATTCTTGGGCAGATTACACTAGGTTGAGTTTCTAGCTTCATAACTCATCTAAACAAGATTCTAACATGGAAATTCAACTTATTTTAATGTTTTTTACATGTCTAGGTCAGTCTAATTCACCTAGCAATGTGCTTAAAACAGGGCATTATCATGTTAAATTCAATTTGATCTATTTGATCAACATTATACTTCTAATTCACCATTTGAGCAGTCCATTACCTAGTTTTAACTAATCCAATTAGGTGTATTCATTTTCCAGCAACTTATTTACTCTATTCAATCCTCAATTCATCTACCACCATGATCAAAATAGGGCATTATATGAACTTAGCATATTTACACATTTTCACTAGTAAAACAGTCCCTAATCAAAACTATTTTCAACCATACTTCCTATTCTCAAATTTCCAGCAACCATATACATTCTCTTTAGCAATTTAGCTACTAGCATACACAATTTCAAGTTCTATTAGAAGCTAACATGATCCTAACATACATAACAATCATTCTATTCAATCTCTATCATCAATCACTCATTCAAACAAGTTGCTAGGGAGGAAGGATTTAGAAACCACTTACAATCTTCCTAGCTATTCAATTTTCATGCAATTGTGATCACATACAAGCTTCCTTCATCTACAATGGTGGCTTTCTTTTCCTAGAGGGATGAGAAGAATTCGGCCAAGGTAGGAGAAAGGTGGAGTGGAGAAGATGATAGGAAGATGGCCACTTGGCCATGTTGTTATCACTTGGCTTGGCTATTTGCCTCCACTTGGCAGATTATGGTATAATTGCTTCATAAATCCTTAATTACACATCCTAATTGCATGCAATTCTACATTTACAATTTGTTACTATTTGATCCTTCATGATTCGGCTACTTCTTTATTAATCCATCTAATTTAGTCACTAGGTTTAATCAATTCTTCTAATTTATATATTGTTTGTACAATTAAGTTCTAATTAGTTTATGACATGTTACTAGGCCATGATTTGGGGTATTACATAAAACACCTATGTTTTGTTTGATTAATCATGTTTGATTCGAATGGTCACTTTATATTAGGAAAGTGGTAATCCATATATTGTTTAACTCGAGTTGCTGGGAAATAATTAAAGATGTGTTAGGAAACAAGTCATGTAAATTTTGCTATTTCTTGATTTGGGTCTAAATGCTGACAAAGTAAAATGAATTAGCTTGAAATGCAAGCTAACTTAAGGGTTCGTGCCGAATAGGATTAAAGTAGTTTTAAATCATATATTGGAGTTGCAACACCCCAAATTTTGGCTTAAGAGTATGCTACTAATTTGTTCGTAGGTCAACTTGATTTAAAGATATCATTAGAGTGGATAATTAAATAATTTAAGGACTAATTAGGGGAGTTGGAAAGTATGTTAGCTAAGTCGAAACCTTAGGACTAAATGCTAGAATTGAAATAAAGTTGTCCCATTCTCTAATGACTAAGATGAATTAAAAGTGGAATAAGATGATTGCATGCAAATAATTAAGAAGCTTGAGGGCTTGGATATGTGCCTATGAGAGAGGAGTATGAAGGGAGAGGTTTAGCCTAGGTGTCATCCCCTCTCATTCATCTCCTCCTTCCACCTAACCGATTATCTTGAATAGGAGAGAGGGGGAGATTTAGACAGCCATGCTAGCTATTTTGAGGCTTCAATCTTGCATGTTTCTTGAGGAATTGATTGTTCTTGCTTAAGGAAAAAAGGCGATGAGCCATTCCCTTCATCTTTCCCTTGTATTCGAATTGTTGTCTAATTCATTTGATTTTTGGAACACTAGAATTTGGTGATGGATAATTTGAATTGATTAGGGACTATGTTCATATGTTTGAATGATATGTATTTTGAGTGATTAAAATGTTGATTGATATCCAATTGAATTAAGTAGATAATGTCCTAGTTGATGCCTAGTTCGAATATGTTCATGTATGAAGAATGATACTAGGTTGAGCTCATAGAAATGATTTAGATGCTACTGGAAATTTGCTGGAAAATGAATTCCATGTAATTCAAGCATGAAATGTTAACACAATGCTGGAAATTTAGTTAGGATGTTACTTAAATGAATCTATTCGAGCATGTAGCTCAAATGCCCTATTTTCACATGTTTAATACATAAAATGGACTGACCTAAACAAGTATAAGAATGTATATAAATTGAATTAACATGCTAAAATATGATCTAAATGAATTAAGGAAACTAGAACTTGATCTAGTGTAATCTGCCCAGAATACTCTATTCTGGGCAGTAAAACTTTGAAAAATCACCATAAATTTTATAAATGGAATTTAAGGATGAAAATTTTATGGATAGTTCCTTAACATGTCTAAATTCATTAGGAGAAAACAGAATTGAATTCTGGATTGTAGAATGAATTGTAGAGAAGGAACACTAGGGACAGTACAAACTGTCCAGTGTTGCAAATCGCCTTGTCTTTAAGCTAAAACCTGTATTAATTGGTAAAGAATTGAAATGCAAGGCTTATATGGTTAGAAATACAATTAAGTTAGCTTTCGAACAGTAATAAAAGTTATGCATGTTTAAGTAAGTAGTGTACAAGCTGCCTAGCAGCAGCAGCCTAGGTACTTTGAGACTATTTTGTTTACAGTTTGATAAACTGTTTTGTAACAGTTTTGGGACAGTGGTTACTGCCCTGTGTTACATGAATAGAAATATAAACAATTGAAGTCATGTATGTTAATTTATGAAAATGAAAATGCTGTCAGATTCATGTATGTTAAGTACTAGTAATGTTGCCATGGTTGAATGAATATGTGAGATTGTTTTGACATATGTATTTACTTGTGTAATGTGTTAGAACCAGGAGTAAACTTGGTGGAAGAGGAAAGGGTGGAACATCCTAAAGCTAAGAACAAAGGAGTGTGGATCCAAGACTAGCTAAGCTTAGTGTATTGTGAGTGTAGTTTTCTAGGGTTAGGACATAGGTCCTAAACAAATATGCATGCTTAAATTACTTGCCATCCTTGTATTGTTTAAATAGACTTAATATAGTCTTGATCATGCACATAAAGGGAAGATTGGCTAAGCTAAACTTGTAAGTGAATAAAAGCATTAAAGTTGACTAGATAATCAAAAAGAAAAAGTGAAAACAAAAATGTGAATTCTTGTTCTTGAATGTGGCTATTCAAATAGTAGCATATATATGTACTTCCATGATATATGATGTGTGATCTTTGTGTCTTGAATGCTATTCATTCGAATGCTTGCTTGATGCCTAAGGTAGTGTATGCTAAATGTTTACTTGATGAATGAGATGGTTATGTGAATGCTTGCTTGTATGTTCTCCATGGTCTAACATTTACTAATAAGATGCGATTTATGAATTATAAGGCATTGCTTGATCCTTGTACCTTGATTTTGATCTACTTAACTTGCTTGATGCCAAAGATGGCATGTATTCGAAATGGCTTGCTTGAATTAGCATATGTTACTTGACTTGTGAAGTATGTATAATGTTTATACTGAGTATGTTAAGCTTGTATTCAAATGCTGGCTTGATAATACTCTATGATGTATGTGTCAATAGTACGAATTGAACCATGAAATAAAGACATTGCTTGTTGCCTAAGGGCATATAATCGAATACTTGCTTGAATGACAAGATAAAAAGTGAATTGAGGAGCTAAGGCACAACTAGCCTAAGGGCTAAGCATGGTATTGCTACAACTTGCTAGAACGTGCTTCTTGAACACAATTATCTCGACTTGAACATGAAAGCATAAAAACAAGAAACAACAATAAGCTTTAAAGTAAAATAAGAATTCTTGTGCCACAAGATATCCTCTAATGAAAGTTAAAGATTTAAAAGACTTAAGTTGCCTAAAATGGAAGTCTTTGGATACATTGGTATGATGCTTGGTATTCTTGTGACTACGGTCCATGAGCCACGGCTCGGGGGGACGCCCCATTACATGTAATATGTTATTGACGATAGTAGGAGGTAACGGGGAAGTTGTACGAAGATTGGCGACAGTTGGTTGGATAGTGAGAAGTATAGGATTATTGGACCCTTATGGTCAAACACGGGCCAATGTCATTCATAACTAATTATAATCCAAGGCAAACATGTTAAAAGACATGAACCTTATTGAGAAATTAAATAAGAAATTCAGAAGATAATCTTGAATGTGTTACATAATGTTTAAAGAAAGCTCTTGGTGAGCATAATGTTTAAAGAAAGCTCTTGGTGAGCATAATGTCTAAAGAATGCTCTTGGTGAGCATAATGTCTAAAGAAAGCTCTTGGTGAGCATTACTTGAATTACTTGACATGAAATCTTGCTACTTGAGGTACTTGATATGTAAGCTTACTTGAACACTTGAATTACTTGATATGCAAACTTGATTACTTGAACTACTTGTTACTTGATTTGATTACTTAAGCCATTTGCTACTTGACTTGATTTCTTGGGCTACTTGTTACGTGACTTGGATTGATTGGAAATTGAATTGTTTTACATGTGTAAATGTATGGGTAAGTGTGCTGCCATGTTAAGTGATATTAAGTCTAAAACCAAACTGTTTTATGTATGTAAATGTATGAGTAAGTGTGCTACCATGTTAAGTGATATTAAGTCTAAAACCAGACTATTTTATGTGTGTAAATGTGTGAGTAAGTGTTCTGCCATGTTAAGTGATATTAAGTCTAAAATCGGACTGTTTTAAGTGTGTAAATGTATGAGTAAGTGTGTTGCCATGTTAAGTTATATTAAGTCTAGAAGTGGACTGTTTTGCTAGGCTTATTGTCTTCATGATTAAGTGAACAAGTTATAAACATATATGGACAGTTTTGAACTCGTTATAAGCATACATAGACAGATTTAAATAAACTAAAAGTCACCATGGATTGTTTTACTTTTATTGGTGTGCAAACATGTATAATAGACCACTATGAACCAAGGCCCGAAACTAAAGCAAGTAAATAAGAATTAAATGAGACATAATACTTGATATGTAAACTTGAATATTTGAAATGCTTGACATGTAATGTTTGAATTGCTTGATAAATAATCTTGAATACATAAATTGCTTGATAAGTAAGCTTGAACACTTGAATTGAGGATTGACATATAATGCTTGATTTTGACATGAAACTCATGAAATGGTAAATTCCTATACTTGAACCTTGTGTGGTATGATTTACTACTTGGAATGTCTCATGATTTTTTTTGAATTAATGATCAATTGATTTGCTTTCTTGAATTCGAATTATGTATATTGCTTGAGTCCATACCCTTATTCGAATGCCTTGAAATCCTTAGTTAGGATCACATGTCACTTGAATTAACTGCTACTCGAATTTGTTTGATACTTGAATTACTTAAATCTTGATATGTAAGCCATGGAATGCTTGTTACTTGATATGTAAGCCATGAAATGATTGTTGCTTGATATGCTTGTTTACTATTTGAATAAATTGATAATCATACTACTTAATGATTACTTGAGATGTTTGTTATGCTTGAATGTCATTTGAATGCCTTGTTTAAATGTAACATGATTTTTTTGCCATGCTACTTGAATGAATGGTAATCCATGACCTTGCTTGTCTTGTTATTTGAATTGAGTTACATGACTACTTGCTCAATTCAAAATACTTGGAATCTTTTGTTAGGATAAAACCTGACTAAAAGACACATGACTTGAAAATTTGTTAGAGCTAGGGCTACCTCACTAAGTACATTTTTGTACTTATAACTCTTGTTTCCTCTCTTCCCAAACCACAGGTTTAAGTTCTTCCAAGTGACTTACTTGATTCTGAAGCCTGACTCCTTGAGCCTGAAGTAAGGCACAAGTATGAATCCATACTTGTTTGTAATACTCCTAGTAGTTGGTGGCACATAGCTTGTATTTAGTCAACTCTAGATCATGTATTTTAGGATGTTTGAAACCTTGTATATATATATGATCTTAAAATGAGTCTTCCATGTAATTCGAACTTGGTTGCTAAAACTTGATATGTAAATACTATTTTTTTCCATGTATATGAAAGGGATAATGCTGCGCATATGTATAAATATAAATGGAAATGCTTATGATCTAGCCTACCTATGTTATTCGAATAGTTTGTGTGAAAAATATGGATACTTGATAGAATATCACAAATGCTTGCATGAACAAAGGAACGCCTGAATGAATGACATGAACCCTTGCTATTCATGTGTGCTAATCGAACACCTGAAGTGTTTACATGTCTTCCATAAGATATCTTAGAAGATCTTGCCTTGTTAATTTGGTATGTGTATGCTATTGTAAACATGTTCTAGTCTAAAGGTATAATTTGAATGCTAGGTCATTGTATACATGTTATTGTTAATCGTTATGAACTAGTCAAGCTTCGTATATATATATATATATATATGAAAATTAATCGAAATGAAAACATGTATGCTCACTTAGGCCTTTCGAATGCTATATGTTAACTTGAATAAAAATGCAAATGGTAAATGAAGGTGGCAACCTATAATGACTTGTAAACAAATATATGCTTGTTTGTATGATAAGATACATATGTCTAAGTTGCTTGCTAGACAAGTAACTCATCTAATAGAGATGAGTTCGAAAAGTTTTAAGTGGTTCGTGTTTCTGCTATGATTGATTGTAAATGCACATGCTACTAGCTAGTTAAGGAACTCATTTAATTGGGATGAGTTCACCTATCTTTGCATTATTCTTGCTCCGTAACGCTCCCGAGCTAGTTTACAACTAAATTGGGGTAGGGGTGTTACAAGAGTAATAAGCAAAATTTATTCAAAACGGTACTTGTTATTAATTTGGTGATCATAGAAAAATCATAATAAAGTCTTAATAATGGAACTTATAAAATGGATTGTAAAACCTTCTTGATATGTCTCGTTGAATATCTTATATGGCAAGTAACAAGTGATCTTGTAACACTAAGTTGTTAAAGTGTTTAATAAATCATAAACAAGAAATGCACGTATGATTAGGCGATGCACAAAAAGGATCCCAAAAAGTTTATGTCTAAACAAAAGGACCTATAGAAATGACTTGCTTCATAAGTAAAAATGAAAACCTTGATCATTAAGTACCTTTGCAAGGAATGAAAAAATATCGTTAGAATGCTTGCTTATATTGGATGTAATGAATGAATAAGTACACATGCAAATGTTGTATTTAACAATATAAATATGGATAAATTAAATTCTTATAAATACACTCATATCTTATTCGAATGCCCTTGTGAGAGGATTTCTAATGGTTGAAAGATAAGGCTCTTAAGGCTAAGACATGTTATACTTAATGTCGGTATATTAAGAAACCTACGAACGGTATGTGAAATCCAATGTCTTGAGTGATAAGAAAACTAGGAATATAATACGTATGCTTGGAGTCATATGTGGTAACTTGTGTGTTGAAAATTATGCTTGTGTTTCTGTATGATATAATGTTTTGGAAATAGTATGTTTGAAACTTTGGGGCTTTTGTGTAAGTATTCAATCACATTGGTACTTCTTGAACCTCAGCTGGACTCTAAAAAAGATAGGATTAGATTAATTAAGGCGTACTGTATTGTTTCAAGATCTTAGTACTACCTCACTAAGCTTAAGCTTACCCAATCCTTCCATCATTTCTTTCAGGATATCAAAGCTTCTACCTTTTTTCAAGCTTGGACAAGATCACAAGTGTCAAGAAGTATGTTTGAATTTATTTGTACTACTAGATGGTGGCACATAGTGGTTAATAATGCATTGAGCATCTAGATTCCCTTTTGGGTTATATAAGTGATACATTCATGAGCGGGGTCAAATTACTAATATTGTCAAGAAGTTGAACTTGTTCAATGCAAACAATAAAAGACAAAACAGTGCACGCATAGGAGGTCAAAAACGATGCATCTTGGACAAGAAATTGAATCTGTTTGTAAAGTCTGGAAAGTCAGCCAACTTGAGATGAGATTTTGGATGGGATCCGGGCATTTCTGAGTCAAGTTGCCTTCTAACAAATTGTCCGTCATTCAGTTACCTTTCCAACGCATCTCAAAACGCATCAATCAGACATCAGGAACTCAAGATACATCCAATTTACTGAAGACTACGCATGCAGAAAACTAGATACGGGATTATTACGGGATTTTGTAAAATTCAGCCCAAAAGCTAACATATAAGGCTTTGAACGAATTAAACTTAGCCCAATATATTTATTATCATTTAAATTGATGTTTTTAGGGTTTTATATACTTTAGGAACTAGCCACCCAGCCCTTATCAGCTTATCACTTGCCTTATCACCATATTCCTTGCCACACAAGCACAAGGAGTTTAAAGGCTGTTATTTTTTTATTATTTTTACTTGGATTAGGTTTTCCTTGTTTTAGTAGAAGTTAAATTACTTTGTCTATTCTTCACCTATAAAAGGATGAAGCCTCCATCATTGTAAGATAGATTTTCTTGTGAGGGAGATCATCTTCACACTCTTGCTTGCCTAGATAATTGCGTCTAGGAGAGTGGGTTAGAGCCGCTTGAGGTTGCTTGCTTAGATAGATAATTGAGTCTAAGAGGGTGCCGAGGACAAAACAACATCAACAATTCGCAAGCCATCTTCATCTTCAACCTTCACTCCATCTTCCATAATTCCATAAACAAAGCTGGAATTTTCAGATTTGTTTTACTTATCTCTTTCTCAATCTTTTTTAATCTTCTTTTTATATTCTTATTTCTTATCTTTATTTCTTTAAATTTCCAGCCTTGAATCTGAAAATTTCAATAAAATCCCTTCTCTTTTCTCTTGAATTTTCAGATCTGCCCAGACTTCCTTGATTGAGTCTAGAGTTCCTAGTTCTTGCAACAACTTGATTGAAGGCTTCCAAATCCAAGATTGCGCTACTCTATCATTTGGTATCAGATTTGGGACGATTCTTGACAAGAATTTTGGCGTTTTTGATTGAAAAACTCGAAAATTAGGGAAAATTCGTCAAATTCAAACGAGCGAATTTTGAGCTAAAAATTTCCAGATCATATCTAGACCCTTGGAGGAGTCACCACATAAAATTTCAGAATTTTTTGACATCGGGAACACCTCGAACGAAGTAGATCAAGTTGCTGCAAAATTATAGGGTTTTCAGGGTTTTTCTAATTTTCCTTTCATTCTTAACCATTAGTTTTCGTTTGTTTTAGTTTTTATTGCTTCTTACACATCTTCTAACACCTTCTTGTTTCCTTGTGTTAGTAGGACTAAAAGTTGCATACTCTTCTTTCTCCTTGCAACTATAATTCTATTGGTGTCTAACTTTTTCTTTGGATTCTTAAAGCAATTAGGATGTTTTATTCTCTTTTCAACACTCGTTATCGTATACCAATAAATATTTTTCGGTCACAATGTAAGATACAAGGTAATCTATGTTCTTTAATTATTGATGGTGACAGTCGTGTAAACTTAGTGAGCAGCTTCATTGTTGATGCACTCGATCTACCATGCCAAGAACACCCTAAGCCGTATCATCTTCAAGGGTTTAATAGCGGACCGGATATGAAGGTAACCGAGTGTTGTTTAATCTCTTTTACTCTTGGAAGCTATTGTGATGATGTATGGTGTGACGTGATTCCTATGGAAGTCACCCACTTGCTATTAGGAAGACCTTAGAAAAATGATCATGGCGCTATCCATTGAATCAATACAAATGGATACTCGGTTGTGCACCAAGGCCAGAAGCTCTCGTTTGCTACAATAGAGCCAGAAAAAGTAGATGAAGAAATAGCGAAAGCAAAAAAATAGTGTGAGAGGATAAAACGAAAAAGATTGGAAGCACAAAAGGCTGAATCAATTGACCACACAAAGGCAACCAACCATGAAAACATCCCAAAACCCGAAGGTGCACATGGTTCTCTTCGTACTTCTACTTCTAGCATATGTGCAAATGTTGATATTAGAGAAGAACCATCTCCCAAACAAAAGGATAGTGATAGTGAACACATTAGACAAGATGACAATGCTTCTAATCCCTCATGTGAAGTAGTAGGTCCACTTGCTATACTCTCATCACCTCCCCACGAAGAAAGTAAGTGTAATTCTAACCCTTCATTTGATTTTTGTCCTATAATTCCGTTAGAAACACTTTCTCCTCTACTGAAATTGTACATTGAAGATAAATTTTGTGAGAGGGATATGGGATGTGAGATACAAAAGACTGAGAGTAAAGAGGCCGAGAGTGAAAAAAGTCAAATTAATGGCCCAAGATTGCGCTACTCTATCAATAAGTGTGCAAGCCTAAATTATTTTCAAGGTGTTTGTAAATGGGCCTTTAATTAATTTGTGATTGCTTGCTATATTAGTTAAATAATTAGCATGATTGTACGGTTATTAGATATTTGTTTGTGCTTTATGATGTTGGATCCTAATGGCATGTGTGCGTATGAGAGCTAATATATATAAATCTTATTTCATGTATTAAACTTTATTAGGTAGCCTAAATTGGATAATAAGTTTGTTAGTTAAATTGAACAATTGGTAATTTGTCTATAGACCTATACATATGGCTTAATTGTTGACTATGGTAAACTTGTTTGGCTTTCTAATTTCATTTAACGATTAGAATACATATGACGGAATGTGGGTTGATACTTGTTTTGGATTCATGATTTGCATAATATGTATGAATATTTAGTGAAAGTCTCGAATGGATTGTAATTTGGAAAAACTCTAATTATATGAACCATGCTTAACTTAATCTACTAAGTTGATATTAGCCTAATGATCTAGTTATAAAAACAAGGTTTCACAGTTGAATAAATTCTTGAATGAAGTACTCGTTTTAAACATGTTGTACTACCAATTTAATTCATGAGTCTGTTCTTATGTACATGTTATTACTTGACACCCTAGTTTGTATTATGCTTATGTTAAGGAGGTTCCATTAATTAGGAATAAGATCCTTGATTTAGTTGAAAATCCGAAAGTTAAGATAAAGTTTGCAATGAGCTATCCAATGAAGAATTATGCTAAGGTGAAAACATAGTTGTCAAACATGAAAAGTGTTTTGAACTGAACTTTTGAGAAATTCATAAAAGATTTAAAATCTCCCAGATTTTTGGTTGCTTGTTTAGTTTAGAAATGATAAACTTTGGAAGTTTGCCTATTTTGTTGTCTGATAACACTTCCTGAACTGGTTTAACTTTTAGACCGGGTAAGGAGTGTTACATGTTGTCAATGGTGGGTTTAAGATACTCTCGAATAGATCAACCTTTACTTCCCCGCATGTTGATGTTCCTTCAACTTGAAGCACACCTAAAAACAAAAAAAAAATACAAGTTAGAATTAAGCTAAAAATTAAGTGCAACTGCTAAGCTATAATTGTCAATCCCTGTAACACCCCTTCTCGGCCTGGTAGAGAATCGGGTCAGAGTATGCTACTGATGAACAATATACGGTGTTCGGTGTAGTAGTTTTAATCAAAATTCGGTAATTTAACAATGACATTCTTTTCAAACAATAAAATATCGATTCAATAACATGATAACCTAGTACAACACTGTGATTGTCGGTTTTAGACCAATTTTAGATTTTTACAAGTTTTAGGGACTAATTTGAAAATTCATAAAATTAGGAATCTTTTAATGAAATTAAACATACCAGAATGAAATTCAGTTCATAAAGAATAAGCTTACCAGTTTTCGTGTCATTCCGACATCAATTACGTCTTCAATTTAACTATACAATGTTTAGTGTCCAATGTGCAATGTTCCAAACTTGATCCAATTAACTTATAACTGATTTACCTATATCAGTATCGATACTCGTAAGGTCGTACCGATATGTCTGTGTCATGACCGTTAAAATGGTAAAGAGTCATTGATCCCGTATCAATACGATGCTTGTTCGTATTGGCATGCGAAGCATGGATTATAATTTCTCAGATTCCAATGACTAAGACTCGTATCGGTACAATTGGGGACAATACCGAGACGGGTTGACCAAGTTGACCTGTTCCGATACGCTCTATGGCCGAACCGATACATTTAATTTTCCAAATTCTAGTGTTGACTTTTTGTATCGATACACCCTTCTGTCGTACCAATACACCCTGCTGACCGATGTTGACCATGTCCAAATATGCGCACCCGTATCGATACGTCATCACCCGTATTGATACGACCTACACTATAATGACATATTTTGTCTGATTTTTAATCATTTTAAGCTATTAAACAATACCCAAATTCAATGAAACTTTACCAGTAAGTTTATAAAAATATAATCTACTAGCATGTCAAATTTTGCAGCCATCCGAATCCATCTACTACGTTTTCCCTCTTTTAGGCCAAGTATGCATTTTAGGTCACTTTCAAGCTTACTAAAAGGGGTCATTTAGGGCCTAAGGCATAGTTACAAACCAAGGACAATACATACATATCAAAAAGACCATAAGTGACTAATCTAACTACTTTGCCACCATACTAGGAGTTCATAGATTCGATATACATTACTTTAGCTTGGTTGTGACTTGCCAAAATCTTCCAACTTCTCAGACCTCCAACCATGAACTCCTTAACCTGAAATGTATTAAATGAAATGCATTAGGCATACATTGCCTAGTGAGGTAGTCACGGACAATAACGATAACAATGAAATGCATTCCAAATCATGTATTAGCAATAGCAGTGCAATGAATTATTGATAACAATGCAATGATCATGTTCAATAGCAATAACGTCATATTTCAATAGTAACCCTTGGATCGATTTGGGATAATTGATACGCGAATTCCTATGCCTCGCCAAATCAATGAATGGTCTAGTCCCTTCGCCTTGCCAAAATGACCAATATCACAGACATCCCTCTGCCTCGCCACAATATAGGCCTTAGCCCAAGGATCGTAGTCCACCCGTACACTGAGCTCATGAATTCTATGGCATACCGATTGTATCCAATGTCCTTCGAATCCAAGGTCCGGTGACAATATCAATAATCAATGTTCATTAACAATGAAAATGTTCAATATTTCTGATGCCCTTTTCAGTGAGTAATGTTTCAATACTTATGTTTGATGACAATAACAATGGAAATGTTCAATGATCTCGATAACAACATTAGTAGTCGATGTTTCAATATCCATGTATCGATAACAATAACTATTCCTATACCAATGCTCAATAACAATGGCTACGACAATGTTCCACGACTAATGTCCTATAAATCTATAATCTGATGACAATATCAATGGCAATGTTCAATAATTTGATACTCAATACTATAGCTTACTAATGCTTACCAATGATCTCCCTTTTTGTAGGTTCGATACAATATCCTTTAATTAAGGGATTACCAATACTAGATTCGATAATGATGAAATTGGGAAAGGCACCTAGCCTAATCCCGAGACTCTAACTATGCTCACCTCAGAAATCTAAAGCTCATACGGCTCTCGGATAGCAATTCCCTTATTCCTAGCTTTTGAGGGATGGTGAAACCTCTTTCTCCACTTCTTGAGCTAGTTTAATCAATAGGAATTCATTAGAATCATAAAACAATATTGGAATCAATATTTAAACTCAATACAATGATCAGCTAGTAGCTATTAATGGATTAAAGCTTAAAATCCCAAAGCTGCACAAAAGGTCATAACCTTAACTTGAGATTAAGCTTGATATATTCCATGGATTTCAACAATAGTTTGGGGGATTAAACTTACTCGATCGATAGCAATAATTCGATATCAATAAATCAAAGAAAACTCAAGCTTCACTTAAACTCAACAATGGAGGTATGTGCTTGGAAGGAGTGAAATAGAGGTGCTTGCTTCTTTAGCAATAGGGTAGCTCAATTTGTGGCTATCCTATTTCTTTTATTTCTTCAATAGTAAGAGCTTTCTTTCTATTGAAAGAATTTATTTCTGATCATCCACGTATGTGGTGATTATAATTGAGGAGGGGCTAATCGCAAGGTTAGTCCCTCAAGTCACAATACTCTATGGTCTTAGCCCCAAACTTTTGATCTCTATAATTTAGTCACTAAAAGGTTTTCAATACATTTAATAAGGTCCTTAAACAATAAGTTGACTCAATTAGAGTCTAATATCGATGCAATTGACCTCACAATCAAAGTCAATGCAATATTTGGACCTTTTCGGTGTAGGGTTTTTGATCGCCGAAACCCAATTTTGACTAGACCGGTTTTTGGGGTGTTACAACTCTCATCCTTAAGAAAAATTTATCCTTGAATTTTACCTAAGTCGAAGAGATGCGAATATTGCTTCTTCATTGACCCTTCTAGCTCCCAGCTTGCTTGTTCTACATAATGGATCCTCTAAAGCACTTTAACCAATGGAATGGATTTGTTGCGAAGTCTTTTAACTTCTCTTTCAAGAATCTGAACTGGTTCCTCTTCATAGGATAAGTTCAGCTGAATTTCTATAGATTCAGGCTCAATGATGTGAAAAGGGTCAGAGTGATACTTATAGAGTACCGATACATGAAATACATCGTGAATTTTGCTCAGTTCTGTAGGCAACAATAAGCGATAAGCCACATGGCCAACTTTCTCAATAACTTTGAAAGGTCTAATGTATCAGGGGCTTAGTTTCCCCTTTTTGCCAAATCTCAGAACTTTCTTCCATGGTAAAACTTGAGGAAGGCTTTCTTGCCAATTTCATAATGTATATCCCTTATCTTAAGATCAGCAATAGGCCTTCTGTCAGTCAAAGGAAGCTTTCAAATGATCATGGATGATGGTTACCCGTTCCTCAATTTCCTGGAGTAAGTCAGGGCCCAACACCTTGCCTTCACCGAGTTCAGACCAGCACAATGGAGTTCTACAACGTTTACCATAAAACGCCTCATATGATGCCATTTTAATGGAAGCTTGGTAACTGTTGTTGTAGGAAAACTCGATGAGAGGTAGGGATTTCTCCCAAGAGCCTCCAAAATCAATGATGCACACATGTAGTATGTCTTCCAGAATCTGAATTACCCTTTTTAACTGGCCGTCAGACTGAGGGTGAAAAGCAGTACTAAGGTTAACTCTGGTTCCTAGAGCTCCTTGCAATGATTTCTAGAATCGAGAAACAAATTGCGGATCTCGATCGAAGATAATAGACTGTGGCACCCCATGGAGTTATATAACTTCCTTGATGTACAAGTCAGCTAGCTTGGGAAGACCGCAGTCCATCCTAACCGGTAAAAACTGTGCTAACTTGGTAAAATGGTCTACAATGACCCCAATGGCATCATGTTTAGCAGGAGTCAAGGGCATACCACTAACAAAGTCCACAATGATCTTCTCTTATTTCCACTGCGATAGATCAATGAGTTTCAATAAGCCAGTACATACCCAATGTTCGGCCTTAGCATGCTGGCATGTTAGGCACTTGGATACGAAGTCAGTTATGGCTTGTTTCATGCCCGGGCACCAATAAAGCTCTCGAAGGTCTTTGTACATCTTTACAAAACCTGGGTGAACAAAGAAAGGACTCAAATGAGCTTCTACAAGGATGTCGGTGCGAAGAGATTCATCAATGGGCATGCAAACCCAATCATGAAAGCATAAGAGTCCTTCAGGACATATCCTGAAGTTAGGGTTATCTTGCAGTTTGGTAACAATGGATTGAATTTCAGGGTCTTGCCCTTGCAATGCTTTGATCCTTGATACAATAGTAGACTGAACTTGGAGTTTAGCTATGAAACAACGGTGCTTCCGAAGTCGGAAGTGAGTATTAATAACTCGGGGAGCTGGCAGAGGTTTGCGGCTGAGTGCATCAGCTATAACATTGGCCTTGCCCGGATGGTAATCAATGATAAGGTCAAAATCCTTGAGGAGTTCCATCTGTCTCCGTTGTCGAAAATTCAACTCTTTTTGAGTCAATAGGTACTTGAGGTTTTTATGATAGATGAAGAGATAACATTTCTCTCTGTAGAGATAATGTCTCAATATTTTCAATGCAAAGACAACTACAGCCAGTTCTAGATCATGAGTGGGATAGTTTATCTCATGTGGTTTTAGTTGCCTCGAAGCATAAGCAATGACTTTGCCTTCTTGCATCAATACGCATCCTAACCTGAGATGTGTTGCATTATTATAGACAGTGTAGTCCTTTCCAAACTCAGGTTGGGTTAGGACCGGTGCATGGGATAACACTTGCTTCAATTGATCGAAGCTTCTTTGTTGTTCCTCGATCCAAATAAACGGAACTTCTTTCCTCAGTAACTTAGAAGCTGCTATCATAGAGAATCCCTTGATGAATCTCCTATAATAACCAGCAAGACCAAGAAAGCATCTCATTTCATCAATATTCCTCGGTGAATGCCACTCAACAATGGCTTATATTTTCTTTAGATCCACCTGGATGCCCGAAGCCGACACAATGTGCCCAAGAAAGGTAACTTCGGTGAGCCAAAATTCATATTTAAAGAACTTGGCAAACAATTGCTTCTTCTGAAAGGTTTGAAACACACTGTAGAGATGATCTCGATGCTCGGTAGGATTCTTCGAATAGATCAAGATATAATCAATGAATACCACTACAAATTTATCAAGACAGGGCTTGAAAACCCGATTCATCAGATCCATAAAAGCTGTCAGTGCATTGGTTAGCCTAAAGGGCATCACCAGGAATTCGTAGTGTCCATATCTTGTTCGAAATGTCAGCTTGGGTACATCACATTCTTTGACTCTCATTTGATAATACCAGACCTTAAATTGATCTTGGCAAACACTGAGGCATCCTTAAGCTGATTGAATAGGCTGTCAATTCTTGGCAATGGATACTTATTTTTTATGGTTACCTTGTTCAACTGTCGATAGTCAATACACAATCTCATGGAACCATCTTTCTTCTTACAAAGAGAACCGGTATTTCCCAAGGTGAGGAACTCGGTTGAATAAAGCCTTTATTTAAAAGGTCTTGAATTTGAGCGTTTAGCTCCTTGAGTTCAACGGCTGCCATAAGATAGGGTGCAATAGAAACTGAGGCAGTCCCAGGTTACACTTTGATGCCAAATTCCACCTCATAGGTTAGAGGTAAACCTGAAAGTTCATCAGGAAAGACATCGGAGAATTCACACACAGTGTCAACATTAGATAATTGAGGTTCACCTTTGGCTTTCTATGTCAAAGCATGCAACGAAGGGTTTCCCAAATTTATCAATACAATACTCACCTTACCAAGACCTCAAAGATACAACTTTCTTTTGCTGCAGTATACCCACGCCTGATGTTCACTGAGCTAATCTAATCCTAGTATCACATCAAACTCGTAGATTGGGAATGCCAATAGATTGGCCGAAAAAGAAATCCCTTGAATCAATAAGGGACAATTCTTATACACAAGTCTTATGGTGACACAATCACCCAATGGATTGGTTATAGATATTCTCGATGCTATAGGTTCAGATGATGATCTATGCTTCTTGACTAACATAATACTTATAAAGGAGTGGGTAGAACCAGGATCAATCAATGCATACAAAGGATGTGAATACAATTCGATAGTACTTGCAATGACATCAGGTTCATCCTCCTCCTCCCTACTCCTCACATGATACATCTGAGCAAGAACCTTTGATTCATATCTGCTTGGTGCCTTACGAGAGCCACTAGGTCTTCATGTAGCTCCAAATAATCCTTGTCTTGACCCCTTACCTCGGAAGGATTGAGTAGGGGTTGCAACACTAGCCGGTGAAGCAGTGGGTTTGGTTGCATTGGGAGGGTAGTATCGGATAAAGTGACCTTTCTCACAATAGTAGAAACAAGCTCCAGTCTGCTTACGACACTGACCTGCTGGATGCCTGTTCTAGCAATAATTACAAGTTTGATACTAGGATCCCCTGTTTGAACATCCACTACTCTCAACTAAGGCCATCTTGGAAAAGGAACTGAGTCGTAGTCTGTGGCCTCTCAATGTTCCCAGAACAAGAAGGCTATGGACACGCATTCTGCTTAGGACCAGAATACTTCTTTTTCTTGCTCCATTTGGGAGGTCAAGAATCATCTCTGAACCTCTTTTCTGATTTGCTCAACCCACCAGTCCTTTGGGCTTTCTGTGATCTTCAGTGGCCTTGACTCGGTTCACCAAGTCTTGAAAATCAGTGATACTCAATGTAGTAAACATAGGACGAAGCTACTCTGTAACACCCCCTACTCGGGTTAGTAGTAACTCGGTTCAGGAGCGTTACTTAGCAAGCAAGCAAAGACAAGACAAGGCATGGCATTCGAACTATACTAGAATATAGACAAGGCAAGGACAATACATGCATTACACATTCAAACTTGATTCAATAATCAAACATTACATTCGGCAATCAACAACCAAGAAGAAACAATCATTCATACTTGTTTACTTAGCTAACAAGAAAGCTCACACTTAACTCATAAATTATCCTATCAATCGAACTAAGCAAGCAAGGAGGATCAAGCATTCAAACAAGGCATAAGCAACCATTCATGCATTCTTTTCATGCAAGTAATCTCAAATGTGACTTCATGTTTATCCTAAGCATTCGGCTATACTTACAATACCATTAGATCAATTTCTTTCTTGCTTATATTTCAAGTTACTACTTTATCATGTAGATTACACTTCATTGTTCCCTAGCTTGTATACCTTTAGACATCTTAATCCTATTCTTAATAAGCATGATCATCTAAGCATTCATTAACATAGAATTTGTTCCATGCTAGCCTTACTCTAACTCATACATTCAACCATTAACACTAGCCATATATTACAAGGCATGTAACTAATACCTAATGAATCAAAACTATTCGGCCATGCATCAAACAAGTGCACAAACTCATATAATCAAGGCATGAACACAAAATTGAATCATATACTTACCAAGGCCATTCGAATAGAGTTTAAGCAACATGGTTCCTCATTTTCAAATCATAAATCACCATACACATGATCATTTAAAGCATTCAAAAAAGCATGACAAGGTTATCAACTATTTCAAAGCCAATTTGATCATCATAAGATCATTCCATAACATCAAAATATGTGTAGCAATGCATTCAACCAATACAAGTTATTTAAGTTCATTACAAACCTTAAACTATATACATATCATAGATAGGCCATCAAGCATAATATACAATCTTTCAAAATGCATGTTCAAGCTACTTAAATACATCTAGTGCCACCATTCTAGGAGAATGCAAAACAAGTATGGAATCATACTTTAATCAAGCTTGTGTAGAATGCTTCTTGCTCAAGGAATCAAGCTTCAAGATCAAGAAATGTTGAATCCTTTAACCTGTAGTTTTGGAAGAATGAAACAAGAGTGATAAGTACAAAAATGTACTTAGTGAGGTAGTAACTAGTCTATCCATTTTGTTATTTCATGTTTCATGTCTTTTAGATCAAGTGTAGACCTAGCTAAGGCTTCCAAGCATTAGAGTAGACTTAGCTAGTCTTTCAAGTATCAAGAGTGACCTTGTCTAGTCTTTCAAACATCAAGAATATCCTATCTAGGATAGCATGCATTCGGCCAACAAGATTAAGCATCAAGAAATCATAATTCATGAATCAAGCAACATGCTTGCAAAACAAGAAACCAAAGAGTCATGCTTTCAAATAAAGCAACATACATTTCATGGCATACAAGACAAGTATCATGTATAATTGAATCTTATTTCATTTGTTATTTCATTAAACAACCCCATTCGTACATAGTTTGTATAGGTAATCGAGTCTCCAACCAACTGTCACCACAATATGCACCGTAGTGCTGGTCAACCCTCATACTATCGCCAAAGACCACATATATACCCTCTGTCTGTCGCCAAATAGGGGCCTTAGCCCTGGACTGTAGTCCACCCGTACACAATGAGCTCTAGACTCTAAGGCATGCCTTTCTACCTAATCCAACTAGCTACCAAGGTTGTTCGAATTACCAATCATTCAAGTTATCAAGTTCAAGATCATGTTCATGTCAATCAAGATCATTTCATGTTAAGCCCTTAGGCTATTGAGCCTTAGCTCACAAGTTAAGTGGTTTCAAGATTCATTTCATCAAATTGAGATAACAATCATATCTCAACCAAGTCATTAGCATTCAATCATGTTGCATCATAGAACATAGAAGCATTCAAGCTATCATCAATCATGCTTAGCAATTCGAAATAGACATGTTCATAAGACTAGAATCATGTTTCATGTGTATCTTTAATCATCCTTCCCTTATTAAGTCAAGTTCATGCTTAGATTCATTATCATGACAAGAATGTAACAATAATGCAATGGTTAGGACCTAGTCCTAACCCTAAAGATAACTACACTCACAATACAATCCAAGCAAGCTAGCAATTGTCTTGTATAGATATTCCTTTGTTCTTAGCCCTTGAATGATTTCCTTTTTCTCCTTCTTCCAAGTTCAATCCTTGCTCTAGCAAATTCATGATTAACACATTCATCAATATGTATACATAAGACAATTCAACATGGCAGCAAGGTTATTTCAATACATATAGCATATTCAAACAATTCTGTCAACATTCAATAAAAAAGACTAGGTAGGATCTAATTATCCCAAACTGTTACAAAATAGTCCAATAAAACTGTGTACAAAACAGTTTCTAACTAGCTTAAGTGCTGCTGCCTGGCAGCTTGCACACTACATGCTTAAACAGGCATATCTTTTAATTCCTTCGTCAGAATTTCGATTAATTTATACCGTTGGAAAGCTAACAAAATTTTATTTAAAACCATAATAGGCTTGCATTTTATTTCTTATCCAATTAATGCAGTTTATTGTTCAAAGACAGGGCATTTTACACTGCCTGGACAGTTTGCACTGTCCAGCTATTTCCATTTACAGTTTCCAGCACAGGACCCAGTTTTCAGTTCTGTTTTCACCTAATGAAAGTAGACATACTAAGGACAATGTCATTAAAATTCCATCCCTGAATTTTATCTCTACATTTTTTGGTGAATTTTGAAAGTGACTGCCCAGAACAGAGCAATTTTGGGCAGCTTACACTAGGTTGCAATTCTAGTTCTTTATTTCATTCTAACAAGGTCCTATCATGACAATTTCATTTATAAACATGTTCATACACATTTAGGCCATCATAATTCACCTAAAAATGTTCTCAAAATAGGGCATATTCATGTTGAACCTAGTTTAATCCAATTGATCACAATTACACATCAATTCATCAACTAGGCAGTCCATTACCTAATTTACTAGTTCAATTAGGTGTAGTCTTTTTTCCAGCAAGTTACCAATTCAATTAAATATCCATTTTACCTATCAACATGTTCAAAACAGAGTTTTAAGCTCATTTAGCATGCTTACATAATTTTTCAATTAAAACAGTCCCCTAATCTAAACTGTTTTGAACCATGTTCATGTTTCTAAATTTTCCAGCAACTACACATGTGTTCCATTAGCAATTTGATTTCTAGAAATCAATTTCCAGATTCTAATTGCACATAACATGACCCTAACACATAAAGGAATCATCTAATTCATCAATACAACCAAGAACATCATCAAACAAGCATTCAATCAATCTATAACATGTTCATCACTTTTTCCAGCATCTATCCACTTCAAATCACATTTCCATTTCAATTCAAACATGAAATTTACAAAGGAAACAAGTAATTACCTTAATCACTAAGCTATCTAGATTTAATTTGGAGCTAATTCAAGGTTGTAGGACATGGATTCAAGCTTTCTCCCTCAAGCTTTTCTTTCTCTCTTTTTCTCTCTTCCAATCGGCCAAACAAGGATAATGGAGAAGATGACAACATCTAATCCATGTTATTGGAATTGTGCATTGTCTAAAATGTCCCTTAATTAATCATTGATATTAACTTAATCAAGGGCATTTAAGAGATGTAGGAATTTTAGCATGCATTCCTTGGAATTGTTAGAGTTTACAAGTTGGTCATCTTAATTTGGTCACTTGTTCTTTCATCCATTTAATTAGACCTTTGTCTAATTAATTTAGCTTAATTTCTAGATTCAATTAAGCTATCAAATTAAGCATTTGATTTTAATACTTCTAGGCTAGGATTTGGGGTGTTACATCATCACTAAGCCGGACAATGAACAAGTGGCACTTCTTTTCCTCTTCCTTGATATACTTGGCACCATATCAGAAGTATTTACAAAAGTCATGGATGTACTGCTCGACAGGTCGCCATCTTGCTTGAGGTCGAGGAAAATGTTACGTCTCTCCGCGAGGTAACACTCGCTAATGTACTTCTTTCAAAATTCTCAAAGAAAGAATTCCCAAGCTACAGTGTCTTCGGGGACTGTAAGGGTAGTAGTCTCCCACTAGTGAAGTGACTCATCAGCCAGTAACGCGAGGGCACACTCTAGTTTGTGCTCATTCGAACACTACAATTGTTTATTCAAGTTCCTCAATGTGTTTTCCAACCAATACTCGACAATTTCAGGATTATCATCATCCTGACTGGTGAAAGTATAGGCCTGATACTACCATAGCTTATCGATAGGAGCCCGAGTATACTGGACAACTGGTGCAATAGGTTGTGCAACTTTCTCTACTCTCATAGCAGTCATAAATTGCTTGAACATGTCAGCCATATTCCTATAGCACTCTGCCTAGGCAGTCGGCACCTCAAGTTCGATGCCCTGTGCAGGAGGATTTTGCGGATTAGGAGGATCTCCTCCCCTTATCTCCTCCCCATGCATTAAGGAGCCGGTGCCTGGCTCATTGATATGAGCTTCATTCATTTTTGACATATCTATAATATAAAGAGATCAGATTAGTCAACAAGTCACAATATACACAATATACAACTCCTAGATGGCAAAGTAACTCAATAACAATAGAATAGGCTTTGGTTTAGTCTTAGAATCGACTAAACTATAGCTCTAATACCACAAATGTAACACCCCCTTCTTGACCTGGTAGAGAATCGGGTCATAGTATGCTATCGATGAACAATACGATGTTCGGTGTAGTAGTTGTAATTTAAATTTGGTAAATTAACAATGACATTCTTTTTAAACAATACAATATTGATTCAATAACTTGATAACTTAGTACAACGCTGTGATTCTCAGTTTCGGACCAATTTTAGATTTTTACAAGTTTTAAGGACTAATCTATAAATTTAGAAAATTATGGGTCATTTAATGAAATTAATCATACCACAATAAAATTCAATTCATAAACAATAAGCTTACCAGTTTTCGTGTCATTCCGACATCAATTACCTCTTCAATTTAACTATACAATGTTTAGTGATCAATCTGAAATGTTCCAAACTTGATCCAATTAACTTATAACTGATTTACCTGTATCGGTATAAGTACTCAAAGCATGGATTATAATTTATTGGATTCCAATGACTAAGACTCGTATAGGTACAATTGGAGACCATATCGGTAAGATTTGACCAAGTTGACTTGTTCCGATACGCTCTATGGTCATACCGATGCATTTAATTTTCCAAATTCCAATGTTGACTTTTCGTATCGATACGCCCTTTTGATGTAATGATACACCCTATTGATCGATGTTGACCATGTCCAAATATGCACACCTATATCAATATGCCATCACCCGTATTGATACGACCTGTACTATAATGATAGATTTTGTCTAGTTTTTAATCACGTTAACCTATTAAACAATACTAAAATTCAATGAAACTTTACCAATAAGTTTATAACAATATAATCTACTAGCATGTCAAATTTTCCAAACATCTGAATCCATCTACTACGTTTTCCCTCTTTTAGGCCAAGTATGCATTTTAGGTCACTTTCAAGCTTACCAAAAGGGGTCATTTATGGCCTAAGGCATAGTTACAAACTAAGGACAATACATACATATCAAAAGACCATAAGTGACCAATCTAACTACTTTTCCACCATACTAGGAGTTCATAGATTTGATATACATTACTTTAGCTTGGTTGTGACTTGCCAAAATCTTCCAACTTCTCCGACCTCCAAACACGAACTCCTTAACCTGAAATGCATGAAATGAAATGCATTAGGCATACATTTCCTAGTAAGGTAGTCACTGACAATAATGATAACAGTGAAATGCATTCCAAATCATGTATTAGCAGTAGCAGTGCAATGATTTATTGATAACAATGAAATGATCATGTTCAATAGCAATACATCATATTTCAATAGTAACCCTTGGATCGATTCAGGATAGTGGATACGTGAATACCTACGCCTCGCCAAATCAATGAATGGTCTAGTCCCTTCCCTTACCAAAATGACCAATATCACAAACATCCCTCCGCCTCACCACAATATGGGTCGTAGCGCAAGGACCGTAGTCCACCCATACACTGAGCTCATGAATTCTATGGCATGCCAATTGTATCCAATATCATTCGAATCCAAGGTATGGTGACAATATTAATAATCAATATTTAATAGAGACTTTTAAATTCGTTCGACTACGGGTTATTTTTTTAAAAAACGATTCTTAGGGGAAACACTTTTGAAAATTCTTTTTTTGAAACAATGAAGATTTGGAGTCGCCACCGGCCACTTGGATAAGGTAGTTCGGACACCATAAACCATAGATTCATTTTGAAAGGGTTCGAGAGTTGGTTACGTGTGGGGAAGGATTAGCACCCCCATCACGCCTGAAAATCAGTACCAAAATATTTGTTGCTTTTAAATGGATGGAAATTATCAAAATTTAAATTGAATTTAATTAAGTGTACTTAATTGAAAATTGACCTTAATGAAACGGGCTTTATCAAATTGGTGAGTTCGATTTAATTGGACATTTAATTAATAAGGATGATGATACATCGAACCATAGATTAACTGACATCATATAAGCCTGACTGCCGTGTTAATTTATGGTTCGAATTTTGTACGCTGCTTTATGCATGATGCAAGCATTTAAGTATGATGTTATGACTTGTCAACTTTTAATTAACATTTACCTCGGGATGGTAAGGATTAATTCAAATATTTGGTCAACATCTATTAAGCCAGGACTGTTATGAAACAAATATCAGAAATAATAAATACCTCTTTTTTAGGGTTTAAATTAATTACCATGTAATCAAAATATTGGAACTTGTATGACTTACAATTATAAATGCATGTCACATAAGGGCTAAAAAATAAACACACAAAAGTCCACCAAAGCTCTATCCTAAAAGGCTCAAATTATGAAAAATAATTAGTGATCTAATTATTAACTAAATGAGTCTAATATTAACCCTAAATTAATTAACCCTAAGAATAGAAAACGTGAAAATTTATGAATTATCTTATACCATAATAATTAATTTGATTAATTTTAAATTAGTATCCCAATAAACCATGGATACTATTTAAAATGAATCAAGTTAATTAATCATGATCTTAAAACAAATGTCCATCTAATTATGATGCCAAATTTATCCTAGGGGTAATTAAGAGATATTCAACCAATTTAATGAATTTGACATTTATCCCAATAAGCCAAGGGTAAATTCAAATTCACTAAATTAATTCGAATCTTAACTCTAACTACGGCTCTAAGAAAATTAATCCTAAATTAATTTAATTAATTTAAAGATTATGGCCCTATGAGATGGACGCACACTTTAAATTAATTAAATTAATCTTGCCTTAATATAATCTATAAGATTAACCTAACAAGCCCAAAGCCCATTCAACACAACAAGCCCTAAACTATGCACATGACTAAAAACCAAACACGTAATTACAAATATATTCAATATAACATATATTATAAAAAAAATCTATATATTATGTAAAATCTATACATTATGTAACATATATAAAAACTATATACTATAAAAACATATATTATATATATTTAACAAATGTTATATATATTATGAAACCTGTATGTTACAAAAAATGTATTATATATAAACTGTATATTGTACATACTATATAAAAAACATATATTGTAAAAAACATGTATTATATACTTTAAAAAAAACTATATTACATGTATATTATAAAAATCATATAATATGATAAAACTATGTATTATAAAAACATATATTATGTATAAATCATAAAACTATATATTGTACACAAAGATTATATATTACTTAAAAACTATATTACATATAAATCCATATGTTATATATATTATATAAAAACTATATGATATATAATGTACACATTAAACCACATATCATATTACCAACCACAAATCTAAAGATCCAACCAAATAAAACAAGAACAATAATATCAAACAAAAGGAAGGTCAGAAATTAAAAATGCATGAAAAGGGACTACAACACTGGATTTGGACTAAAATGCAAAGAAATCAAATCAGGGAACCAAATTTAAAAAAAAACAGATTTGGATAACAAATGACGAAATTGTAAAGCGATTCAAAACTAGAGGGACTGGGAATGTCATTTCAAAATGCAGAATGGCTGCCGGGAGTAATTTAATGGGGCGGCGGGACTGATTTTGTGATTATGAAGTGCAGAAGAACTGCGGGCAAGATTAAACGGACGTGGAGGGATTAATAAGGGTAGTTGACCATTTTTAAAACGATTAAACAATATAAAAAGGGGAGTTTCATCCCATTTTACCTCTTTTGGTTAAAAACCGCTCATTAAGCTCTCAAACCCTCTCTATCTCTAAAGAACACCACCATTCATCAGAGACAAACCTAGAAACCGTATCGGCACCGCGACGGCCACCGCTCACCGGTAGCCAACGAACCCACAAAAATAGGAAAACATATCCTTTTCTTTAGTTTAAAATAGATACGCCCTTAGTTTTTTCAAAAAGCATGGCACCCCTTTTAAAAACCCCAAAAAAATGATTCGAAAGCTCCCCCTTCTTTGAAAACTAAAACCGAAACCTGAACCTTTCTGGTCACCCTTCCCATCGATTCACCATATACGACCATGAGGAAGGCCGAGAGGCTTGTTATCAGGAAAGAAGGGTAACAGTGCAGGGAAGGCGAATCGACAGAGGTAAAACAGACACCATAATCTCTTTATGCTATGTTCTTTATGCTTCAAAATGCAAATGAAAAGAAAAGAAGATGTATACCTCTAAAAATTTTGAGCTGCTCACTCTCTATTCTCTATTTCTTTGAAATTTGAATCCTTATAAAAGTTTTTAGGGTTTTTGTTATATAACCTTGAATATTACATGGATAAAATAAAAATTAAATTGAAAAAAACATCCTATTGGCTATCTCTATTGTGTTTGGCATTTTGGTGAATCCTCTGAAATGCTGGTTGGTCTCTGTATTTTTTGTTTTGATTCATCCTCCACTCTAACATTGTTAGCTGGCCTTAGCATGTCATTTTTACATTATGTTTTCTTTTGTCACATGTGCTGACGTGGTGGAACGGCGAGGAGGAGGGGACCAAAAGGAGGCGGGGCTTGAGGAGCAAGTCTCTGACGTGGCCGTTGATGTGTGGCCTAGCGATGGGGAGATGGCACTGGGTCGGTGGTTCTCCCTGCCATTGTGGGGGCGAAAATGGAAGGACCACTGTCGTACATGGACACCACAAGGAAGATGAAACAACATAGGCATATGGTTTGGCCAGCATGAAATCCAAGCGTGTGTCGAGAAACCAAATGACTGCGCGTGCGGCGCATGCGAAGATAGAGGGACGCTCCTAATGCAATCTAAACCGTCAGATCTGGTGCAGATCTGACAGTGGAGATCTTGCGGCGCACAGACATAATAGATTAGGGCTTTTTAGTGGTTATCAGATTGGGGATAGGGTTTAAGCTTGGGCTTATCAGGCCGCCTATGTATATAAATATATGTATTTTTAGGGGGGTTTTAAATTGTAAATGGACTTATTTAATATACCTTGGGCTTTTATGTATATGGACTGACTTTTATATTTAAATTTAGATGGGCCTTTTACTTAATCTAATTGGGTTTAAATATATGTTTTCATATATACATATATATACATATATATATTATAAGTAGCATAGCGATAGTAACGGATAACTAAGATATATCGATTAAACAAAGAAATATGTGAATATGTATAACACAATGAGAATGAAAGGTATTCTGGATAAAATTAGTGATTACAACTACGCTCACCTCAGAAATTTGAAGCTCCTACGGCTTTCAGATGGCAATTCCCTTATTCTTAGCTTTTGATGGAGATGGTGAAACCTCTTTCTCCACTTCTTGAGCTAAGTTAATCAATAAGAATTTGTTAGAATCACAAAACAATGTCGGAATCAATATTTAAACTCAATATAATGATTAACTAGTAGCTATTCACGGATTAAAGCTTAAAATCCCAAAGCTCCATAGAAGGTCATAACCCTAACTTGAGATTAAGCTTGATATTATCCATGGATTTCAACAATAGTTTAGGGGATTAAACATACCCGATCGATAGCAATGATTCGATATCAATGAATTGAAACTCAACAATGGAGGTGTGTGCTTGGAAGAAGGAGATAAAATAGAGGTGCTTGCTTCTTTAGCAATCGGGTAGCTCAATTTTTGGCTATCCTATTTCTTTTATTTCATCAATAGTAAGTGCTTTCCTTCTATTGAAGGAATTGATTTCTGATCACCCACATATGTAGTGATTATAATTGAGGAGGGGATAATCGCAAGGTTAGTCCCTCAAGTCACAATACTCTATGCTCTTACCCCCAAGCTTTTGATTTCTAGAATTTAGCCACTAAAAGGTTTTCAATACATTCAATAAGGTCCTCAAACAATAAATTGACTTAATTAGAGTCTAATATCGATGTAATTGAACTCACGGTCAAAGTTAATGCAATATTTGGACCTTTTCGGTATAGGGTTTCCTATCGTCGGAACTCAATTCTGACTAGACTGGTTTTTGGGGTGTTACAATCCCAAGCAATAGAGCCAAAAACTTGATGCTTGCAAAATAGATATGAACTTTAGAGCAAGTATACTCATCGTAAAAGTAATAAAGTGATGAGTATCGAGTGTCAAACCCACAAGGATTGGAGTGATAAACTCAAAGCATCGCATTTAAGAGTTAGTTAAATAATGATAGGATGATATGGTGATAAAACTACAAACTAAATGCAATAAAAAATAAGGATGAAGCAATGATCAAAGGAGAAACAAATGTTGTAGCAAAGATTCTAACGATTACGAATGTTTGGTTTATTGTCTAAGAACTATGCTAATTTCCATTCGAATGTTATAGCAGTTGGCAATACATGTTTGCGTAAACCAATTATATCCTTATTTATTCGACATGGTTTTCTAATAAACTCCTAGACTCTCTCGACACTTAGAAGTTAACAACAAGAAGATATGGTAATACATGTCTGCGTGAACCCTAACAACTTAGTATTTGTTCAAGTTCCCCTTATTAGTCATTGGAATCCTAAACTTATGTCTAAGCCAGATTAGAACCTAGGTTAACAGCTTAAGCTCCATTGTTCACATTTGTCTAGCTTAACTCTCTCGATATTAAGCCATGGATCAATAATTAAAAAGCCTCTCTCGATAGCTCTTATATTAACTACGCATGTAGAACGATGAACATAATAGAAAAGAAAAGTGTGTTATAACATTGTACAATAATTTAAACATAGTATCTTAAAACAATAAACCCAGACAAAGTATTTAAATCATTTATGAGCAAATATCATCCATAATAATAAAAATATGTGTCATGGTAGTCAACTAAAGCAAGAGAGAAAAAGAATTCAAGCGTCCTAAAAATCCTTCTTCAATCCCTTGAACCAGTGCTGCAAAGCTCAACTCCTTAAGACTATCTCAATAGCGTCTATGGAGACTTCTCTAGATCTTTGAAGATGGTGATTCTCCCTCGTGGAAGAAAAATGATTGTTCATTGAATAATGCTTCCTTTTTGCGTGTTTTTACGTTAGGTACAACCTCCTTTAATTGTTTTCCTCGGTTTCTTTATATAGAGGTAGCTCTCCTAGGGTTTTAAAAACCCTAAAGTGCAAGTAATCTTTTAATAAGGATCTTACTTTTTTGCATCATTAATTGTTGAATGAAAGAATATCTTGTCACTTGCTTTTAATAAAATGCCATGTGTTCCAGCAAATAGGATCTTTTCTTTTTCTACGTCATTAATGACTTAATAAAGGAGAGGGGGCATGCATTAAATCATGTCAAAGGAGTCAAGATTTGCCTTAAGCGTGCAACGAATGTTGTAGCATCCTATCCAGCACGAAAGAATATGCCTCTAATACTCCAATGCTCTACTACCTCGTTACTTACTGCGCAAGCAACACTAAAAACCATTACCTTTCTTATTAATAGCATAAATATAGATAATCACTTAGATCAAACACCATAAATCCATAACCAAATGTAAACTACTCCTAAATGCAGCAATATGCTTCCGAACACATGCAAGTTACCTCCCTAACTTGATCGTATTCACAATGTTTTCCATGTGTCTATATTGAGGCAATACCGTCTGGATCCAAGTCACATTATTTAGGTTCAGGATGTGAAGTTCAACAAGATTTATCTTATGATGAAGAGCCGGTACAGATTTTGGATCAGGACGAGAGAATTTTGAGAAGCATGCGTATTCCGATGGTCAAGGTTTAGTGGAGTAATTGTAGACCTATAGAATCTACCTGAGAGACTAGAGAATGAATGAGAGAGCAGTATTCGTAACTTTTTGGCTCAGGTAAATTTTGAGGACAAAATTTTTTTTTAGGGGGAGAGTTGTAACACCCCAAAATTATAGAGGGGTTTTAATTAATTATTTCCATTTTCATTTGGGGACCATTTTGAAATTTTCAAAAATTGGAGAGCATTTTGTGAACCTTTGATCTGTTTAGGGTCTTGGGCCCAATTAATACTACCTTTTGGCCATTTAAAATGAAATGGAGAAAAATAAAATAGGGGAGTATTGCCAAAGGGTCTAAAACCCGTAACCCATGCATGGTGAACATGTAACACCCTAAACTTGGCCTAGGAAGGTTACCAATATCTAAACTATTGACTAATTTAATATTGTGCTAATCAAATTAAAGAGGAAAGAACATTAGTTATCTTTAAGATCAAATAAGTGAAATTAGAACCAAATTGAATTGAAATTAAAACTAGAAGGCTTAAATGGAAGGATGGAAATGTGAACATGCAAAGCTCTAGAGCTTGCATGCAAATTGAATTAGAATTGGAGGCCTAGACACATGTTCTCATTTGATGAGGACATGTGCCTTGTGAGTGATGACTTATGGCAACTAGGAGGGGAAAGATGAACAAAAATTGTATCATCTTCTCCCTTCCAAAATCCTCCATAACCGAGTGAAAGGGAGAAAGAGAGAGAAGAGAAAAGCTTCATAGATCATCTTCAATTCATGTTTCTTGATTGAGATTTGATCAAATTAGCTTGGAGAAGGTAAAATGCTCAATTCCTACATGTTATAGAATGCTTGAATCTTGAATTTGTGATGTTCTTGTTGCCTAGTTTGAATAGGATGATGGTTATGCATGTTATAGTGATATTAGCTTCTAATAGTACTTGAAATTGGGAGTGTTAGTAGCCAAATTGCTAAGGAGAATGTGTATGATTGCTGGAAATTGAGAATATGGACTGTTTTGCTAGGTGAAAATGTGTAAACATGCTAATCGTATATAATGCCCTATTTTTTTTATCATGTTGTTAGATGAATTGAGACTTGAATAGAGTAAATAGCTTGTTGGAAAATGAATGCATATAATTGGATTAGTTAAAGCTAGGTAATGGACTGCTCAAATGGTGAATTAGAGGTATATTGTTGATCAAATGGATTAAATTTAACATAGCACTATAATGCCCTGTTTTAAGCACATTGTTAAGTGAATTAGACTGACCTATACATGTAAGAACATGAAAATAAGTTGAATTACAATGTTACAATCTTGTTTAGATGAGTTATGAAGCTAGAAACTCAACCTAGTGTAATCTGCCCAGAATACTCTGTTCTGGGCAGTAACTTTGAAAAATCACCATAAATTGCATAAATGGAATTTAAGGCTGAAATTTATATGGATGGCGCCTTAACATGTCTAAATTAATTAGGAGAAAACAAAACTGAATTCTGGATTCTAGAATGAATTGTAGAGAAGAAACACTAGGGACAGTGCAAACTGTCCAGTGTTGTAAATTGCCCTGTCTTTAAGCTAAAAACTGTATTAATTAGCAAAGAAATAAAATGTAAGGCCTATATGGTTAGAAAGAAAATTAAGTTAGCTTTCCAACAGTGTAAACCAATTGAAATTCCGACGTACGAAATGAATGTTATGCATGTTTAAGTGAGTAGAGTACGTGCTGCCTAGTAGCAACAGTTTAGGAAACTGTACACAGTTTTGTGACAGTTTTGAAATTTATTTTGTAAACAGTTTTGGGACAGTGGTTACTGCCCTGTTTTACATGATTTCGAGTATAGACAAGTGTAATTATATGTAGTAAAGAATATATGTGAACATGCTGCCAGATTTGTATATGTTGTGTACTAGTAATATTGCCTTGGTTGAATGATTATGTGAACTTGTTTTAATATGTATTTACTTGTATAATGTGTTAGAACCAAGAGTGAACTTGGTGGAAGAGGAAAGGGTGGAACATCCTAAAGCTAAGAACAAATGAATGTGGATCCAAGACTAGCTAAGCTTGGAGTATTGTGAGTGTAGTTATTTATAGGGTTAGGACTAGGTCCTAACCAATGCATGCATGTCTACATTCTTGTAATGTTTAAATGGACCTAAATGGACTTGGCCTAATAAGAGAATTATGATTAAAGTAATGCATGAAATTTGATCACATCCTTGAATTCATGTATAATTCGATTGCCAAACTTGTTTAAGTGGTAACATTGGTGCTTGTATGTGTGATATGGCATGTGATTGAATGCTTAAAGAAATTGCTTGAAATGTTATCCCAAATTGATGAAATGAACACATGAGAATTACATGATATGTGAGCTATGGCTCAATTGGCCTAAGAGCCATATAATGAACTTGCTGAATACTTGACATGATCTTGAACTTGAAATACTTGTATAAATGGCTAAAATCGAACAACCTTGGTAGCTAGTTGGATTAGGTAGAAGGGCATGCCTTCGAGTCTAGAGCTTATTGTTTCAGGGTGGACTACGGTCCAGGGCTAAGGCCCCTACTTGGCGACAGATGGAGGGTACCTATGTGGTCTTTGGCGACAGTAGGAGGGTTGACCAGCACTATGGTGCATCTTGTGGTGACAGTTGGTTGGAGACTCGATTACCTATACAAACTAAGTACCAAGGGGGTTGTTTAATTGATAAAAAATGAAATAACAATCATATAATACATGTTACTTGTCTTGAAAGTTATTTAATGAATGTTACTTGACATGAAAGCCATGAATTGTATGTTACTTGTCATGTAAGCATGATTTGCTTGATTACTTGTCATGTAAGCATGATTTGCTTGATTTCTTGTTATGTAAGCATGATTTGCTTGATTCTTGATATGAAAGCATGAATTATGATTCATTGACTCTTGTTTCTTATGCTAGCCGAATGCTTGAAATCCTTAGCTAGAATCATTATTGTCTAATTGACACTTAATTTGATATAACAATTGGTTAGAACTAGGTACTACCTCACTAAGTACATTCTTGTACTTATCACTCTTCTTTTCATTCTTTCCAACTACAGGATAAAGGATTCGATTGTTGCTTGATCTTGAAGCCTGATTTCTTGAGCTCAAACCAAGACACAAGCATAGCTAAAGTATGGTTCATACTTGTTTTGTACTCCCCTAGTTGGTGGCACTTAGATTGTATCTAGTGAACTAGTGCATGCATTTTGAATACTTGAATATATGTGTTCTTGAATGGGCCTACTATGTTATGAACTTGGTTGACAATGTGAAACAAGTTGTATTGAACTCAAATTTTATGTAATGTATAAGTAGTTGCTGCACATATATGAATATACATATGGAATGTTCAAGTGATTGATCTAGCTTATATTTTGATAATTGAATGCCTTGTTTAATGAACATGTGTATGATTGAATGAATAGCATGAATGTTTATGTATACTTAATCTTGTGGCTGCCAATGGTAAGAAATGGTAATGCTAGCTTGCTTGGACACAAGGTATGTACCATTGGTTGTCTTAATGATCATGTCTAATTAAAGTTACATGAAATGCTTCATGTATTGCTTGAATTGAAAGTAGAACGAGACGAACCATGCTTGCTTGTCTTATCATTCGAATGTTGTATGATATCATGGACTGAAAATGCAAAATGAATCATGAAAGTAGTAACCTATAATGTAGGTGTAACACCCTAAATCCTAGCCTAGAAGTATTAAAACCAATTGCATAAGTTGATAGCTTAATTGAACCTAGAATTTAAGCTAAATTGATTAGTCAAGGGTCTAATTGAAAGACTAAATGAAATAAGAGACCAATTTAGAAGGACTTAATCGGATAACATGAGAAATATGGGGAATGCATGCTAAATTCCTTGTTTCCCCTAATGCTCTTGATTAAGTTAATAATAAGGATAAAGTAAGAGACATTTTAGACAATGCATAAATCCAATAACTTGGATTAATCATGGCCATCATCTTCTCCATTCCTCATTTGGCCGATTGAAGAAAGAATATAGGGAGAGAGGAAATTTTGAGAGAAAGCTTGAAATCTACGGTGTAAGGTTGAATTTGAGCTAAATTCAACTTGTTGGCAGCATTACTAAGGTAAATTCATGCTGTCCAAACTGATTTATGTTTGAAATTCTAGTTTAGATGATGTTAAATGCTTAGTTGACTTATTAGGTTGTTTGAAATGAAGAGAATGATGAAATTGAACTTGTATATATCATGGATGACTTGAATTAGAGTAGAATTCATGTGTAAGGAATGGTGTAACAAAACCAGGTTGCTGGAAATTTGAAATTAGATGTTGATGTAAGAACTGAATGGTTAGAACTTGTAATTGAGCTATGGAATTAATGAATTGAACATGATCATGATTAGGTAATGTAATTAAAGTGTTAAACAAGCTAAATTGTTAGCAACCGATGCTGAAAATGAAAGATAAAAGTATGAACATAGTCATATAGCATAGAAATTGTTTTAGTAAGAACATATTGTGTAAACATGCAAAATTAAGCAATTTAACCAACTTACTCTATTTTGGCTGCCTTGAAAAATGAATTAACATTGACTAAACATGTTTAGGATGTGATATGAAATGGATTATGGGGCCAAAACATTGGTTAAAATGAATTTAAGGAATTAAAATGTGATTAGGTGCAATCTGCCCAGAATTGCTCTGTTCTGGGAAGTAGCTTTGAAAATTCACCAAAATTTGTATAGATCAAATTCAGGACTGAAATTTTAGTGACATGATCCTTGGTATGTCTACTTTCATTAGGTGAAAACAGAACTGAAAACTGGGTCCTATGCTGGAAACTGTAAATAGAAATAGCTGGACAGTGCAAACTGTCCAGGCAGTGTAAATGCCCTGTCTTTGAACAATAAACTGTATTAATTGGATAAGAACTAAAATGCAAGTCTTACATGGACTTAAAGACAATTTTGTTAGCTTTCCAACGGTGTATACTAATTGAAATTCTGACGTACGGATTAAGAGATATGGCTATTTTAAGGGACAGTGTGCAAACTGCCAGGCAACAGTGTCCTGGGCAGTTTGGGACTGTTTTTACACCTAGAAGCAAACTATTTCCAAAACAGTTTTGGGACATTGTAATCTATCCAGTTATGTCCTAAAATGAGGTAATAACAATTTAGAGGAACTAGTAAGAAATGCTTAAAAGAAAGCATAAAAACAGTAGCTAAATGTTAGGTACAAATGTTGTAACATTGCTACTATACATGTATGACATTATGTGCTTGTTTTGATGAATTGTATGTGTTATGTTTGCTAGACCAAGGGCAGCAAGTTGTGGAAGAGGAAGATAAGAGTGGACATCCCAAAGCAAGAGGCAAAGGGATTTGGATACAAGACAATTGATTAGCTAGGAGTATTGTGAGTGTAACTATCCTTAGGGTTGGGAGTTAGGTCCTAACCAACCTTGTTATTGTCTTAATTCAATGTCATTGCCATGTAACATGACCTAATACATATTTGGCTAATTAAGGGAAGAATGACATGTATGACAACTTGTTTGATGCCATCATCTATTTGTTCACTTGAGTGTTAAGTAAATGAAATGAAATGCTTGACATGTTGCATTGCTTATGCCAAAGGTAAGAAATGACATGCTTGCTTGGAGAATAAACGCACATTGCATACATATGCATGTGTTTGTGATTGATATACATGGCTGGTTGAAATGAAATGAACAATGGTACCACTTTGTACTCATGCCATTCGAATGGCATTGATAGATTTGTCTTGGGATTTAAGACTCCATAAGCCTAAGGGCTTGGCCTTTGGATGGCAAAATTATGTATGGATTAATGAATTGTATAAAGCTTGAATGAATAGTTTGGATAGATAGGAGGGCATGCCTTATAATCTTGAGCTCATTTTGGCACTACGATGCATATTGGCACGACGGTGCATTTTGGCACTACGGTGCATTGTGGCACTTCGGTGCATTTTGTTGAGGATTTGATTATCTATTGAACTAAATACCAAGGGTGTTATAAGATGAAATAAAACTTGTAATGAACATTGTTGCCTTGGATGTGTGATGTGAACATTGCTTGTTTTGTAAGTTTCTTGAATGAACATCCTTGCCTTGGAAGATAAAACATGAATGATTGTATAACTAGTTACTTCACATGAAAGATATGCATGATTGATGCTTGTTGTGTAGAAATGCCTATTTGGTACTTGGTGTATATGGTTGCTTGTCTTCTAAGCAAGATATTTGAATAGTATGTTATGGATATATGATTGATGTTACAATGTTGAATGTGTGATATGTGAAGTTTGCCAATGTTTACCCTATTCATTCGAATAGAACATGTCATGTAGTAATGATCTTGATGCTTCGAAAAACATGTAAACTTGGATATGTATGCTTGGAAATTGGCTAGACTTAGTGTTATCTCACTAAGTACATAACTTGTACTTACCACTCTAGTCTTCATTCTTCCCATAACAGATTAAGGACACTTTCAAGAGGATATCTTGAACTCGAAGCAATGTTTTGAAGCAAACTTGAAAGTATGATTTCATACTCTTTGTATACTCCTAGTTTGGTGGCACTAGAACTTGTAATAGGTAGCCTTGATCATGAATTTTGTGGTGTGTTTAAGACTAGTACATGTAATGTTTTGTTGGGCCTATCATGTAACCAAATTGATGACTTAAACTATGTATATAACCATGTTGGTATGTATATAAATTGGTATAATGCTGCGCAAATTATGAAGAAATTCAATGATTGATGAAACCTTGAACCATTCGAACAATAGACCGATGTTGTATGATCATGCATTCATTCTTGTGGCTATTGGTATGATTTGGCATTGCTTGGATTGGAGCTAAGGTATGTACAAGCATGCATTAACAATGTACTAGCCAAGTATTCCATGAAATAGTATTACTTGATTGTAAAGAAACAAATGAAATGTGATTAGGGATCACCTTATTGTTCAAATAGGTTTATGAATATGTAATAAGAATGTAAGTTGGATACCTTGTATTGATCATGTTGATTGGTTAAATAAGTAGTATCTTGAGATGTAAGTATGTTAATTGAATTGTGTTAAGTGACCACCTTGTATCATTCGAATAGGGTGCATGAACTTGTAATAAGAATGAAAGTTGAATCATGTCTAATAGTAACCTATTCTGAAGTATGCCACACTTTTGATTGTTGCTTGAATGATGTATGTGAATTGAATGGAATGGTAATATGATAATGGTAACTTAGGATATAAGTATGAAATGGAACAAATTAGTGCCTAAATTAGCATGCTATGTATGTTGGTTTTGTTTAATGTGGACTACTTGTATGTCTTGTATGATTGTGTTTAGGTTACTTGCGTCGCAAGTTAAGTATACCGAGGTTACTTGTTCGACAAGTAACTTATCTTTTGCTTTGTTCTCGCTTTGGTAACGCTCATGAACCAGGTTACGGCTAGCCCGGGGATGGGGTGTTATAGTAAGCATGAAAGGAAACATTTTAGTGGCCTATTCGAATGCCTATGCTTACTTGTTTAACAAATTTGTGCTTGCTTGCCAAAGAAGTTAGTATGCTTGGTTGCTTGCAAGTTAAGTAACTCATCTAATAGGGATGAGTTAATCAATTCTTGCCTTATTCTTGTTCTTGCTTGTATTGTAATGTCCTTGCTTGGTAACGCTCCCGAGCCGGTTTGCTACTAACCAAGGGTAGGGGGTGTTACAAAACATATGCCTTAGAGATCTAAGCTAAGACATCATTTGTCTTAGTTACACAGTTTATATTTAAACAACGTTCATTTGACTATAGCAAAAATAAATAGATCTCAACCACCACCAACCAACAATTAATGCCTATTCGAATCTAAAAAAAACATCAAAAGGCTCTAGAGAATTTCCCAAACTTTTAAAACCACCAAAAACCTATCACCACCAATGATCTCCTTCACCGTTGGTAAGTGGTCGTCATCATCGCCACCATCAAAAGTATCGTTGCACCCTGACCAAAACCCAGTGAGCAACTTACCGTGAAACTCCACCATCCGCAGTAGAAATTGCTTTGAAGCTTCAACGAGAAGAGGCTAAGATTTCTGAATTGGTTTCTGGTCATTCTCGGCCATTTCCGATCATCCCAAGCTGCAGCACCCATGACTCACCTGATCGATTGTCTACCGAGCCCAACTCCTCCCAAACCGCATATCCGCACACACCCATAGTTACTTGTTATAGCACTATTGTAGAACATAGCAAGACAGGTGCCTAGTAGTCATTCCTGACCGGCCTTATTTTGTAAGGTGTGTTATATTAATTTTTTAATGTATTCTTGAAGTGATCATGTGGATATAAAAATTCTCTCTAATTTGAAACATGGTCAAATTTTCTCTAATTTATAACCATGATTGGTTTATCTTTTTGAAAGATGCCCATATGTTTGATTTGAAAGAGTGATCTCTACTTACTCTTTTACTTATATAAATACATGCTTGGCTCTTAATTTCTGACGATACTTCTTATTGTCTGTTTTAAACTGATTTTTGTCTGGGTGTACTATTTGGGTTATGATATGAAGTATGCAGGTTCAAACCCTGATCTAGTTGGTAATTCTTTATAGACCTAAGGTATCCTTCTAGGTAGGTTCCTACCCTTCGGTTAGGGTAATTCCTTATGGACTTAAGGTATTCCCTTAGGTTGGCTCCTACACCCAATGTGCCTAGGGTAAATCCTTATGGATGTAGTTCTGGGGAACTGCATATCAGTAAACAGATGAAGGGTAGTTAGGTGTTTTAAATAAAAACCTTGCTACAACTTTAAAATATGCTTTACTAAAGTAATTTACAAATGTTTGAAACTGCTCTTATGTTTTATTCTGCACTTAATTGAACACACTGAGCTCCCTAGCTCACATCCCAAACTTTCCCTTTCATATACTTTCTATATGCTTCCATGGACTTAACACTTGGAGGATCGACACATTCCGTACTTCTCTTTTGTAATAATGTTTCCATCCGCCACACGAACTTTATTAGGTGGCATGTGCCTATATTTTGATTTCGTGGACTTTACTATATATATATATTAATGTTAAGTCTAATTTAGTTTCATTTTGTAATTAGTTACTATTATGGTTTTGAGAATGTTTATTTTATATCACCTATGTGTGTGTGGATGTATTTTCACTATATGTTTTAGACTATAATTATGTTATGGTTTCTTGAAGATCTTTTGTATTGGGTGTGACCTACTAGATTTAGTCTTAATGCATAGGTTGGGTCAAGGGGGTTACAGTCGAATTGTCATTGGTTCATGATCCACATTATCATCCAATTCACGTCGATTTGATTTCGGTTCCACTTATTACTAGACATGATATAATTTATTGAGATGTCTTCATTACCAGGTACTTAAGTCATGTCTATTGTCCTATTTGGAGACCTTTTAATCTCTTTTGGAGATCTTTCTTAATTAATTGATTCATGAATTAAACCATCATAAGACGTAGCTCCTTTTTTTTCTTTTACGAGGATTCTTATCTTTGGAACCTATTGGTCTAACACGCTTCAGGCATGCATTTGACTCATTAACAACTAGAGTTTTTCCTTCAAGGACATCTATTTTAATCGGAGCATTCACATTCGGTATATGTGGCTTAGTCACTTTTTTAGGGTTTGTAAAACATCTAACACAACTGTTTTGCTAAGTTTTGTAAATGAATTATCCTTTGAACTTCTAGTTCACATTGTTGGGTATGTGGATCAAAATGAGATTATGATAAATCATTCCAACTTATTTCTTTTTCCTAGCTATTTATTTTCTCCCCATAATGTTGGATAACATCACATGAAAAAACATTGATTTGAAGAACATCTTGGTTCTCTAATGAAATACCACATGAATTTTCAATAATTTTTCGCATCAGAATTGAACCGACATGACCTAATTGATCATGCCAAATAATAAAGTTATCAATAAACTTATGGTTTACAATAACATATGTTTCAATAGTATTAATTCCTATGTAGTACAATCCAGGTGAGAGTGAATGTAATTTTTCTAAGATTTTTTTGTTGTTTTGGGTTATACTTGTAATTTAGAGATATTTAGCATTCCCTGCACTAATAGTCTCAAAATAATATCTATTTTCTGTAAATATTTTAAAACTCAATAAGATTTTTTTGCAACTTTGGTGTATAACGCATTATGAACTTGAAATTCAGTTCCATTTGACAATAATTTATTTGCTCTTCTGGAGCATTCTATGATATTATTACTTTCAGATATAGTACTCGCATTATTCTCTTGCATTGTTAACTGAGAAAATATTTCTTATGATTAAGTATAGTATGAGTAGTTGCATTGTCTGGTAAACATAAATCGTCACCAATTATTGAATATTATATTTGATAAGTAATCATATTCTTCAAAGAAAAATAAATAAATGTTACAAAAATATTTGAAATATTCAAGAGCATAACAACTATGATATTAATAATCAGCAATATGAATTAAAGAAGAAATGAATAACAATATAATTATTATGAAAGAAGAAGAGAACGTGGAATTGGCTTTTATTAATGAATAGTCAAAAGGATGATAATTCTATTGAGCCTATACAATTTATATATACTATAGTGGGTAATCGTCCACAACAGCCCAACAGATTCCTAACAGCCCAATTGATTTACAAACTGCCTAACAGACTCAGTCCATCTTTACATGGCTAACATTCACCCTACATTTTTTCACCTTCCTAAAAAATTTCACTAAGAGTTGTCACATTAAGTTTCTGTCGAAATAACTCAAAATATGAACTGGTTAGTGGGTTAGTGAAACCAGCAGTTGTCTGATGTTCAGTTGGAATGTAATTAACTTGAAGACATTTGTCTGCAACTTTCTGTCTAACAAAATGCGCATCAAGATCAACATGCTTTGATTGTGTATGAAACACATGATTCATACTTAAAGAGATTGCACTCTTGTTGTCACTCCATATCACAGGTATGTTCTTCTGATCAACTCCCATGTCAGTTAGTAGAGCTCTCAGCCAGGTAACTTGAGTTGTTGTGTCTGCTATTCTTCTATATTCAGTCTCCATAGTCGACTGAGACACCATATTTTGCTTCTTTTAAACTTCGTGTGAGAATACTATTTCCAAGATAAACACAACTTCTTGAAGTGGATCTCTTGTCATCATGACTATTGCCCCTATCTGCATCTACAAAAGCAACTAAACTGGGTTTTTCTTTAGAGGGTCGAAACACTAAACCAGAATGCAAGATTCCATTGAGATATCTCAAAATCCTTTTCATAGCAACAATGTGTTCTTTACAAGGATTATGCATGTATTGTGCAACTTTGTTCACACTAAATGTGATGTCAGGACTTGTATGGCACAAATAAAGTAATACACCTAAAGGAGACCAAGATTAGTCTTCTCAACCTTGAGTTCAAGAACTTCAAGATGGACACGGAAGAAGACACCAAAGCTATGTTTGATCGGTTCTCCACCATTGTGAATGGACTTAAAGGTTTTGGAGAAATGATCTTGGAGGAAAAGCTTGTGAGGAAGTTGATTTACTCACTTCCCAATTCATGGGATTCCAAGAAGACCACAATATTAAAGCAAAAAACTTGAATGAGCTCAAGTTTGGCAAGCTTATAGGATCTTTGCTAACCCATGTGATGATGATGTCAAAGGGGAAGACAAATATAGAAGAGCAAGGCATTGAAGACTTGGATGTTGCTCTTAAATCATCCACAAGCCAACAAGAAGATTCTAGTGGAGAGGATAATGAAGAAGAAGAGATGGCCAAGATGTTCAAGAAGTTCATCCATTTCATGAAGCAAGAAAAGGAAGAATCATGACATGAGTCAAGAATGAAGAGGAGGGATCACGTCATATGCTTCAAGTGAAAGAAGTCAGGGCACACCAAGTATGATTGCCCTCATTTCAAGAAGAAGGGATCAAGCTATAAGAAGGCATTTGTGGATACATGGAGTGATGAAGAGGACTCCACTGATGAAGAAGATTCAAGCATAACTTCTAATTCATCGACTTCAATTTCATATTCTCTTGATGAATTTCAAGATGTGATACATGTACGGGGGGCTAAAATGATGCATTGTAGCCAAAGAGTTGAAGCTGTTTTATAAGTCTGGAATTTCAGCCGACTTGCATCGAATTTTCGGATGGGATCCGGGCACTTCTGAGTCTACATGTCTTCTTCAAACATATTTTTCTGTCTCTTAGCTTTCCAACGCATCTTGAAACGTATCAATCCGACATCGGGAGCTCAAGTTATGTCCATTTTAGTGAAGACTGTGCGAGCAGAAATCTCTATACGGTTTTATCACGGGAAATATTATTTATTACGAATTTTCAATAATTTTATTGATTATTTGTACTTAAATTTAATCTAGGATTCTTTATGAAGATATTTGGATGATTTAGGATTAGATTTGTTATTTATTTATTAGTTTTTTAGGTTAGATAAAATATGTTTATTTATTTTATTATTATATTTACTTTTCCTAATTTAAGTTGAACTCTTCATTTGTAGCCTATTTAAAGGCATATTTGCTTCATTAATAAGAAGAACATTATGAAGTTTTGAGTTACAAAAAACCTTTGGCCATGAGCCATTTTATTTTCAAGGTAGATGGATTTGCCTTGTTATTTTTCGTATTAGAAGTCTTCTTCAACATAAGTTCGTCAAGTTCTTGTGATGAAGATCATCTTCACTCTCTTGCTTGCCTAAGTAATTGCGTCTGGGAGGGTGGGTTAGAGCCGCTTGAGGTTGCTTGCTTAGATAGTCGCGTCTGAGAGGGTTCTGAGGACAAAATATCCTACAACATCTATCTTGTCATCATCCATTCATCGGAGAGATTCGTGCCGTTAGCAGGTGTTTGCCTATTCAATTGCGATTAGGAGGGTACCAAGGACAAATCTATCCAACACCGCCACCGTCAAATTCATCCTATCTCGTTTTCTACATCAAGATCATGCTTTATTATCAGTTTGCTGAACGTGGAGTTTGGGGTTTTCTCGGATCATATTAGTGAGTTTGCTAGATTAATTGTGATCTAGAGGGTTCCTAGATTTTGAGGTAATTCTTGGATCCTGGCTTCCGTATCAATTGGTAATCAGAGCCTTGGTTTAGGTGTTTGAAATAATTATCTTTTATTGTTGTTTTAGTAATTGAGAAAAAAGAAAAAATATATAATTCTCTATATAGATCCTAGCTTTAATATTTTATTCCTGGAGACATCTCAAGAGACTTGAAGGTTGTGATCAACAACTCTTAAGATTCAGGACGAATCGTTTTCAACATGGGGAGAATGATACATGTATGGGGGGCTAAAATGATGCTTTGTAGCCAAAGAGTTGAAGCTGTTTTATAAGTCTGGAATTTCAGCCGACTTGCATCGAATTTTCGGATGGGATCCGGACACTTCTGAGTCTACATGTCTTCTTCAAACATATTCGTCTGTCTCTTAGATTTCCAACGCATCTTGAAACGCATCAATCCGACATCGGGAGCTCAAGTTATGTCCATTTTAGTGAAGATTGTGCGAGCAGAAATCTCTATACGATTTTATCACTGTAAATATTATTTATTACGAATTTTCAATAATTTTATTGATTATTTGTACTTAAATTTAATCTAGGATTCTTTATGAAGATATTTAGATGATTTAGGATTAGATTTGTTATTTATTTATTATTTTTTAGGTTAGATAAAATATGTTTATTTATTTTATTATTATGTTTACTTTTCCTAATTTAAGTTGAACTCTTCATTTGTAGCCTATTTAAAGGCATATTTGCTTCATTTAATAAGAAGAACATCATGAAGTTTTGAGTTACAAAAAACCTTTGGCCATGGGCCATTTTATTTTCAAGGTAGATGGATTTGCCTTGTTATTTTTCGTATTAGAAGTCTTCTTCAACATAAGTTCGTCAAGTTCTTGTGATGAAGATCATCTTCACACTCTTGCTTGCCTAGGTAATTGCGTCTAGGAGGGTGGGTTAGAGCTGCTTGAGGTTGCTTGCTTAGATAATCGCATCTAAGAGGGTGCCGAGGACAAAATATCCTACAACATCTATCTCGTCATCATCCATTCATCGGAGAGATTCGTGCCGTTTGCAGGTGTTTGCCTATTCAATTGCGATTAGGAGGGTGCCAAGGACAAATCTATCCAACACTGTCACAGTCAAATTCATCCTATCTCGTTTTCTACATCAAGTTCATGCTTTATTGTCGGTTTGCTGAATGTGGAGTTTGGGGTTTTCTCTGATCATATTAGTGAGTTTGCTAGATTAATTGCGATCTAGAGGGTTCCTGAATTTTGAGGTAATTCTTGGATCCTGGCTTTCGTATCAAGATGCCTATGATGAGTTTGTTTTAGAATTTATAAATCACATTTTGAGAAACAATAAAATGGTTTTACATTTGAAAATTCAAAATGATTTTTCTAAAACCAAGGATGAACTTAAAGCAAAACTCAATGAGTTTGAACAACAGAATGTTGATTTACAAAATTTGCTTCAAAAAGAGTTGGATGATCTTAGAAAAGAAAAAGATTTGATTTACAAAAGTTTTGAAACGAAAAATAAAAATTTTGTTAAATCAAACTTTTATGTTAGACAATCTAGTTCCCCTAGATTTTTTAAGGGCAAAATGATTAAAAACATTTAGGGTCCCTAAGGGTCTAATTTGTTCAAACAAAAAGGAAGAAATTGAAAAATGGATTCCTAAGGGGACTAAGTTATTTGGGACTAATGTCATTGGATCCAAAGCAATTTGGATACCAAAAATTACTTGACTGTCTACCTGTAGGTGTGCTTGAGTCATTGACGATCAAAGTTGAAATTTTGAAAGCTCATGACAAACAAAAATGAGGAAATACCCTTGAAGAAGGAAGGCTTAACATCCTACATTGGTTCAAGTGGTAAAATTTAGTTTCATGCAATTGCTTGATCATGTTTTCCATGACTAATTTTTATATTGATCAAAGCATGTTTGTATGACTCCATGTTGTGCCTAATCGCATATAGTTAGGGGGAGTCTTAATTGCATGAGTTACATGATTTTGTCCTTTCATGCTCATATCTATGTTTTTGGCCTTAAACTTGTAATGTTTGGTTGAATTTGGTGAAATTGATGCTTTGTTTGTTTTAAATGTTATGTTTTGAGAAGCATCTATAGCAAAATGTGCAAAATGTTTATCTAGGATCTTCTCAAGCCTTTGTATGAACCTAAAACTAAGTTGCAAGGCCTTTTAAGTTGTTTTTGCTGCATCTTTCACTAGTTTCGTGCTTCAGTACCAATACAACCCATAAAGTACCATTACGGCCTTCAACCAAGTACTAATATAGATGAATCCGTAATTGTACACTTAGACAAAAAGGGAGAGTTTTCTCCTTTTTCCCATGCCTTGAATGCTTATTGGTTTATTTTCATAAATGACATGTTTGATTGAATTTCATGTATTTATTTGATTTATTTATTTTAAATTCAATTTATTTCTCTTAAATTGTTGGACTAACAATCTTTTTGATGCTTGATTAAGGGGAGCCAATTTTAAAATTCTTTCATGTAATTTTTTGGTTTCTTTTCTCCATTGTTATTTTATACCAACAATCGGTATTTTCTATTAATTGGTACTAAATTTTCAACGATTGATTTCAACCTTTCAACAATTGGTGTTTTGAGCTTAATGTGATTTCAAAATTAGTTTTGAAATTATTTTTGATATAATAAAAAGGGAGAGAGAGATTTGAAAAAATTTCAATTTCAAAAAGAAAAAATGGGATCTTTAAATATTTTCTAAAACTATTCTATTTTTCCAAAATTATTTTCTAAGGGGGGTATTCACAAAAACAATTTTTTCAAGTAGTTTCGTTATATCAAAAAGGAGGAGATTGTTGAGATATTTGATTTTGGTGTAACTTAAATGAAAAATGTTTATGGACTTAAACTAATTAGCAAAAATATTTCAAAAGTCCATTAACTTGTAAATATGTTTAGAAGGTTTTCAATGGGTTTTTGACATGCTTAAAATGATTTTAAATAGATAAAGTGTCAAAAATAGGTTAGGTGTACCGATATACTTGTTAGTGTATCGGTATCTAGTCAGCCATACTGATACTCGTCTTATTCATATCGATATGCTCCTATGTTTTCCCAAAACTCCATTTTCCAATAGCCAAATAAGGTATCGATACGACCACAGCCGTACCGATACACTATGGGGTGTACTGATACTCCTACATAGTGTATCGATACTTAGTGTAAAAAATGCCCAACGGTTTTTTCTATATTGAGCAGGTGTATCGATACATTTGCATGTGTACCGATACCAATGAGCCCAGAAATGTGCTTATTGCTGGAAATAAAGTCCCTAACGGCTCCAAATCAACCTCAATGACTAGTAACGACCACAAACTCCTTATAAGGTTTAAAAGACCTCTTCAAGCAGCTATGCAACAACAAGAAACCAACTACCAACATTCAATGATAGAGAAATTGTTCTAGTGCTTATTTTTTCAATTTTCTTTTTAGAACACACTTTTGAGCTTAATTATTATTGTAACACCCCCTTCCCAGTCTGGTAGAGAATCGGGTCAGAAAGCGTTATCGGAAACATATTCGGAGATCAGAATATGGAATCGGGGTTTGGAACTTGTTCAAGATATTCTAATAGTCATTCTTAAGATTTATTGAACCTATCCATTACTAGTCGTATTAGAATCGAGGTCAATTTTAACCTTTTTCCAACTTAGGGACTAAATAGCAAATTTCATAAATTAGCGATCCTTATCCAAATTCAATATCACCAACTCGTAATTAAACTTTCTAATTATTAACCTGTGAAGTTTCGTTACTATTGGATATCATTTACCTAATCAATCAAGCCTTATAGTTATTAGTGATCAATTTGTGAACTGCCTAAAACTTCTCTTTACTCTTTATAACAAAATTATCTAACACCATATCGATACCCTAAGGGAAGTATCGATACACCAAGCCTAATTCTAGATTTCTATATTCAAGGATGTCAAGCCTGTATCGATACAACTAAGCCCGTATCGATACCAGTTGACTTGTGTTGACCCCATATCAATACGCTATAAGACCTTATCGATACCATTTTTCAACCCAAATTCCAGTGACCAAAATCTATACCGATACGCCCAAACCGTATCGATATGCCCTGTTTGACCAATGTTGACCAGACCAATTATACAAGGGCTGTATCGATACGCCATCACCCATATCGATACTCCATGACCTGTAATGACAGCTTTTTATTGGTTTTTATTCGATTTGGCCTACCAAACCTTATCCAAATGAAAGGAAACTTTACCAATAAGTTTTAAACACTATAAACTACTAGCATACCAAATTTCATGTCAATCCAAATCCATTTACTATGTTTTCACCTTTTAGGGTCAAATATGCAACATTAACCATTTTTAGTCACTTTTAAAAGGTCATTTAGGGCCACTTTGTCTTATACAAAACATAGGTATTATACATACATCAAAATAGCCATAATCAACTAGTATATCTACTTTTCCACCATTCTAGGAGTTCATAAGGACAAAACACATTACTCTAAGTTTGTGGCGACTTGCTGATCTTCCAACTATCCCGATCTTGAACCGATGACTTTCTTAACCTGAAATGTGGAAGATGAATGCATTAGACTTATATAGTCTAAGTGAGGTAGCCATAAACCATGAATGAACATGTTATGCATTGAAACATATTTCAAAGACATACTAATAACATCTTTCACATGAGCAACGTATACACATGTCATGGCATCAATGAATAACATATTCCTCAATAATCAATATCATAGGATCAACATCAATAACAATATCATCAATCAATCATTTCCTTGGTTCGATTCAACCATATTTGGATACATGAATTCCACCTCATAACCAACAATAACAATAGTGGTCCAGTCACATATCATCATCCCTCTGCCGCACCAATTTGACCAATACAATACACATCCCTCCGCCGCACCAATAATAATGACCAAAGCCCAATACCCGTACCAATGAGCTCATGAATTCTATGGCATGCCAATTGTATCCAATACTTCGATCCCAAGGTTCAATAAACAATAGCTCAATAACAATAGTTTCATAGCAATTGATCAATCACAATAACTCAATAGCCATATAGCAATAAACAATAGCAATAATCACATGTCAATAATCTAATGGCAATGAACATATCTCAATAACAATTAGCAAAAAAGCCTCGACATGGATTCTATGCAATACTTACTCTTACGTACCACACATAGCTTTCAATAGTATTTTTACGCAATCACCTTCAATACAATGGTTAGCAAATCAAAATCAATAATCAATAATTTGAGATGGCGCCTAGCCAACTCTTGAGACTTCGACTACACTCACCTTGATACTAAGGCTCTCGGATAATGATTCCTTTATTCCTAGCCTTTGTTGCAGATGATGGACTAGTTTCTTCCAAACCTTGAGATAGGAACAACAATAGAGAATTGCTACAATCCATATAACAAGATCGACAGTCATTTCTAAGTTCAAAATAGCCATTAGCTTTTCAATAGATTCATGGGTTGAAATTTCAAGAACAAAGGTTTAGCTTAAGAATTCTAGGTGGGAATTAAGCATTCATTAGTCCATGGAATTCACAATAGGTTTAGGGTTTTTACTTACCCAATTAAAGGCTATGGATTGAAACTTTCAAAACAAGGAATACTTAAGCATAAGGAGTTCAAATAGAGAGGTGTGTACTTGCTTGATGAAGGGGATATCAATGGAGGTGTGTGCTTAGGTAGGAGTTGAAGTTAATAAAGATGGGGTTTTTACTCCGGTGAAGGTAAACAATGATGAAACCCTTCTCTTACTCATTTTAAAACAAATTTGCTCCCCAATCATTCCCCACCTCATTTGCAACCAATAGGAAGATTTCCCATTACCAAAGGTTTGCTTATCTTACTCATTTCTATCCCCTCAAGCCTTTTTAGTCATTCCAAGCAATTAATGGCTATTCATCAGCTTTCCTAAGTCATCCCACGTGAAGGGTGGGAAGCAAGTAGGTGAGTCAACACCAATCTCTTTTCTTTAAATTTTGGCTTTCAAAACAAATTTGAACAGAGGACCTGTATTGATACACTTCCAACCGTATCGATACGGTTAACCCTAGAAGGTGAGTTAGTTATAAACCATTATATCGTATCGATACAATGCCTACCGTATCGATACCCTAAACTCAGATTCAACATTTTGACTTTCTAATTAGGTCCCCAATTTAAAGATTAGACTCAATCAAGGTTCAACATTAAGAAAATGGATCATATATTCAACATTGGTTCAAAAATTTAAGCCTCCCGGAGTAGGATTTCCAATCGCCGAAACCCTATTCCGACTAAACCAGGTTTTGGGATGTTACAATTATATTTGCTCAAGTGTTAGGTTTTGGGTGAGAGCTTAATTTGCAAACACACAACCTTGTGAGGTTTTGCCTTGTTTTCTCATTTGTTTACTCTTTGAGAGAGAATTTTACAAGACTTTGGGGTATAAGTCTTGTGTTCTAAGGGTTATCTCCTTGAGCCCAGAAAAAAGGAAAGTAATTCAATAGTGAATTTGGGAAAATCCTTAGTGGGAAGCTAAGGTAGTGGATGTAGATTTTGGTTAGAAAGTCAAACCACTATAAATCTTTTGTGTTATTTTTTAAATTCACATTGTTTCCACCACAATCACTCAAAATCCAATTCACCCCCTCTTGGCTATCTCGGTTGATCGTTCAAGCAGCCCAACAAGAAGATTTCACCACAAGGCTGAATGTATCATGAAAGTCTTGACCATGTATTTGACTAAAGCCTTTAAGCTACTAACTTAGCCTTGTATCTTGCTATAGTTCCATCAACATTTTTCTTGATCTTGAAGATCCACTTACAGCCAACTAGAGTTGTCCCTTTAGGTAAACCAACATGCTTCCAAGTGCCATTTTTTGTAGTTCATCATATTCTGCCAAGACAACTTCCTTCCACTTATGATTGTCCAATGCTTCTTGTATAAAACTTGGAATCTCTTCTTCAGTAAAGGCAAAATAAACTTTGGGTTTGAAAATATCCATTTTGCTCCTAGTGACCATAGGATGAAAATTGAGTGTCCAATTTGGTTCAACATGAGATTCTTGTAGTTGAACAAATGACACTCCTTCGTCAACAACCTTAGGAATAGACAACAAATCTCTTGCTGTACCTACATATCCTCCTTCAGTGTTCAATTGCAATCCAAAAATGAGATTCTTTAGGTGTTGCTAGTTCTACTGAATTTACTAGTGTTATTGCATCTAACCCAATATTAAGTGAGGTGGTCTAGTTGAACCAAACGATACTAAACGTGATGTAGCTTCTCATGTTGTTCTAGAGGCATTTGGAGATGCAACATCTGTTGTTACAGGTACATGTAAGCCAGCTTCGGGTGAACCAGGTCGTTCTTCAATTATAGCAGATGCAGTTAAGTCAGCTTCCCTTATATTGGCCATACTTCTTGAAGTACTAACCTCTCGTTTTGATAGTTGAGCTCTCCACAATTACTCCACTCTTGGAACTATAGGCACAAATTTCAAATTATCAGATTGAATATGCACATTTGTACTCCTTGAGCTATTACCATGCTCTCACGTAAAGGGAAACATACCCTCGTCAAACACTACACGCCTGGAAATATAAACCTTCCCACTTCGATCAAGGCACTGATATCCATTATATATTTGGTTGGAATGCCAACAAGTGTTAGCAAGCAGAATTTGGCCATAGTTTTGTCCTCAGATATCACAGTGCAGTAATGCCAAGCAGATAAGCAAATTCAAGTGCAGCAATATAACTCTAGTCTAATATCATGAAGAATGCACGAAGTGCTGGCAATATGCATCAAGTATCCTTTTACTCCCTTAGTCAAATTTACTATCTAAACTCATAATTTTTTTCTTTTATTCCTGCCAAGGGTTTTAATTGGCAATATTATAAGCTCGCTTCGTAACACTGTTTGGCGTGAGAAATAAAATGGAGCATACCACGAACCCCACGTTAATCCATACACTACTAGGCTTTTACTCTTCAACTCATACCCTAAAGTTTTTAACTTGAAAACTAAGAGGGAGTAAATCACGAAGCCACAAGTTACTTATTATCCCTAAGGTAGAGGAGAGTTCTACATTTTTTTCTTTCTTGTCTTAGCAAAACATTGGTGCCTTATTAATTTCTTTTTACCCTGGATTCAAAATTTTCTTCTTCTTTTTTTTTAGCTTAGTTTCAAGAATTCTAAGTTTGTTTGGGAATCTATGTAACATCCCAAAAACCAGCATAGTCGGAATTGGGTTCTGGCGATCGGAAACCCTACACTGAGAATCATAAATGTTACATTGTTATTGATTATATGGATTAGTCTCATCAATAGTGGACCTTAAATGAGTCCATTCACAGTAAGGGGTTTCGTTGAAATGTTGAAAATGTTGATATTTGGCTAGGCGTATCGATACAATAGGACATGTATCGGTACGGTCCAACTATTTCTTAACTAACTTACCGAACTTGAGCCAACCATATCGATACGGTTAAAGGTGTATTAGTACGAGTCCCTATTAAAATCTGATTTAGTGACCAAATTGAAAGAATTGGAAGTATGGGCTGATTCACCTACTTGCTTGTCACCTCTTCACATGAGAATGATCTGAAGAGATGACAACTAGTCATCAATTGTTGAAAATTGAGAAAGGGGTAAGAAAGATGGATAATAATAGTTTAAGTTTACCCTTGTCAAAGGGAAGTCATCTCATTGGTCTTTGGGGAGGTGGGCGATAATTAAGGCTCTAGCTCCCTTAAAATGAATAGAGGAAAAGCTCTCTTCTTTTGCTTTTGCTTTCGCTGTAGCCAAATCCCACTTTTTGTCTTCAAAATAAGAAAGCACCTCCATTGTTGTCTTCAACCTCCAGCTCAAGCACACACCTCTCCTATTAACCCCCTTAAACTTAAGCTTTCTTTGCTTCAAGAGTTTCATTGTATAGCTATCGGTTGGAAAGTAGAAACCCTCAATCTATTGTTGATTCCATGGGTTATTTAATGTCCAATTTCAAGTTATAATTCTCAAGTCAAACCTTTGTTTCTCAAGTTTCAATATACAAATCTATTTTGTAGCTAGTTGCTATTCTAAGCTTAGAAATGAATATCGATATTGTTATATTAATTGTAACAATTTCCTTTTGATTTTCCTGAGCTCAAGAGTTGGAGGAAGCTAATCCATCATCTCTAACAAACGCTAGGAAAAAAAAGAATTACGATCCGAGAGCCATAGGAGCTTCAGAATTCAAGGTGAGTGTAGTCAGAGTCTCAAGTGTTGGCTAGGTGCCATCTCGAATCATAGATTATTGTTTATTGTATTGCTAACCATTGTATTGAAGGTTTTTGTATAAAACCCTATTGAAAGTCACATAGGTAAGAATGAGTAAGTATTGCATTGAAATCATGTCTGAAACATCGTTACTGTTATTATGGAAAGTATTAAAGCATTGTTATATTAAGCTATTGAGTATTGAATATCGATTATTGAATATTGTTATCAAAATATTGATATATGTTTATTACTACTGAATCACCGTATCGAATCATTGTTACCGAATCATTGCTATTGAACTATTGTTATTGAATCATTGCTATTGATACATTGATATTGAATCATTGATTATTGAACCTTGGGATCGAAAGTATTGGATACAATTGGCATGCCATAGAATTTATGAGCTCATTGGTACGAGTATAGGCTACGGCCTTTATTGTGGTGCGGGGGAGGGATGTTGATGCGTATTGGTTAAATTGGTGCGGCGGAGGAAATATGACTAGACCATTATTGATATTGGTGTGGAGGTGGAATTCGTGTATCCATATACCATAAAATCGATTCAAGGAAACCATTGAATGTTTCTATTAGTCTTTGATGTGAATTATTGCTATTGATTATTGTTGTGGAATATAGTCATTGATTATTGTTGCCACGTTGATCATAGATGCTATGTTACTTGTTGAGCATGATAAATATGTTATTAAAGCATGTCAAGTTGCATACCATGCTCATTTATCGTTATGGCTACCTCACTTAGACAATGTAAGTCTAATGCATTGATCTTCCACATTTCAGGTTAAGAAAGTATATCGGATCGAGATCGGAGCTAGCTGGAAGTTCGGCAAGTCACCACAAGCAGAGTAATGTGTTTTGTCCTTATGAACTCCTAAAATGGTGGCAAAGTAGTTAAACTAGTTGAATCTGGTCTTTGGGGTATGTGTATATTTGCTATGCTTTGTATAGGCCATAGAGGCCCTAAATGTCACCTTGGTTATGTTTTGAAATGGTTAAAATATGCATACTTGGCACTAAAAGGTGAGATCATAGTAAATGATTTCATATTGACATGAAATTTTATATGCTATTAGAATTTTGGATTAATAAATTGTTGGTAAAATTTCGTTGCATTTGGACATCGTTCAATAGGTTAAATCGAATGAAAACCAGATAAAATTTGTCATTACATGATAGGCATATCAATATGGGTCAAGTTGTATCGATACGGTCTTGCATAATTGGTCTTGGTAAAATAGAGCATATCGATACGCCAAGAGGGCTTTATCGATACGAACTTGGACAGTAAGGTTTAGGAAATAAATTGTATCCGTACAGCCTTAGGCTGTACCAAAATGGGTTAACCTTGGTCAACGCGTATCGGTACAGGCCTAGATGTATCGATACGGGCTTGTTACTCTTGAATCTGGTATTGAGAAATTTGGCTTAGCATGCCAATACGGTCTTAAGTTTATCGGTACAATGTTAGTTAATTCTGTTAAAAGGTATTGAGCATAATTTTAAATAGTTTACAGAATGGTCACTGAATATTGTATGGTTCAATTGGATGAGTAAATATTATCAGAATGCCATGAAAATTTATGAGAATCCTATATTGCATTGAATTTGATCGTGGTATTTTTAATTAAAAAAAAGACCCCTAAATATTCATATTTATAGTCTAGTCCCTTAAAATTGTGAAAGTTATAAATTGGTCCTAATTAATGAATTATTGTACCATATGGGATAAAATTGAGCTAATAGTTATATTTGGTAATGTTGGAAAGGTATAATAATGGTTAAGAGTTATGCATTACTGATATTGTATTGCACCGATCATCATATCATTCACTGTATTATTGTTCCATCAGATTGAGTCGGTGTGTGGACAAAGTGGGGACTGGCTGGCATATCATCTTTGGGAAGGAGGGCAGCAGGGAACTTGGGGAATGCTGGCAGTGTATGGACATATATGTCCTCGAGTGTTTTCATCATGGCATGGTCCCTGGCATGAACATACTGCCAAAGCATTGAGTTCTATTCCTCAGCCTTCTCCAACTTCTAGAGGATGATCTCCTGATGTTGATACATTTGGGAGAGTAATGCCACAACATCAGCTGGCAATTGAGTGGTCAATTCAGCCTTGGGTGTCTTGGCACCAAGACTCGGCATGGTCTCTTAGCATCATTTCCTATGCTAAAATCAAAAATCTTTCAAAATAGAAAAAGAAATAAAATTTAAAACTGAGATATCCTAAGTACTGAAAATAAAATAACTCTCCTAAACTATTTACAATGACCATACTGGGTTGGCAAAACATTACTGAATATCCACAAGGACAATGGTCTTAATGGCATTAATCTGACTTCCTTCCTAGTAGTGCTTCAATATGTGGCCCTTGGTTGGTGGATGGTAGGCTGTGGTAATCTTTTGTTTGAATAACCAGCGTAAAACGCCAAAGAATTTCTTGCCTTTAAATATGTCGAACTCTCGATTGCACAATGGAAGAGAATATTTTACCATGGTGGATTTGAACAACCACCTTAGAAAACCAAAGTATCTCTTTCTTGTAGGTCTCGAGAACCTTTGATCAAACTCAGCACCCCTATAGTGCTTAGGCTCTGCTTCTCCTTTCTCATTTAATGTCAAGGCATGTTTGAGGTGACTTGGCAATTGTTTTAGTTCCAAGTTCAGCAGCTCCTCACTAGATGCCTTTGGTGCTCCTATCTCTCTGCTAGCCAACTCAAATTTTGAGCATTGAACTATTTTAGTCACTTCAATCTAGCACCTCTAAATTATAACCTTCTAATTAGACCCTTTATTGAACCTCAAATTTAGTCATCTAATTTAATTTCCTTACAATTCATATTAAGTCATTTTCCTAAGTCACAAATTAGGGTGCTACAATTCCTCCCCCTTAGGGAAATTCGTCCCTGAATTTACCTGAGGAAAATATATATGGGTATTGTTCTCTCATGGTAGATTCAGGCTCCCAAGTAGCTTCTTTATCTTTATGATTCTTCCATAAGACTTTAACAAGGGAGATGGTTTTATTACGAAGTCTCATATCTTCTCGATCAAGAATTTGAATTGGTTCTTCTTCATAGGATAAGTCTTGATTCAATTCAACTTCATCCGATTCAAAAATATGAGATAGATCAAATCGATAACTACGCAACATTGAAACATGAAATACATTATGTATCTTGTTGAATTCATTCAAAAGAGCCAATCGATAAGCAACAGGTCTGATCCTTTCTAAAGTTTTCCCCTCTTTCTAAATCTGAACACCCTTTTCCACGGAGATACCTTGAGAAACACTCTATCTCCCACATTGTATTGGATATCTCGCCTTCTACGATATGCATATGCCTTTTGTCGATCAAAAGCTTCTTTCAATCAATTACAAATAACTTGGATTTGTTCTTCCGTTTCTCGAAGAAGTTCAGGCCCTAAAGCTTTATTCTCTCCCAACTCTGACCAACAAAAAGGTGTCCTGCATTTTCTTCCATAAAGGGATTCAAAGGGAGCCATTCGAATGGAAGATTGATGGCTATTATTGTATGCAAATTCAGCCAAAGGTAGGGCCTTCTCCCAATTCTTCCCGAAGTCTAATATGCAAGCCCGAAGCATGTCTTCTAGAACTTGTATTTTTCTTTTAGATTGACCATCTGGTTGAGGATGGAAGGCTGTGCTAAGATTTTTTTAGTCCCGAGAGTTTTCTGTAGAGATTTCCAAAATATAGAAGTGAATCTAGAATCTTGGTCAGAGATTATTGAGATTGGAACACCATGGAGTCTTATTATTTCTCGAATATAAAGTTCTGCCAGCCGATCCAAGCTCATGCTCATTCGAACAGGAAGAAAATGAGCTGATTTGAAAAATCTATCAACTATCACCCAAATTGCATTATTCTTCCTAGGTGACAAGGGCAGCCCACTCACGAATTCCATAGTTATATTCTCCCATTTCCATTGTGGTCTTTCAATGGGTTGTAACAAACCCGAAGGAACTTGATGTTCTACTTTTACTTTCTGGCATACTAAACATTTAGATACAAAATATGTGATAGCAGATGTAACACCCCCACCCGGTTTAGTAGTAAATCGACTGAGGAGCGTTACGGGAGACAAACACTAGACTAGAAATCACGAACCAATTAAAAATTTTCTAACTTGCCACTATTAGGTAAGTTGAGAGACTAGCAACACAACTTAGATAATCATATTCAATCATACAAACATGGTCATGCTTCTTAATCATTGAAGGTTACCACATTAACTACCAATCTAAATACAAGGATACCTATTAATCATTTATGTGATTATGCATGTCATTTGAATAGTGTGCCTAAACTATCATATGCTCATTCAATGCAAACTCATATATGTGCAGCTTGATTTTCTTTTAACGACAATTATCATGTTTACAATGGCATACACAATTTGATATACTAGGCATGGTCTTCTAGGGCATTACAATCAATACATGTATGCACTTCATAAGGGTTTAACAAAACATGTTCTTATGTGCACACATTCGATTCATGACTCAAGCAAGCATAACATGTTTCATGGACATTATAGGTCATTCATATGATTAGTTACTTTCAATTGTTCATTCAAGGTTATCTACTATTTAGGCATGTGAACAAGCAAGGCATTCGAATGGCTTATATAGATTGGAACATTTTCGTTTCAATCCAACATTCTATTTAAGTCATGTAAATATTTCATGTAGGTTTAACTAGTCATGGTTTTATGTACGTACATTCAAAAATAACTTCAAGTAAGCAGGTAGCATACCACTTCCTTACCTATTCGGCATTAACAAGCTTATGTATAACAATAAAAATTTCATCATTCATTTTAGTACATATATGCATAGCAAGACTCATTCACATGAAATTTTAACATTTACACATAGAGTTCTAGCAACCAAGTTGACAACATTAAAGGCCAACTTCATACATATATACAAAAGATCTTTCAAGTATCAAAATGCATGACTTAGCTTAACCCATATACAAATCTAGGTGCCACCAACTAGGAGTCATACAAACAAGTATGGATTCATACTTTAGCTCTTGCTTATGTCTTGCTTCAGGATTAAGAAAACAAACTTCAAGATCAAGTAACCTCTTTGAAGAACTCTTAACATGTAGGTTGAGAAGAGTGGAAACAAGAGTGATAAGTACAAAAGTACTTAGTGAGGTAGTAATCTAATTCTAGCCAATTATTAAGACATGTATCAATTAGCTAAGTTTGAGCCTAGTCAATGTTGGAAGCATTCGTATTCAAGCTTTGCTCACTCTTCATTTCAAGTCAAGTAACATGCTCAAGCAATATACACATTTCAATTCAAGTCGAGTACATATTCAGGCAATATGCATACATCTCAAGTCAAGTATAACCACTTTTCTTTCCAAGCTTGTCATTCAAGTTATGTTTACAAGTGATACCCATTCATTCAAGTAAGAACATAATTCATATTTTCTTCACACATATAAAATAGCCCCATTTTACACATATTATCACCTAACATGGCAGCATTTACAATCATACACTCATACATGTAAAACAGCCTCATTTTACACCTATTGTCACCTAGCATGGCAGCAAGGTATGTATATTCCGTTAGCATACTTGAACAGCCCATTTTAATCACATGTAAGCAATACATGGCAGCAAGGTATGTATATTCCAATAACATACTTAAACAATCCATTTTAATCACATGTAAGCAGTACATGGCAGCAAGGTATGTAGATTCCTATAACATACTTAAGCAGCCCATTTTAATCACATGTAAGCAATACATGGCAGCAAGGTATGTAGATTCCATTAAATACATATATACACATATACAAGCAAAACAGTCCGTGGTGACCTCTAATTTATTCAAATCTGTCCATTTTACATGTTTATACATTTTAACATTTCAAGACAGCTCATAATTTGATCACACATTGACAAAACAGTCCATATAGTATCCTTATACATTTTAACATTTCAAGACAGCTCATAATTTGATTACACATTGACAAAACAGTCCATATTTTCTTATACATTTTAACATTTCAAGATAAGCTCATATTTTCATGTACAAGGTATATATGGCAGCAACACTCATGTTTTACATGTTAATCACATAAAACAATCTATATTTTCATGTACAAGGTGTACATGGCAGCAACACTCAAGTTTTACATGTTAATCACATAAAACAGTCCATATTTTCATGTACAAGGTGTACATGGAAGCAACACTCAAGTTTTACATGTTAATCACATAAAACATTCCATATTTTCATGTACAAGGTGTACATGGCAACAACACTCAAGTTTTACATTTAATCACATAAAACAATCCATATTTTCATGTACAAGGTGTACATGGCAACAACACTGAATCAATACACATTTTTATCAAGTCAAGTATAACCATAATGCATTTCAAGCTTTTCACTCAAGACAAGTTTACAAATAGTACTCATGAATTCAAGTAAGATCGAGATCTATTTCAAGTAATAACCGTGTAGCAAGAAGTTAAAGTATACAAGTCAAGTAGCAAATAGTTCAAGTTTACATGTTTGTCATTTCAAGAATACATGTCAAGTAATCCAAGTAGCAAGTTTACATGTCAAGTAATTCAAGTAGCAAGTTTACATGTCAAGTAATTCAAGTATTCAAGTTTACATGTCAAGTAATTCTAGTATTCCAAGTAAGCTTTATGCTTCATTTATTTTTCATTTGATTACTTTAGTTTATGACTTTGGTAATTCTTGTTTACTTTCTTTAATTTGAGCCTTTGTGATACATGCATGAGCGGGGTCAAATTACTAATATTGGACAAGAAGCTGAATTTGTTCGATGCAAACAATAAAAGCCAAAACAGTGCACGCATAGGAGGTCAAAAACGATGCATCTTGGACAAGAAATTGAATCGTTTGTAAAGTCTGGAAAGTCAGCCAACTTGCGACGAGTTTTTGGATGGGATCCGGGCATTTCTGAGTCAAGTTGTCTTCTAACAAATTGTCCGCCATTCAGTTACCTTTCCAACGCATCTTGAAACACATAAATCGGACATCAGGAACTCAAGATACGTTCAATTTACTGAAGACTGCACATGCAGAAAACTGGATACGGGACTTTGAAAAATTCAGCCCAAAAGCTGACATATAAGGCTTTGGACGAATTAAACTTAGTCCAATATATTTATTATCATTTAAATTGATGTTTTTAGGGTTTTATATACTTTAGGAACCAGCCACCCAGCCCTTATCAGCTTATCACTTGCCTTATCATCCTATTCCTTGCCACACAAGCACAAGGAGTTTAAAGGCTGTTATTTTTTTATTATTTTTAATTAGATTAGGTTTTCCTTGTTTTAGTAGAAGTTAAATTACTTTGTCTATCCTTCACCTATAAAAGGATGAAGCCTCCATCATTGTAAGACAGATTTTCTTTAATTTATGAAATATTTAGTGAGTTTGTTTTTGCAAGTGCTGATTACTTGTGCCTTCGAAGTTTTCTTCAACATAAGTTCGACGAGTTCTTGTGAGGGCGATCATCTTCACACTCTTGCTTGCCTAGATAATCGCGTCTAGGAGGGTGGGTTAGAGCCGCTTGAGGTTGCTTGCTTAGATAATTGAGTCTAAGAGGTTGCCGATGACAAAACAACATCAACAATTCGCAAGACATCTTCATCTTCAACCTTCACACCATCTTCCATAATTCCATAAACAAAACTGGAATTTTTAGATTTGTTTTACCTATCTTCTTCTTAATCTTTTCTCATCTTTTTATTTATATTCTTATTTCTTATCATCTAATCCTTCATCTCGTCTTTCTTTCTTTAAATTTCCAGCCTTGAATCTGAAAAATTCAAGAAAATCCTTTCTCTTTTCTCTTGAATTTTCAGATCTTCCCAAACTTCCTTGATTGAGTCTAGAGCTCCTAGTTCTTGCAACAACTTGATTGAAGGCTTCCAAATCCAAGATTGCGCTACTCTATCATTTGGTATCAGATTTGGGACGATTCTTGGCAAGAATTTTGGCATTTTTGGGAAAAAAAACTCGAAAATTAGGGAAAATTTGTCGAAACCAAACGAGTGGATTTTGAGCTGAAACTTTCCAGATCAGATCTACACCATTGGAGGAGTCACCACACAAAATTTCAGAATTTTTGGAGTTCGGGAACACCTCGAACGAAGTGGATAAAGTTTCAGCCAAATTAGGGTTTTCCCCTACTTTAGCCCTATTTTCATTATTTTTTCTTCAATTTTCGTTATTTTCAGTTTATTTACCTTGTAAAAAGAAAAAAAAGAGAAAAATAAAAAAAATAAAAAAGAAAGAAAAATGAAGAAAAGTGAGAAAGCTCATACCTAGCCACCAACCACCATCAAGAATCATCAAGATCACCATCATCAACCACCACAAGCATCACATTGAAGTGGATTCAACATTGGATTTCTCCCTTCAAGTTGTTCTTGGGTTTTGGGGTTATCATCTTTCTCTACTAATTTTTTCCTACTCTTAGTTTCTTAAGTTCCTTTGTTTTGCTTTTTCTTTCTTCTATTACGCAATTTAACACCTTCTCTTTTCTGGTGTGAGTAGGACTAAAAGTTGCATTACAATCCTTCTTTCTTGCAACTATATTCAATTGGTGTCAAGCCTTTCATTGGACTCCTAATACAATTAGGACTCATTGTCAATGTCCCAAAGAGGATCAAGTTCCACTGTTGACTCTCGAATTCACTGAATATGCATCCATTTGGTGGTCCTAATTGGTCCGCAATTGGTGTCTCAATGGAGAAGCCAAGATAACCTCATGGGGAGAACTTAAAAAAGTCATACGAGAACGATTCATTCCCCCATTATATCAATGGGAGATCAAACAAAAGTTACAAAAGATCCGACAAGGCTACAGAACTGTTGATGAGTATCTCAAAGAGATGGAATCATTGATGCAAAGAGCCGGCATACAAGAGGATGAAGAGGATACAATGACTAGGTTTGTTATCGGACTCAATGACAACATTCTTGAGGTACTTGAACTCAAAACCTACTACACCCTTCAAGAGGCATTCCAATTCGCCATGACAATCGAAAAGCGCATCAAAGATCGACAACGATATCGACAGAAGAATTATCACTATGACAGAGGTACCAGTCAACCTTTATCTCATTCTAATTCTTCTAAACCTTTGCTCGACTCAAGTAGACCAAAGCAGAAAATTGAAACATCCAAGTCACTGGATAAAACCAAGACAAAAATCCTCATGTTGACGGAAAACACACAAACTTTCAAACAAGAGGATAATGATAATGAACACATTAGACAAGATGACAATGCTTCTAATCCCTCATGTGAAGTAGTAGGTCCACTTGCTATACTCTCATCACCTCCCCACAAAGAAAGTAAGTGTAATTCTAACCCTTCATTTGATTCTTGTCCTATCATTCCGTTAGAAACACTTTCTCCTCTACAGAAATTGTACATTAATGATAAATTTTGTGAGAGGGATATGGGATGTGAGATACAAAAGACTGAGAGTAAAGAGGCCGAAAGTGAAAAAAGTCAAATTAATGGCCAAAATTTGGTGAGTGAAAATACATATGAGGTAAAAGTCACACAAAGCCCAAAAGAAAAAGACAAGAAAAATAACGCGATGAGTGATTTTGTTTTGACTAATCCTTACAAATGTTCGAGTAGTGTTGTCTTATTTTTTCAGGATTTTGTTGAACCATTGAGAGGAGCTCAATTAGATCACTCCACATACAACAAAGAAGCATTTTCAATTGAAGTTGATGATTGTTCTCTCATAGCCGATTTAGATTCGAGGACGAATCTTTTTGAGGAGTGGGGGAATGATACATGCATGAGCGGGGTCAAATTACTAATATTGGACAAGAAGCTGAATTTGTTCGATGCAAACAATAAAAGCCAAAATAGTGCACGCATAGGAGGTCAAAAACGATGCATCTTGGACAAGAAATTGAATCTGTTTGTAAAGTCTGGAAAGTCAGCCAACTTGCGACGAGTTTTTGGATGGGATCCGGGCATTACTGAGTCAAGTTTTCTTCTAAAAAATTGTCCGCCATTCAGTTACCTTTTCAACGCATCTTGAAACGCATCAATCGGACATCAGGAACTCAAGATACGTTCAATTTACTGAAGACTGCACATGCAGAAAACTGGATACGGGATTTTGAAAAATTCAGCCCAAAAGCTGGCATATAAGGCTTTGGACGAATTAAACTTAGCCCAATATATTTATTATCATTTAAATTGATGTTTTTAGGGTTTTATATACTTTAGGAACCAGCCACCCAGCCCTTATCAGCTTATCACTTGCCTTATCATCCTATTCCTTGCCACACAAGCACAAGGAGTTTAAAGGCTGTTATTTTTTTATTATTTTTAATTAGATTAGGTTTTCCTTGTTTTAGTAGAAGTTAAATTACTTTGTCTATCCTTCACCTATAAAAGGATGAAGCCTCCATCATTGTAAGACAGATTTTCTTTGATTTATGAAATATTTAGTGAGTTTGTTTTTGCAAGTGCTGATTACTTGTGCCTTCGAAGTCTTCTTCAACATAAGTTCGACGAGTTCTTGTGAGGGAGATCATCTTCACACTCTTGCTTGCCTAGATAATCGCGTCTAGGAGGGTGGGTTAGAGCCGCTTGAGGTTGCTTGCTTAGATAATTGAGTCTAAGAGGGTGCCGAGGACAAAACAACATCAACAATTCGCAAGACATCTTCATCTTCAACCTTCACACCATCTTCCATAATTCCATAAACAAAACTGGAATTTTTAGATTTGTTTTACCTATCTTCTTCTTAATCTTTTCTCATCTTTTTATTTATATTCTTATTTCTTATCATCTAATCTTTCATCTTATCTTTCTTTCTTTAATTTCCAGCATTAAATCTAAAAAAATTCAAGAAAATCCCAACTAGTTTCTCTTAAATTTTCAGATTTCCCAAACTTCCTTGATTGAGTCTAAAGCTCTAGTTTTGCAACAACCATCAAATTGAAGGTTAAATCCAAGTGCCAAATCATTTGGTATCAAAGCTAGCTAGTTCTCGCAAGACTATTCCATTTTTGGGTCCCTTGAATGCTAGGAAAATTTATCCTTTCCCAAAAACGAGTCTTTGAGCTGAAACTTTCTAGATAGATCACACCAGATAGAACAAAATCAAAACATTTTTGGAGTCACAAAATCATTCAACATGGCAGATAAAGTTTCAGCCAAATTATATATACAAAATAGATAGCATTTTCATTATTTTTCTTCAATTTTCATTATTTTCAGTTTATTTTCCATATTAAAAGCAAAAAAGAGAAAAAATTAAAAAAAAAAAAATTGTTTGAAAAATGAAGAAAAAAATCGAAAGCTCATACCTAAATCACCAACCACCATCAAGAATCATCAAGATCACTTAAACATGCATAACAAGCATCACATTGAAGTGGATTCAACATTGGTTTTCTCCCTTCAAGTTGTTCTTGGGTTTTGGGGTTGTCTCTTTCTAACCCTTTTTTCCTCTTGTATTTTAATAATTTGCCAATTGTTTTGCTTTTTCTTTCTTAAAGATACGGCAATTTAAACACCTTCTTGCACTTGTGTAGTGTAGGACTAAAAGTTCATTCTAAATCCAAAATTCTTTCAACTTTATTCAATGAATTTAGACATTTTGGACTCCTAATAAAATTTCAGCTTAAATGTCATTTATACAATTTAAGTGATTTTTCAAACTTATTGACTCTCGAATTCACTTTATATAGATTAAATTTGGTTAAGTCCTAATTGGTCATAATTCATCTAAACAAGATTCTAACATTATAATTCAACTTATTTTCATGTTCTTACTTGTCTAGGTTCATCCAATTCACCTATCAATGTGATTAAAAAGGGCATTATAAAAGATCCGTTCAATTTGATCCATTTGATCAACATCTCAAAGAAATGGACCATTGATGCAAAGAGTCCATTACAAGAGGATTAAGAGGATACAACTATATTTGTTTCATTTTCCAGACAACATTCTTTATTCTATCCAAAACCTAATTCACCTAGCAATGTGATTCCAAACAGGGCACAATATACAATTAAAAATGTTTACACATTTTCATCTAGCAAAATAGTCACTAATCAAAACTAGTTTCAACCATGATCCCTATTCTCATTTCTAAACCCATGCAATTCTCTTTAGCAATTTGACTACTAACACTCACAAATTCAAATTGAAACAACATTATTCTAACATGCATAAAATCATCTTAAAAATTAGGCAACAAGAATATCACTAGTTCAAGATTCAAACAAGTAATTGAAGTAATGAATCAAGCATTTTACCTTAGACAAATTTGACAAAGTTCAACAAGAAACATTAATTGAAGATAATCCACTTGCTTTTTATCCTTCTTCACCTCCCAAACATTCGGCTATGGTGGAATTCTAAAGATTATTTAATTTTGTTCATCTTTCCCTTCTAGTTTGCACTTTCATCTCTCACAAGGAAATTGTTTTCATCAAATGAGAACATTTGTGATATGATATGGGAATGGCAAAGACCCAAAAAAGTACCGAGTAAATTACTCGAGCAAGTGAAAAAGTCAAATTAATGGAAAATTTGGTGAGTGAAAATACATATGAGAGTAAAAAAATCAATAAAGCCCAAAACTTTACTTTGCAATGAAAAAAATAATTTGCATGAGTGATTTTGTTTTGACTAACATTCATTGCATGTTATAAACATGTTGTTTATTTTTTCAGGATTTTGTTTAAACATGTAGTTCATTTAGTTATACACTCCATTTAACAAAGTAGTTCATTGATTAAACTAGTTCATTGAAGATTGTTAGTTCATTGAATAAAGTTAGTTCATTAATTAAACTTTTTCATTAATTAAACTAGTTCATTCATCAAACTAAATCATTTATTGGACAAACTCTGAATTGTTTACATGCAAACAATAAAAGCCAAAATTGAATAAAGTTTAAAAGCGTGTCTTGGACAAGAGGGAAGATGAATCTGTTTGTAAAGTCTGGAATATCAGCAGAATGTCTTCCGAATTTTGGATGGGATCCAGGCATTACTGGATCAAGAAATCAATTGGAAAATTCCTCCATCAGTTACCTTTTCAATGCGCCTTTTTGAAACACCTCAATCGGACATCGGAACTTGAGATACGTTCATGATTTACTGAAGACTGCACAGGCTGAAAACTTTATTACGGGATTTTATGCATGGATGATTTGAATATAATTTGGCCAAGGAAGAGTTCTTTCATCTTTTATTAAGATTTAAAATTGATGTTTTTCTTAATTCAGCAAATTCAAGGCATTCAAGGTTGATGTTATCACCATTCAAGTGGGGGTTTCAAAATTCATTGAGGAGACATGAAATGAAGGCTGTTTAAAACTCACCTTTTTTTTTCATTATATTAATTAGATTAGAAGATTTCCTTGTTTTACTAGAAGTTAAAGCAAGGATGTCTATCCTTCATCCTATCCACATTCATCCTCCATCATTGATAGCAAAACAAGGCAGATTTATGAGTCCTTAGTAATTTGTTTTTGAAAATATGACTAAATTCAACCTCAATTTGTCTAAACTAATAAGCTTTGAAGATGAGAAGAAAGGAGAAGCATCTTCACATTCAAGTGCATTAAGATGAGCATTCATCTTTCTTGTAACACCTTTTCATATTCTTGCCTACTTAATTGAGTATAAGAGGCATCTTTAGGACAAAACAAGATCAACAATTATATAAAACATCTTTCTTCAAAGATTGCTTTCATTCTTGTTCTCTTGTAATTCCATAAACAAAACTGGAATTTTTCTTGTTGTTTCATCCATTTCCCTTTTGTTAATCTTTTCTCATCTTTTTCATTTATATTCTTATTTCTTATCATCTAATCCATATCCTACCACTTCATTTCCACTTTAAATTTGCTGGTTTTAATCTTTAAAGTTCAAGGAAATCCTTTCTCTTTTCTCTTGATTTTTAGAAAACACCCCATCATCTTCACCAAATTTTCATCTTTTATTTTTTTTCAAATAAAGACAAAAATCAAACAAACAAAAATAAAGAACAAATCTTTCATCCCATTATTTCTATTTCTTATTTATCTAAGATTACATTGTTGTTTGAAGTAAGATGTCTTGAATACATTGATGTTGTTTTCTTACTAGAATCCTCTTAGATTCAATTATCTAATTCAAAACTCATAGTCTAACCCACCATCCTCAATGTTATCTAAGCAATCAAAGTTTAATTCAATTTACATCACAAAACTCTAGAGCTTTGCATGTTGAATTTCCATCCTTCCATTTAAGCACTTCTAAAAACAAACTCACTAAATGTTTCTAAATTCAAAGAAAATTGATCTTAAAGATAACAAAAAGATTTCAAAAACTATTGATAGGTGAAGGATAGACAAAGCTAATTTAACTTATACTAAAACAAGGAAAAACAATCTATATTTTCTTGTAAATAATAAAAAAAAGCAACACTTAAACTCCTTGTTTTTATCAAGTAATAGGATAATAATAATGCATGGGTGGCTTTTTTCAAGACAAGTTTACAAATAGTACTAAAAATTCAATTTAAATGATAATAAATCTATTTCTAAGTTTAATCATGTCCAAAGCCTTATATGTCAAGCTTTTGGGCTGAATTTTTCAAATAGTTCAAGTTTACATGTTTGTCATTTCAAGAATACATGTCAAGTAATTAAACGTATCTTGAGTTCCATGTCAAGTGATTCAAGTTTCAAGATTACTTGGAAAGGTAATTCAATGGCGGACAATTTTACATGAAGACAAATTCAACTCAGAAATGCCCGGATCCCATCCAAAAAGTCATCGCAAGTTGGCTGACTTTCAAGACTTTCAAACATTCAATTTCTTGTCAAGATGCATTCTTTTATTCCAAGTAAGCTTTTTGCTTCATTTATTTTTGCATTTGATTAATTTAGTTTATGCCAATTTAGTAATTTTGTTTACTTTCTTTAATTTGATCACTTTGGTATTTAGATGTCTTTTACTTATTCACCTTGGATCATAGATTTAATCATGAATAACCTTGGTCTGAGTTTGACTGTATAGGTCCAAGCAATACATAGCTCAAAGCACAAAGCAAAGGCTAATATCGAAACATGACAAACCTAACTTCACATCTATCCAACCAAAGTGTCGCCAATCTCCGTACAACTCCCCCGTTACCTCCTACTATCGCCAATAATATTTCACAAATCAATGGGGCGTCCCCCGAGCCGTAGCTCATGGACCGTAGTCCCAAGGCAAACCAAGTATCACACTCTAATATCCAAGGACTTCCATTGAAAGAGCGACTTAGATATCTTATCTCATTTAAGAATCAATTCAAGCAAGGTATAGCAACATCATGCTTTAGCCCTTAGGCCAATTGAGCCTTAACTCTTCATTTACTTTTACGTTTTCAAGTGTTTCATGTTCAAGGCAAGACAATTCATGTTCAAGGATCACATTCAAGCAAGTTATATCAAGGTCAAGCTTAGCCCTTAGGCCAATTGAGCCTTAGCTCATCATTTTGCAATTTAACTTGTTATTCAAGTAAACATTTTACATATGCCATCTTAGGCATCAAGCAAGGTCTTTATTTCATGACTTAATTCATGTTATCAAGTATTTTCATCATAGAAATCCATACAAGCAAGCATTCGATGGTTCACACACAAGGCATCAAGAATCAAGCATTTACATCATAGAGCACTATCAAGCAAGCATTCGAATAAGTCATATCCAAGGCATGGAATCATACATTTGTTTTCACTTTTCTTTCTAATTAATTTATCAATTTGCATGCTATTACTTACTCACAATTTTAGTTTAGTCCAATCTTCCTTTTTTTATTCATATTCAAGTTAAATTAAACTCATTATCATGGCATATCAATAGCAAGAAGGTAGTAATGTATATTTGGTTAGGACATAAGTCCTAACCCTATAGTAAACTACACTCACAATACTCCAAGCTTGTAATACCCTAAATCCTAGCCTAGAAGAATTGGAACCAATTACCTAAATTGTTAATTTAATTGAACCTTGAACCTAGACTAATTGAATTAATTAAGGACTTAATTGAAAGATGAATGAAATGGATGACCAATTTGAAGTGACCTATTTGAATCAAATGAGAAAGTAAATTTTTGCATGCTAAAGTTCTATATCCCGAAAGGCCCTTGATTAAGCCTTGAATAATAGTTAATTAAAGGATAAGATAGTCTTTTCCCCAAATCCACTTAGGGGGATTATCATCTTCATCTTTCTCATTCTCCCATTTAACGAATTGAAGAGAGAACATTGAGAGTGAGAGAGAGCTTCACCATAGTTGGAGTGATTTGAGCTTGCATCTGCTTAGAATTTTATAGAAATTGAGCTAGGAAGCAAGGTAACCCTACTCTTGCCCTTGATCCATTCGATTAGTTAAATTAATTGATGAAATAGAATTGTTTCATGCTTGTATATGCTTTTTAGATGTTTGAATCATAGTAGAATTGTATGAATTTAAAGAATGAACATGGTAACATGCTAAAATTGAACAAACATTGAATGGATACACCTACATGCTAGCCGAATTGATCTAGTTATCAAATTGAATGAATTGATGTGCTGAAAGAATAGGAAATGATGTAAACAAGGTAATCACTTAATGAAAATTATGTAAACTGGATAGTTATGGTCTTGAATGAATTAGATTGATAGCTAGATTGAAGAAAATGAATTGGTAAGAAAACTAGTCACACATGTTGCTATGATATTGATTAGGGACTGTTTTGTATAAACTAGTGAAATTGGTACTGAATTGAATTAAATAAGGGGCTGGAAAATTGAGTGAATTACAGGTGAAGGACTGGAATGGATGTTAAATAATTAGGATTGCTTAATTTATAAAGAATTTGATAGTTTAAAATGGATATTGGGCAGAATTACTGAAACAAGGACTGTTATGGAAAAACAGTTAAATTGAGGACTTAGATGAACTAATTAAGGGCCAACCTTAACTTGTAAGAACAGGGGAAAATAAGGGGAATCAATGGTAAAAAGGACTAAAATTAACTAGTAAGGGTCCTAGGATAAAAAGCTCAGTAAATTGAATTAAACTACAAGCTGGCAGAATAGTCACTCGAAAAAGGACCTGACTTTAAATTGAAATCTGTATTGATATATAAGGAATTAAAATATAAGCCTTATCTGGATAAAAGGTAATTGAATAAGCTTTCTATTGTATAAATTAATTGAAAATCCAATGAGTAGATTAAAAGATATGAACAGATTACTAAAGGGTATGCAAACTGCCTGAGAGCAGAAACTGCTTTGGATGATGTAGTTTAAATGAGCTTGAATTATTATTGTATTGATTCTAATGATCCTTCTATGTTGTGTATGACTTGCTAGACCACTGATTAGAGGAGATTATTGAAGGCAATAAGGTTGGATCATCAAGGGATAGTCAAAAGGGAATAGCAATACAAGACTAGCTTGGAGTATTGTGAGTGTAGTCTTCCTTAGGGTTGGAACTAGTGTTCTAACCAAAGTTGTATGTCTAAATACTTGCTTGATGATTGATAATATGAAATGAACTTAAATTATATTTGGTAATATTACATTAAGGGAATAATGGACTAACTAAAGACTTGACAATTCAATATGCTTGTAAATGTAATATGGTGTGATTGTGGAAATGAAACAATTGTTTGTTCCCTAAGATTCTATGCCCTATTCGAATGCTGCCATGGGCTATGCTTGATAAATTGTGTTCAATTGAATGAATATGCTATTGAAAATTGTTGGTTGCTTGAATGTGTACATAATGGAACTACATGAAAGCCTATAAAATGATCTTGACCTTACTATGTTTGTTGCTTAATCACTTGATGTGTGATTGCTTGATAATGAAAGACTTAACAAGTCCTTGGATGCTAGTTGGCCTTAGGTAGAACGGCATGCCTTAGATTATAGAGCTCAACTTAATATGTTCAGGTACTTTGTGTGCCTTAATATGTGGGGTAAATGACACCTTAACACGATTGGTACTTTGTGTGCCTTAATATGTGGGGTAAATGACACCTTAACACGATTGGTACTTTGTGTGCCTTAATATGTGGTGTAAATGACACCTTAACACGATTGGTACTTTGTGTGCCTTAACATGTGGTGTAGCAGACACCTTAACATGATCAAGTACTTTGTGTACTCTAATACGTGGTGTAGACGACACCTTAACATGATCTGGTACTTTGTGTACCTTAACACGTGACTCGATTACCTAGTCCTACTATCTACCAAGGCAAAACAAGATTAAATGAATTTAAAGAAAGACTTGTAATATGAATGAATGATGAATATGTTATCTTGGTTTAAACCTTACTTGAAAAATAAGTTACATGGTATAATACCCCATTCGAAGTGGAAATTATGATCTTCATGAGTGAATTGCTTGATACTTGCCGAATCTTGCTTGCTTGAATAGCTTGTAATAGAAGGTTCCTACTTGCTTGATTGTTCTATGTGGGATTTGAAATAATTCTTGATTGCCTAAGCTTGCCTATTCGATTGCTTCATGAGGAACTAGTTAGGTCATGACTTTGCTTAATTGAAGCCTAGATAGGTTAATCTTGATTAAAATGAACAAGGAATATGAGATAATAATCTTGATAAATTGATACAATTAGGTTACTACCTCACTAAGTACATTATGTACTTATCACTCTTGTTTTTCCTTATTCCCAAACCATAGGTTTAAAGATACTCGAATCGAATACTTGATCAACAAGTTATTTTACTTGGATTTTTGAAGCAAAAATCAAGCATATTCAAGTATGATTTTGGTACTTGTTGTTGATACTCCTAGATGGTGGCGGGTAGAGTTAACTTTAGAACTCATGTTAGTTCATATGTTTGGAACTCTAAGGATTATAATTATATGTACTCGATAGTTATAGTAATATGTTAATCCTAAAATATTGGACCATGCATTTTGAGTTATGTAAATGTATTTAAGTATGTAATGGTCAGTGATGAAATTATCTAATGAATGAATGACTAGAACTTTGTTTATAAGTTTACTTGTTCAAATATGATTGTATAAACTATAAAATCGAATGTGTTAAATCGACTCATAATAAGCCTATTCTATCTTGACACTATTCGAATGAAATTCAGTTAGTTTGTTAGTTTAATTCAATTATATAATATAGATATCTAGACCAACCTAATTGTAATGTTCATGGTAAAACAATGAGCTAAAAGGTCTAATTGTTGCGCATATAAGTATAAGGTTTTGGTAAACTTGGTTTTGAAGAATGAATGACTTAGATTGCTAATAGGAATTGAATAGTTAATTGAAATTGTTATCTAGTTAACCGAATAGTACCATGAGCAATAAGCTAATTGGTTGATTAATCTCTTTGCCTAGAAGTCGAAAGAAGTCTTGTGCATCAAGTAATGGAAAATTTTTAATTAACCCTAATCTTGTATGTTATAACTTGTATTAGATAACATGATTTAACTCGTTTTCTAATCCGGTGACGCTCCTCGCTCCTAACCCGGGCGAGGGGTGTCACAAAGCTAGCTTATTTGTCTTGTATCCAAATCCCCTTGTTTTTAGCTTTTGAATGCTCCACTCTTTCTTCCTCCACAAGATTTACTCCTTGTTCTAACAATTTATACAAGTAAATACATGTCAAACAAGGTACATTGAGCATAATAATTACCATCTTAAGCAGTCAAATATGTTTACACAATCACTTAACATGGCAACAATATTCATATATTTCATGTAAGAAACAAGCAACATATTAACATATATATACATTAATGCACATTAATACAATTGTTTACATTCCAATTTGGGCAAAATAGGGCAGTAACCAAACTATCCAAAACTATTTACAAAACTGTCCAAGACATCTAAACTGCTGCTGCCAGGTAGCAAGTGCATTGCTTACACCGTTAGAAAGATAACTTTCATTTTGTACGTCAGAATTTCAAACCGTTTACACTGTTAGAAAGAAAACTTAACTTTCTTTCTAACCATATAGGCCTTGCATTTTTATTCTTTACAATTAATACAGTTTTTAACTTAAAGACAGGTCAAGTTACACCACTGGACAGTTTGCACTGTCCTTAGAGTTTCATTTCTATAATCTGTTTTACAATTCAGAATTCAGTTCCGTTTGTTTCTAACGAAACTAGACATATTAAGGTTCTAGCCATATAAATTACAGCCTTTAATTCAACCATTACTATTTATGGTGAATTTTCAAAGTTACTACCCAGAACAGAGTTTTTTGGGCAGATTTCACCAAGCTAGATTTGTTAGCTTCATTAATCACTTAGATGGTACTTCTAACATGTTAATTCAACTTATATACATACTCATACAAGTCTAGGTCAGTTCAATTACGTGTTAAACATGTGAAATCACGGCATTATTAATCAATATGTTCGGTCACTCTATCATGGCAACATTTCAATGCTATTTTCCATCAATGTGTTAACATTTCTCAAGCAATTTGGTTCTGTTACAGCCCCTTATAAGCTCCTAAAACAGACCCAATTCATAATCACATACATACATGCTCAGCTCAATCCGTTCATGCTTTTATATATATATATATATATATATACATAAAACAGAACAATCACATGTATACATTTAATCTGACTATGAACAACCACAATTATCTTCAATGATTCACCAACCATGTCAATCAAACAATTAACAAGAATCAATGACATGGATGAGTTTCTCGTAGAATCCAGCAACACATTTCATGGAAAAAGCTCATGGGAATTCAACAGAGTTGCAGCTAAAGGAGATAGAAACATTCACCTACTTCCTTAGCATTCGGTAAGCATGAAAATTGAAGGCAATTGACTCTAACTCTAACATCCATGGCTGGTTCCAAGTTCTCTCATTTCCCTCTCTTTCTCTAATCGGTTTAACCAAATGGATGAAGGGAGAAGATGATTCCTTCATTTACTCACTAGTCATGAGTCGCCAATGCACTAGCACATCTAATTGACATGTGTATACCCCTCTTATGCTTTCTTTAATGTTACATGCAATTACCTAGTTAATCTAGGTTTTTAATTTGGTCCTTTCTTAAGAGATATCTAATCCCATTTCCTCACTTTTTGGTCCCAATTCACTCAATTTAATCCTATCTTTCTCAATTAGTCTTGAGAGATAGTTTACTAATAATTTAACTAGAATTTCTATTTTCTATAATCGAACACACAATTATATTATTCAATTTAGCTAATTATCAATCTAATTTTTACATATATCCAAATGCTTAATCCTCGAGGGACCATTTCGGGTACAAGAATCATTGGATATTATTAACCCGGTTTTAGGGATGTTACATCAGATTTCATCCCAGGCCACCAATATAACTCCTTCAAATTTTGTACATTTTCACCGATCCAGGATGAATTGAAAACAGACTATTGTATGCCTCTTGCAAGATTTCTCTTCTTAGATTCGAATCATTAGGAACACAAACTCTATTTCGAAAATAGAGTAGACCATTTTCTTTTATAGCAAAATCTGATTATGTTCCTCCTTCAAGCTTGCGCAAAATTTCTTGTATTTCTAAATCAGACTGTTGCAAAAGTCGAATCTTTGAAACCAAATCTGATTGAATTCGAATTGCAGCTAGGAGCCCTTGATTTTTGCACATTCGAATATGAGCATTGATGGAAGTTGGGACTATAAAAGTAACAAGGTGGATTTTATATGGCAAGCTCACAATTCAAATAGCTGCAAGGAAAACTAGTTTGATCAAAATCTTACCACAAGAATGTTGGCGACTGAGTGCATCAACCACTACATTAGCTTTGATTAGGTGATAATCTATGATTAAATCATAGTCTTTGAGTAATTCAATCCATTTCTTTGTCTTAGATTAAGCTCCTTTTGTGTAAGGAGATACTTCAGACTTTTATGATCAATATAAAGGTAACATTTCTCCCCAAACAAATAATGTCTCCAGATTTTCAAGGCAAAGACCACCACAGCCAGTTCGAGATCATGAGCCGGGTAATTCAATTCATGGGATTTTAGCTATCGAGAAGGATAAGCTACCACTTTGTTTTCTTGCATAAGGACACACCCCAACCCCAAGTGTGAAGCATCACTAAAAATTATGAATTCTTTTCCTGGTTCAGGTTGGGTTAGCACTGGAGCTCAAGTGAGCACTTCTTTCAACAGATCAAAGCTTCGTTGTTGATCCTCAGACCAAATAAAAGGCACATCCTTTTGGAGAAGCTTGGTTAGGGGAGCAGCTAAAATTGAAATTCCTTTAACAAACCTTCTGTAATAACCGGCCAAGCCTAAAAAGCTTCTGACTTCACTAACGTTTTTCAGAGACCTCTACTCTAAAACTGATTGGATTTTCTTCGGGTCAATCCCCGCAACTAAAATCACATGTATGAGGAATGGCACTTCAGGCAACCAGAAATCACACTTGTTGAATTTAGCATAGGGTTGATTATCTCTAAGAGTCTGCAGCACTATTCGAAGATGCTTCAAATGCTCAATTTCATCTTTCGAGTAGATCAGAATGTCGTCTATGAAAACTACAACAAACTTCTCCAAATAGGGCTTGAAGACTCGATCCATAAGATCCATAAATGCAGCAAGGGCGTTTGTTAGGCCAAATGGCATTACTAGAAATTCGTAGTGACCATATCGAGTCTTGAAAGCAGTCTTAGGTATATCTGACTCTTTGATATTCATTTGATAGTTCCCAGATCTAAGGTCGATTTTGGAGAATACTGCAGCACCCTTCAATTGATCAAACAAGTCTTCAATTCTTGGAAGTGGGTACTTATTCTTAATAGTAAGCTGATTAAGTTATTGATAGTCTATGCATAACCTCATCGACCCATCTTTCTTTTTGAACAAAGCATTGGGGCTCCCTAAGGAGATGAGCTGGGTCGAATAAATCCTTTGTCTTGTAGTTCTTGCAACTGTTTTTGAAGCTCCTTCAACTCAACTAGTGCCATTCGATAAGGAGTGCTGGACAATGGATTAGTTCTAGGTTGAGTCTCGATTTTGAACTCCACTTCTCGAGTTGGTGGTAGTCTTGAGAGTTCCTCAGGAAAACATCGAGAAATTCAAATACAGTTAGAATTAAATTGTAACACCCCTTACCCGGGTTAGTAGTAACACGGTTCAGGAGCGTTACTTAGCAAGCAAGCAAGAAGAAATACAAGACATGGCAAGGCATTCGAACTATACAAGCAATCTAACATTCATGCTTCCTTAACATACAAGCAAAGCACATACAAGCATCCAAACTATCACCAACAATGCATAAGCATTTCAAATGGACAAGTATACAATACTAGGATCATGTTTCACGCGTTTCTTTAATCATCCTTCCCTTATTAAGTCAAGTTCATGCTTAGCTTTATTATCATGACAAGAATGTAACAAGAATGCAATGGTTAGGACCTAGTCCAAACCCTAAAGATAACTACACTCACAATACAATCAAAGCAAGCTAGCAATTGTCTTGTATAGCTATTCCTTTGTTCTTAGCCTTTGAATTATTTCCTTTTTCTCCTTCATCCAAGTTCACTCCTTGCTCTAGCAAATTCATGATTAAACACATTCATCAATATGTATACACAAGACAATTCAACATGGCAGCAAGGTTATTTCAATACATATAAACATATACATACAATTCTGTTAACATTTCAATTTAAACAATTCAAACATGAAATTTACAATGGAAACAAGTAATTACCTTAATCACTAAGCTATCTATATTTAATTTGGAGCTAATTCAAGGTTGTAGGACATGGATTCAAGCTTTCACCCTCAAGCTTTTCTTTCTCTCTTTTTCTCTCTTCTATTCGGTTAGCTTAGGATAATGGAGAAGATGACAACATCTAATCCATGTTATTGGATTTGTGCATTGTCTAAAATGTCCCTTAATTAATACTTAATATTAACTTAATTAAGGGCATTTAGGGAAATTGAGGAATTTAGCATACATTCCTTGAAATTGCTAGAGTTTACAAGTTGGTCATCTTAATTTGGTCACTTGTTCTTTCATTCATTCAATTAGACCCTTGACTAATAAATTTATCTTAATTTCTAAATTCAATTAAGCTATCAACTTAAGCAATTGATTTCAATACTTCTAGGCTAGGATTTAGGGTGTTACAATTCTCCCCTCCTTAAAAATAATTTCGTCCTCGAATTTACCTGAATCAAATAGATGGGGATATTGCTTTTTCATGATTTCTTCAGATTCCCAAGTAGCTTCTTCTATCTTGTGGTTTCTCCACAAAACCTTGACAAGAGGAACAATCTTGTTAGTCTTACTTCCCGATCAAGAATCTAAATAGGCTCTTCTTCATACGACAAATCAGGATTCAATTCAACTTCTTCCGGTTCAAGAATATGGGATGGACCTGATCTGTATCTTCTAAGCATAGATACATGGAATACATTGTGGATTCTATCGAATTCTTCAGGGAGAGCTAATCGATAGGCCACCGATCCAATTCTTTTAGTGATTTTGAATGGACCAATGAATCGGGACTGAGTTTCCATTTTCTTCCAAAATCGAAGGACTTTCTTCCAAGGTGAGACCTTTAGGAAGACTTTGTCTCCAACAGCATACTGGATATCTCTCATTTTCAAGTCAGCATATGCTTTTTGCCTATCGAAAGTTGCCTTCAATCGATCATGAATGATCTTCACTTGTTCTTCGGTTTCCCGAAGCAATTGAGGCCCTAGAACTTTGTTCTCCCCCAATTTAGACCAGCATAAGGGAGTTCTACACTTCCTCCCCATATAGAGCTTCGAATGGTGCCATCTGAATAGATGCTTTATAGCTATTGTTGTAGGCAAACTCTACAGGGGGTACAGATTTCTCCCAGTTCTTCCCGAACTCTATAACACAATCACGAAGCATGTCTTCTAATACTTGAATAATCCTTTTAGATTATCCATCAGACTGAGGATGGAAAGCTTTACTTATAGTTTGGTTCCAAGAGCTTTCTGTAGAGACTTCCAAAATTGCGAAGCAAATCTAAGGTCTCGATCTGAGATGATAGCTGTAGGTACACTATGTAATCGAATCACTTCAGGGATGTACAGCTCGGCTAAAGTTTCCAAGCTCATGTTCATTCGAACAGGGATGAAATGAGTAGACTTTGTCAATCTATCTACAATCACCCATACAGTATCATTCTTTCTTGGAGTAGAAGGAAGACCAGTAACGAAGTCCATTGTTATCTGATCCCATTTCCACTAAGGGAATTCAATAGGTTGGAGCAATCTAGTAGGGGCTCGATGCTCGGCTTTAACTCTTTGACAAGTCAGACACTTCGATACGAAGTCTGTAATAGCTGATTTCATACCCGACCACCAGTATAGTGGCTTAAGATCCTTGTACATCTTAACAGATCCCGGGTGAATCGAAAATGAGCTTTGGTGAGCTTCTTGCAACATTTCTTGTCTTAGTTCCTCATTTTTAGGAACACATACTCTATCCTTAAAATAGAGGAGTCCATTTGACTTAAGGGAGAAGTTAGAATTTGACTCAGAGTCTAACTTGGATATGATCTTCTGAAGATCTGAATCAGTTTGTTAGAGTTCTTTAATTTTTGAGATTAAGCTGAATTGAACTTGAAGTTCAGACAAGAATTTCCGTCCTTTGGATAAACAGAAATGAGCATTGATAGCCGGAGTAGCTACAAGAATACATAGGATCATTAAGGAAAATTTTGAGTGATTACTTGCAACACAAGAAAGTGTTCGAATACCTTTCTTGTGATTCAAGTAAGTTCAAATTCGATTGAAATATTCTAGAATTTTGATTTAGAGGTTTACCCGAGTATGGTTTGAGACTAAGGGCATCAACAACCACGTTTGCTTTCCCTCGGATGGTAGTCGATAACCAAGTCGTGGTCTTTAAGCAATTCAAGCCATCTTCTTTGTCTCAGATTCAAATCTTTCTGAGTCAGGAGATATTTGAGACTCTTGTGGTCTGTGAACAGGTTACATTTCTCCCCATACAAGTAATGTCTCAATATTTTGAGAGCAAACACGATGCTGCCAATTCTAGATCGTGTGTTGGATAGTTTGACTCGTGTAGTTTCAGTTACCTTGAAGCATAAGCTATCACTTTTCCATCTTGTATTAGGACACAACCGAGTCCTAAATGAGATGCTTCACTATAGACAGTGAATTCTTTACCCGATTCTGGTTGGATAAGAACCGGTAATGAGTCAGGGCTTGTTTAAGTTGATCGAAGCTTCGTTGTTGATTCTCTGACCAAACAAAAGGCGTATCCTTTCGGGTTAACTTTGTCAAACTTGCGGCAATGGATGAGAATCCTTTGACAAATCGTCGATAATATCCAGCTAAACTGAGTAAGCTTCTAATTTCACTAACATTCCTCGGAGGTCTCCATTGCAGGATGGATTAAATTTTCTTCGGGTCTACTTTAACCCCTTCTGCTGAGATGACATGTCCAAGGAACAAAATTTCCGATAGCCAAAATTCACACTTAGAAAACTTTGCGAACAATTGACGTTCTCTAAGAGTTTGCAATACAATTCTGAGATGTTCGGAGTGTTCTTCCTTGTTCCGGGAGTAAACTAGGATGTCATCAATGAAGACGACCTTGAACTTGTCAAGATAGGGCTTGAATGCACGGTTCATGAGATCCATGAAAGCAGCCAGAGCATTCATTAGCCCGAATGGAATTACGAGAAATTCATAGTGGCCATGTTGAGTACGAAAGGCTATCTTGGGCACATCTTCTTCTTTTACCCTCATTTGATAGTATCCTGATCGAAGATCGATCTTTGAGAATACCGAAGCATCTTTGAGTTGATCGAAGAGATCTTCTATTCTTGGAAGAGGATATCGATTCTTGATCGTAAACTTATTCAATTGTCTGTAATCAATACAGAGTCTCATGGTCCCATCTTTCTTCTTCACGAACAAGACTGGAGCACCCCAAGGAGATGAGCTAGGTCGAATGAAACCCTTGTCTTGTAGCTCTTAGAGTTGCTTCTTAAGTTCCTTCAACTCAACAGGTGCCATTCTATAGGGTGTAATGGACACCGGAGCTGTTCCAGGCTGAACTTCTATCCCAAACTCTACTTCTCTGGTCGGAGGGACACTAGGGAGTTCCTCGGGAAAAACATCAATGAATTCAGACACAATTGGCATACTAGGTAAGCTAAATTCAATTTCATCTTGGAGAATCATTTTAGCAAAGATTGAAGTTGGATTCTTGTCTATTAAGAGAATGGATTCTTTCCCTAAACCCCGGAGATATAGTCTCCGATTTTGGCAATCTACCCAAGCCTCGTGTTTACTTAACCAATCTAACCCCAATATCAAGTCAAATTCACAAAAAGGTAGAACATAAAGATCAATAGGAAAGGGTATGTTCCGAATGGGTCAAGGAAGCTTGCTTGTAGCGCAAGTTAATAGGTGTTTTTCCCCTAATGGATTCGAAACTACTAGACTTGATTCAATAATTTCGGGTTTTAATTTTAACTTGTTAATCAAGGAAGAACAAACAAATGAATGGATAGACCCTAAATCAATTAAAGCATATGCAAGACTAGAATTTAACTCAACGGTACCTGCAATAACATCGGGAGCTTCTTCATCATCTTTACCACGAATGTGGTACATACGAGCAGGGGCTCGAGACTCCTGATGAGTTGGAGCATTCGAATGGTTCCCTCTGCCTCTCCCTTGATTTCTAGACTAGGCTTGTTTAGGACCCTTGTTTCGATTGGAGAGAGCTGAGCTTGCATTTCCAGGAGTTCGACTTGGAACCTTATTGGGTTCTGAGGACAATCCCGGATATAGTGATCTGAGGCTCCACATAAGAAACACAAGTTTTGTTGAGTTTTGCATTGCCCCGTGTGGTGCTTCTGATAGAACTTACAGGTAGAATACTGAACAGCTTTACCAGAATTCCCCGTACTATCAACAAAGATGATCGGGGCTGAATATTTGATTATCGATTGAGGTTTTGGTATATAATTGCTCTTCTAGACATGAGTATAATTTGAAGAGTGGTCTTTAGAGTGTTTAGCTTTCTTTGACTACCAGTGTGGCTTGTCATCGTTTCTGGATCGTTTATCTTTCTAGGAGTTTCCGCTCTTACGTTTCTTTGAGGCTTTCATCTTTACCTCTGTAGCAATGGCTCGGTTTACCAAATTTTGGAAATCAGTAATACCCAGAGCAGTGAATATAGGGCTTAATTCATCATTTAACCCGTCAATGAACATTTGGCACTTGTCAACCTCGGTTTTGATATATTTCGACCCATATTTGCAATACTTGCAGAAGTCGCTTACATACTGTTCAATAGGTCAGCCCCCTTGCTTGAGGTACAAGAAATGTTTTCGGTGCTCGGCCAGATACTGCTCACTGATATACTTCTTCCTGAATTCATCAAGGAAGAATTTCCACGCCACGACTTCTGCAGGGGTAGTCAGTGTAGTAGTTTCCTACTAGCTTAAAACTTCATCAGCTAACAAAGCTATAGCACATTCTAGTTTATGCTCATCGGGACTAGGTAGTTGCTTGGTTAGGATTTGAGTAGTGGCTTCTAGCCAATACTCAGCTACTTCTGGGTTTGCTTCATCGGTGCCAGTGAAGGTATAAGCTCGATGTTGAGCCAGTTTGTCAATTGGGGCTTGGTTTGGCACATCAACAGTAGGAGCAATAGGGTGATCTTGTTTTAAAGCAGATACAAGATGATTGAACATCTCCTTCATACTTAGAAGACATTCTTGCTGCACAGGATTGATAGCATGAGCTTCTTGTTGAGCAACAGCTTTAGCTCGATGTTGAAGAGGAAACTGTTTCATCCTCACACTATCTCCTTCATTCGAGAAGCCTTTAGGACTTTCATTATCCCGATCGAGTCTTGTTTCAGACACTCTACATTCAAATAAAACAATTAGGAGTTCGGTTTAATAAGCAATACACAAGCATTCAATACAAGTCTCCTAGGTGGCACAAGTATCCTATATGATGCATGATAGCCCGGTTTAGTCCTAGAATCAACTAAACCTAAAGCTCTAATTAACAATTAATATGTAACACCCCTTACCCGGGTTAGTAGTAACTCAGTTCAGGAGCGTTACTTAGCAAGCAAGCAAGAAGAAATACAAGACATGGCAAGGCATTCGAACTATACAAGAAATCTAACACTTATGCTTCCTTAACATACAAGCAAAGCACATACAAGCATCCAAACTATTACCAATCATGCATAAGCATTTCGAATGGACATGTATACAATACTAGGATCATGTTTCATGTGTTTCTTTAATCATCCTTCCCTTATTAAGTCAAGTTCATGCTTAGCTTTATTATCATGACAAGAATGTAACAAGAATGCAATGGTTAGGACATAGTCCTAACCCTAAAGATAACTACACTCACAATATAATCCAAGCAAGCTAGCAATTGTCTTGTATAGCTATTCCTTTGCTCTTAGCCTTTGAATGATTTCATTTTTCTCCTTCCTACAAGTTCACTCTTTGCTCTAGCAAATTCATAATTAAACACATTCATCAATATGTATACACAAGACAATTCAACATGGCAACAAGGTTATTTCAATACATATAAACATATACATACAATTCTGTTAACATTTCAATTCAAACAATTCAAACATGAAATTTACGAAGGAAACAAGTAATTACCTCCTTAATCACAAAGCTATCTAGATTTAATTTGGAGCTAATTCAAGGTTGTAGGACATGGATTCAAGCTTTCTCGCTCAAGCTTTTCTTTCTCTCTTTTTCTCTCTTCTATTCGGCTAGCTTAGGATAATGGAGAAGATGACAACATCTAATCCATGTTATTGGATTTGTGCATTGTCTAAAATGTCCCTTAATTAATCCTTAATATTAACTTAATCAAGGGCATTTAGGGGAATTGAGGAATTTAGCATGCATTCCTTGAAATTGCTAGAGTTTACAAGTTGGTCATCTTAATTTGGTCACTTGTTCTTTCATTCATTCAAATAGACCCTTGACTAATCAATTTAGCTTAATTTCTAGATTCAATTAAGCTATCAACTTAAGCAATTGATTTCAATACTTCTAGGCTAGGATTTAGGATGTTACAATTCTCCCCCCTTAAAAATAAATTCATCCTCGGATTTACCTGAATCAAATAGATGTGGATATTTCTTCTACATGATTTCTTTAGATTCCCAAGTAGCTTCTTCTATCTTGTGGTTTCTCCACGAAACCTTGACAAGAGGAACAATCTTGTTCCTAAGCTTTCTTACTTCCCGATCAAGAAAATTTGACACAATTAAAATAGATTCCATAACTGGAGGGGCTTTAATGAATTCGAATATGGAAGCAAAAGTAGGGTTTGAATTTCTCAAGATTTTGTCTATCAAGATTATAGATTCTTTTCCTAACCCATGCAAATAGAGTCGTTTCCGGCTACAATTTACTCAAGCCTGGTGTTTGGCTAACCAATCTAAGCCCAAAATTAGGTCAAATTCATCAAAGGGTAGTACTAACAAGTTTGCAGGGAAAAGAATGCCTTGAATAAACAAGGGACAATCTTTACACATTTGGTTTACAAGAACCCTATCCCCTAAAGGGTTTGTAGCTATTAGGTCACAATCAGAAAGCTCAAGATTCAAATTAAATTTTTCAATCAACTTAGAACATGTAAAGGAGTGGGTTGATCCCGAATCAAACAAAGCATAGACAGGATGATTGTAAAGCTCAATAGTACTTACAATTACATCAGGGGAGTCTTCTTCTTCACGTCCCTGAACATGATAAACCCGAGCAGGGGATCAAGACTCTTGGTGAGTTGAAGTTGGAGGTTGGTTTTGATTTCTTCCAGTATTTCCAGAGTGAGCTGGCTTCGCTCCCATGCCCTTGGATGGATGGTTCAAATTAGCCTGAGAAAAGGTTCTGGCAGGAGCTTTGTTCGAGCCTTGAGGACAGTCATTAATAAAGTGGTCTAATCCACCACACTGGAAACATGCATTATTTTGTTTTCTGCAAAGTCCCGTGTGATAATTCTGGCAGAACTTGCAAAACAAGGATTTAGAAAATATACGAAATAATTGTATATTCGAAACAAAAAATTTCAGATTTTAAAGAATTTTTGCAAACACTTCAAAACTCATACTATATATATACTTTCCATACAAAAATCAACTAAAAACAGCATAGGAAATTAAATGAAAATTAAAAAAGAAAAGAAATAGGTTCTATACCTTGAGATCAGAAATTGGAGGAATAAAGGATGAACAATGCACAAAGTTGCTACCAAAGCTTGAGCCTTGATGTTTTGATGAAAAACCCTCAAAGAATTTTAAGTTTGGTGTGATAAAACAATGAGATTGGAGGGATTTTTATAGGGGTTTTTGGTTAGGGTTTTGAGAGAAAAGGGGAATTTGAATTTAATTAAAGTAGATATGCTCTTAAAGGCCCGATTTAAAGAATCTGCGTATATCGTATCGATGCTTTGACTAGGCGTATCGATCCACAATACCGACATAGTTTTCAAACCGTATCGATACGCGTGATCGTATCGATACAGTGCTGACTGTATCATTGCCCATTTAAGATTCTGTATCGATACGATTATTGTCGTATCGATACCCTATGCCAGAAAAATGCATTTTTGAACAAGAATAAATCCAAAAATTCAACTTTAAATGAGCCTAAATGCATGTGAATGATATATGAGCAAGATATATGGACTAAAACAGATGCATACTCCCCCTAACTAAAGGCATAGATGCATCTGTATTACCCTCGTAAAGAACCTAGAAGGTATTACCTAATTAAAGGTGGAAAGCAAACTAACTTAGCAACCAAGCCAACAATCGGAAAACTAAAGGAAATGTAGAACATATCAAGCAATCCAATGTAAGAATCTTTGAAGATACAAAGGAGTTACTTATCTAAAAAGAGAAGACAAACTAGCCTGGTATTTGAATTAGGAGAGACAAACATACACCAGTCAAGAATCTAGCATTTAAAAACCAACATGTAAATTTTAAGGCTAATCGATTGAGCTTAAGACTAGGATTGATTATCACTAATTAAATTCTAGGATTTAATCAAGCAATTGTTCGAACAAGTTAATAAGGTTTCAATTTAACATGGCTTCAAGAAATAAACAATATTGGGATTCCATTTTCATTAACCACAAAATTACATCTCAATTCGGTGCTAGATCTTCCCTTTTTGTTATATATATCAACATAACCCCTAAACATGCTTCATGAATAATCACATGATAAAAGGGCAAGGTACTCATTTATATAAGCATAAGCAATTTCTATCTAGCTAGTTATGCTTTTACACAACTAATTATGATTTAGTTCATGAATCATGAAGAACTCCATTCAATATATTAAGCATACCAATCAAAATATGGCAACATTCCATCGAAACCTCTAAACTAAACCAAACTACCATGCTTGGACTAACCATTACTACAGTTATCCGCAATTCAACAAAACAAGCAAGCAAATCAAACATGCCATATACAATGCTTAAGGACTTTATACAAGCATCCGAGATTTACTCAAAGCATCCTAAGTTAGGTTTACATATTAGTGCCACCCTTTCTAGGAGTCCATAATTAACCTGCAAAACATACTTTAGGTGTCTTCTTATGACCTTGCGCAGCCTTCCAAAATTCAACTTAGATATCAACAACTCCTGAAAGGTCAAGGTGAGAAATTAGAAATTCAGCCTTGTCAAGATACGAAACAACATGAGTGTAAACTACTTCACCAAGCTATTTCTTACATAATCATGCTTTAAATAGAATAACTCTATCAAGGCCGAAACTAAACATTATATCAAACAATTTCTACCAAACTCACTAAACAATAACCAATGTTATCAAACACTCTTCAACTCAATGTGATCGAGCTTATAACAAGCTTTAATGAAGAATGAATCATTATATTCATCATTCAATCATGTATAACATGTACATCAAGCGTACACCAATTCATTTTATTCGAGCAACCCTTGGATGGTATTAGTAGCCTTGATTAGTTACTAGCCTAGGATCAATCTTTATCTTCAAGAATATTAACAAGCAATGGTAGATCTATCATTGGAATTTTCATAGATTCGAGTATATTCAAGGTACCTTGGTACCAACAAGGGACCGTAGTCTGTAACAAGCTGAGCTCAGGAACTTTGGCATGCCAAACAAGCTAGGACCAATACTAATCAAGGCATTTAAGATAATTTTCATTTCATTGACTGCATCCTCTAGATACACACACAATCAATTATACTTATTAATAGTTAACTAAGTCAATCCATTTATTCACACCAAGGCCATTGCCTAAAATTAACAACAATCCCCACTTACCTTGGTATACTTACCTTATTCAACAATTTCAACAATAGCTCACATGTGCACTTTAGCTTTAAGCAACAATTATATTTACTCAATACCATATAAGAAAATCTATGCTAAACAATTACGGTTTACACACAGGTTTCTTCCAAGCTAAGATCGATCTCGAATCAATACCCCCTTTTGCCTATCATCAATCTGATCATTTAAGGTCTTTTTCCCATCGATTTCTTCACAGTCTAACACAAAAATTTATATACTTATTAGACAACATTCAAGTACTCAATGAATTTCTTATAAACACTGATTAGTATACACAGTCACACAACTTAATAATCTCACAATGCATGGATAAATTGGACAGTTTTAGCATAATTAAGTTAACTTAACAGCCTTAGACCCTTCCTAATCCTTTTTAACATATCCTTAACTCATCACACTTTCCTTATATCATGTATGATCCTATGTAAAACATTTTGGTCTAATATTTAGACTCTAACAGTCCCGAATTCACTATTAAAACAGGGCAGCTCCAATTTTAGCTAAAATGTACATATTTGAGTTCGAATTGATCATTTAACACTACCAAACATGCGTGTGCATTCTGTTTACAATAGACACCAATCGAGCTATCATTCCAATCCAATTAGATAATTAAGGGGATGAATTTTAATCAGATTTCTCCTAAGGACGAATCCCAATTCTTTCAAACAGCTTGCAACAACTAGGTGACCACAATTTCACATTTGGTTCAATCATATTCTGAAATTTCAAGAACATCTTACATATAACTCTAACCTCACAATTCTAATGGCACCATTCATGCTTATAATCTAAACTACTCATTTAAAAGGTGAATTTGTTTAAATCATATCCTAATTGAACATTCAAAATACCAAGCTTTCACAATGCAAGATTTCGAACTAGCATCCAACAACAAAACAATTTATAACTACGTAACAATCAAACAACAATTCTTGAGGAGAAGGATATCATTTACCTTCTCTACATTTGCAAGATAAGATTGAATTCGACTATAATCTATTATTCAAAACCGATCCTTGTTATAGGCAAAGTTCTCCCTTCCTAACTCTCTCTCTCTCTCTCTCTAATTTTCGATGTAAACAAGAATAAAGATGAAGGCTATCATTTGTTTGTTTCAAATAGCCGATTCAATTGAGGGGAGGAAGACATGTGGATTGTCCACAAAGTCTTCAAAAGTTGGCATGCAATACTTAAGTTTTGGAACTTAAGTTTTTAGTCTAATTTACAATTGGACCTTTAAAATCTTCATTCTTTGATTAAGACCCAAAATCCTTTATTCTAATAGTTTAATCTCCCAAATTAACTACAGTTCGATTTAAAAACAATACATCCTCCTAAGCCATGTTATGGGATATCACAACATCAAGTGGCAAAAATTACATAAACACAACAATCAAATCAGTTCAAGCAAATTTTTGGTCTTTTTGGGACTCAAAAGGGTCAAGGAAGGCTTGTTAAACCTAACTCTCTCCTAAGGGTCCAAAAACATTCTTTATCTAATGGTTTGGTAAATATATCCGCTAATTGGTTCAAGGTGTCGACATACTCTAGAACTACATCATTTTTCAAGACATGATCTCTAATGAAATGATGCCTTATTTCTATGTGCTTGGTTCTAGAGTGTTGGATGGGATTCTTAGTGAGACAAATGACACTAGTATTGTCACACTTAAGGGGTATGGCATCTACTTCAACACCATAGTCTAAGAGTTGTTGCTTTATCCAAAGGAATTGAGCACAACAACTCCCTAAGGATATGTTGTAATATCCCTAAACCGAGCCTATAAATTGTTACCATTAATTAAACTTATTAGCTAGTTAAATTATGTCCTAATCGAATGGAAGAAGGGAGCTAATTGTGAGAATTAAAAAGAATAATACTCAATTATAGAGACTAAACGTGTGCTTAGTTGGGCCGAATTGTGAGATTAAGAAATGAAAGAGCTTAATTAAGATGACCTTAAAGTATAGTAAGCAAACTTGTAGCTTGCATGGTAAATTAAACTCCAATTAGGGGTCTTGAAGGTGGCATCTTGTGAGAATGCCACATGGATTTCCCTTAGAAGAATAACAAACAAATATTGTCATCCTCTTCATTCCTTCTCCTACCGAAACTAGACACCATTGAGAGAGAAAAGAGAGAAAATGCAAGCTTAATCAATGTGGGGATTGTGGTAGAGCTTTGAAATTGTGTCCAACCTTAAGTTAATGTTTAGTGTTCATGAATTTCCTCTTTGATTTTGTGATTCTAACAACTTGTTTTGCTTGAGAAATGTTAGATTGATTGCTGGAAATTAGGAATTGATTAAGAGTCTTGTATGTGTTCTTATATTGAACCGATTGGTACATAAGTCTAGTGAAAACATATTAGAATCGAATGGCCTTTGAAATTGATGTTTTCATTAACCAAATTGATGGTGAAATGTTACATTGGTTGCTGGAAAAACTTAGATGATAATTGGAATTGATGATTGATATGTAAATTGAGATTCTTGTTGCTGGAAATTCTATTGAGATGATGTTTTAATGAACCAATTCGAAAATATTGCTTAATTGCCATGTTTTCACATGTTTGATACATAATTGGACTGACTTAGACATGTATGAGTGAGTATATATGTTGACCAATCATGTTAGAATCCTTGTCTAAGTGACTAATGAAGCTAGAATTTAGCTTATGGAAATCTGTCCAAAAAACTCTATTTCGGGCAGTAAGTTTAAAAATATGTAGAAAATCACATAGATCAAATTAGGGAATAAATATTATATGTACAGAATCATGAGTATGTCTAGTTTCGTATGCAACAAACGGAATCGAATTCCGAAATATAAAACATTTTGTAGAGATTAATCTCTAAGGATAGTGCAAACTGTCTAGAGGCATAATTTGGTGCGACTTAGGACTAAAAATTGTATTAATTCACAATGAATAAAAATTCAAGGCCTATATGGTTAGAAATATAATTAAGTTAGCTTTCTAACGGTGTAAACGGTTCGAAATTCTGACGTATGGAATGAAAGATATGAACATTTAAGCAAGTAATGCACATGCTGCCTGGCAGCAGCAGTCAAGATGTTGAATTGAATGCTTGCATGTATGGAGTCATATAATGACTTAAATGGTTGCTGAATTCTACCTAATACACTATGCATTATATGTAATGATAGATCAAGTGGAAATTGAGGGAAAAGGAGCTCACATAGATCAACAAGCTAGTAGAGGGAAAGGGATTTCGATCCGAGAACGTCAATAGCTCAGAAAATTCATGTGAGTGTAGTTTAAAGTTTGGAGAGGGCGGTAACCTCTCCAAGTCCATTTCTGATTTGAATTACTTATTGATTCTTAGTGTAAATTGTGTAATGCACTTGTTATTGAGCATTAGCAAGGTAAGTGCCCTTTTGAGAAGTTTTGAGTGGTTACTTGATTGAGAAAGCATGCTTGGAATATAATTGATTGCCATGATATGCTTCTTGTTTAATTGAAATCTATCGAAATGAAGCATGCTTGTTATAAATTAGAAGTAACTCAATTCATTGTTTAATGACATATTGATTGACATTCCCTCATTGACTATTGGAATATTGATTACTTGACTATTGATATTGGAATTGGCATTAAACCCTATTCGAAAAAGGGCTATTGGCACTAAATGTGCATATTGATTCAAACAATATATTGAATTGGTTAAAATGATATTATTGTAAGCCTTGGTCTCGAATTGGTCATAGATATAGTTCGCATGCCATAGAGTCCATAGAGCTCAGTGTCGGGGTGGACTACGGTCCGGGACATTTGTCCTTATTTGGCGACAGTATGGGGGATTATTGACCGGTACTTGTACCATATTGATTATTGTTTTTGGCGACAGTTTGGTTAGGGACTTGAGTATCTAGACTGAGTAATCGATTCTCAAGGCTATACTTAAAATGAAAGACATACACCACATCTATTGTACTTTTTATTATGCAATTGATGATTGATACATGCTTATAGTATATACCTCACATTGGTTATGATTAAAATTGCACATATGGTTATTGTTTTATTGATTGCTCGAATGGTTCCTTATTGATGGGGGAACCATACCATCTATTAGATGGTTCGTAGTTGAGACTTGTTTGTATGGTTGCTTGCATTCTTTGAACTCACTCACTAAGATTTGCTTATAAGTCTCCTTGCTACGATACATGTTAATATTGGATCCTATCTCAAAGTCAAGGCTCACTCAAGTCACATTTTGCTTGAAAAGTATATATTCAATTTGTTATAGCACTCCTAGGATGGTGGCACCTAAGGCTTGTAAATGTATTATTATCTAGTATGGTTTGTATAACTTAACTTAAATTAGGACCCTTAAGGTGTAATGTTTGCATTTTGAGCATGTATGCGCATAGTTTGACTATTATGCTTGATGATTAGAAATTGAACCTTGACTATCTCATGTGCTTGCTATGCTCCCAATCCAACATAGTGTAAGATGACTAAAATTCAATAGGTATAATGGTAATTCTCCTAAATATGCATAAAGCTTATTGGTCACCTTAGGTTCTAGTTGAAATGTTCATATAACATTGAAAGCATGCATAATTGATCATATCCTTCCAAACATGGTTTGATAACCACTTAAGTGTAAGCTAATGACTTAATATGAGTATGTTGAATTCGAATGCATCATCCCTCTTCCCTATTCGATTGACTTACTTGCTTAGCAAGTAAGTTTGAAACTTATTACTTGATAAATAAGTAAACTTGAATCTCATTGAACTTGCTTGTCCTAATCGAATTGTTCCCGTTGGTACCTATATGTATTGTGTAGTAACATGCCTAATCCTACTAAGGGGGTTTGGGTATGTTACATATGTACTCCGCTTTGGTGGTAGATAAGGCTACGCTATTTTGTTTCTTATAGAACCAAGATACGAGCATACTACCTAGAAATTGGCATGTTCCGGAGGTACTTTTCCTATCTATCTTACATCCCCATAATCCACATCCGAATAAGCATGAAGGTTGAAGGATGAGTCTCTATGATACCAAAGACCTAAACTAGTTGTATCTCTAAGGTATCTAAAGATTCTCTTAATGGCTACTAGGTGCAATTCTCTAAGGCTAGCTTGAAACCTAGCACACAAGCAAACACTAAACATGATATCGGGTCTACTTGCGATAAGGTAAAGCTTAGAATCGACACACTTACCTCCTTCATCTTTGTCAAGCTTAATAGATGAGCTCATTGGAGTGGCTTGAGGCTTTACGTTCTCCAAGCCAAACTTTTTGAGCATATCCTTGATGTACTTGGCTTGATTGATGAAGGTACCATCCTTTCTTTGCTTGATTTGGAGCCCCAAGAAAAATGAGAGCTCCCCCATCATGCTCATCTCAAACTCACCCTGCATTAGTTTAGAAAATTCTTGGCAATAAAACTCATTAGTAGAACCAAAGATAATATCATCAACATAAATTTGAACTACCAAGATGTCATTTCCATATCTTTTAACGAAAAGTGTAGTATCCACCTTACCTTTTTCAAAACCTTTTTCAATTTAAAAAATTGAAAGCCTTTCATACCAAGATCTAAGACCTTGTTTTAAACCATATAAGGCTTTAGTTAATTTAAAAACATGGTTTGGAAAATTTGGATCTTCAAAACCTGGTGGTTGTTCAATATACACTTCTTTGTTAATAAAACCATTTAAAAATGCACTTTTAACATCCATTTGAAAAAGCTTGAAATCATGAAAGCATGCAAATGCAAGAAGCATCCTAATAGCTTCCATCCTAGCTACGGGTGCATAAGTTTCATCGAAATCTATTCCCTCTTCTTGAGGTAGCCTTGAGCAACAAGTCTAGCCTTTTTTCTCACTATGTTACCACTCTCATCTAGTTTGTTTCTAAAGACCCATTTAGATCCTATAGTAGATTGATTACTAGGCCTATCAACTAATGTCCAAACTTTACTCCTCTCAAATTGATTTAATTCTTCTTGCATAGCCAATATCCAAAAATCATCTTTTAATTCTTATTTGATATTTTTAGGCTCAATGCATGAAATGAATGCTACATGGTTCGTTAATCTAAGAGAGGATCGAGTGGTTACCCCCTTGGATGGATCACCCAAGATTTCATCACCTTTGACATAGTTGAGTTCCCTTGGGTAGCTCACTTCCTTTTCCTCAATGGTCATGTCCTTTAGAGCTTCAATGGAAGGATCTTGTGCTTCTTCCTTGGTTGGAACCTCTCCCACCCTTGATGATTTCCCACCATCAATGGTTTCAATGATCCCTACATCATCATCATCACAAGAATCCTTCCTCAGAAGGAGGTTATCATCGAAAACCACGTGTATTGACTCTTCTACAACTAAGGTTCTTTTGTTAAAGACTCGATAGGCTTTTGAATTTAAAGAATAACCAAGAAAAATTGCTTCATCACTTTTTACATCAAATTTACCCAAGTTATCTTTTCCGTTGTTTAAAACAAAACACTTACATCCAAAAGGATGAAAATAACTAATGTTAGGCTTCTTTGATTTTAAAATCTCATAAGGAGTTTTCCTTAAAATAGGCCTAATTATCACTCGATTTATAATATAACATGTCGTGTTTGTGGCTTCCGCCCAAAAATACTTAGGTAAGTTATTTCCACAAAGCATAGTTCTAGCCATTTCTTCTAAAGATCAGTTTTTCCTCTCAACTACCTCATTTTGTTAAGGAGTGCGAGGTGCGAAAAAATTGTGGCTAATACCATTTGAGTTAAAAAAATCATCAAAACCTAGATTTTGAAATTCGGTTCCATGGTCACTTCTAATATGACAAATATTTTGACCAAGATCATTTTGAGTGATTTTTGAAAACGTGATGAATTTTTCTAAAGCCTCATCTTTAGTGCTTAAAAAGAGAACCCAAGTGTATCTAGAAAAGTCATCAACAAGAACATATGCATATGATTTTCCACCCAAGCTAGTTGTCCTAATAGGCCCAAAGATATCCATATGGATCAATTGTAATACCCTACTAGTTGAAACATTATTAATGGATTTAAATGAGGTTCGTTTTTGTTTACCCTTAGCATAAGCATCTCAAATTTTATCTAATGCGAATTTTAGCTTAGGTAAACCTCTAACTAGATTTTGGGAAACTAATTTCTCTAAAACACTTATTGATACGAGCATGAGAGGGGTCAAAATAATCATCTTGGAAAAGAAGTTGAAATTGCTTTGCAAGTCAGAAACATCAGTCAACTTGCAAAGCATTTTTGGATGGGATCCAGGCATTTATGGGTCAACATGTCTTCTTAAAACTTGTCCGGCTGCAAATTAGCTTTCGAACGCATCTTGAAATGCCTCAATCGGACATATGGATCTCAAGATACGTCTATTTTAGTGAAGACAGTACATGCAGAAATTCCTATACGGGATTAATACGAGATTTTTGGATAATTACGAATTTTCAAGATTTTATTTGATTATTTGTAATTTAAATCAATATAGGATTCTGTAATATCTATCAGGATCAGATTTATTTAATTAGGATTTTATTTTTAGCATTTATTTATTATTAGAAGTTACTTATCTAATTAGGAGATTATATTTTAACATTTATTTATTGCATTTAATTCCTAAGTTTAGTAGGATTAGAACTTCTCCATGGCCTATATAAAGGAGGCTTCACCCACATTGTAATTGAGATTTGAATGATTAAATAAAATTGTCTTTTGAGTTCCAACTTGCAATAACATTATCTTGTGTTTTAGAAGCAAATCGATTTTCAAGTTCTCCGGGATTTGTTGTTGAGGATCTTCACACTCCTACTTGCCCACACAAAAGCGTTTGGGAGGGTGGGTTAGAGCCGCTTGAGAATGCTTGCTTAGATAATTGCATCTAAGAGGGTGCCGAGGACAACTATCAATTCATCACGCATCTCTACATATTCAAGCTTCCTCCATTGACGCCACCTCCATAAGCAAATATGAATTTTTAGATTTGTTATTTATTTTGGTTTGTTTTTCTCTTTATTCGAATTTGTGCTACTCTATCACTTATGCTAGCATGCCCTAGTTTCCTCTGCCACAACTATGCATCATTTTCATCATTAGCAACCAAACATGCATGGGATGAATGTATGTCATCTAGATACACCATGTAAACGTTACCTATGCGATGACCAATGAGCATTATTTCATTTGTTTTAATGTTCACAATTTTACACCCATTAACATCAAAATGAACATTAAAACCCTTGTCACACAATTGACTAATGCTCAACAAATTATGCTTAAGACCATTGACAAACAAGACATCTTCAATAAGAATAGAGAGAGATTACTAATAGAGCCAATACCCTCAATGTGGCCTTTGGAGTTCTCACCAAAATTCACCACTCCACCACTCTTTGGCTTGAGCTTCATGAATCTACTCTTGTCGCCGGTCATATGTCTTGAGCATCCACTATCAAGGTACCAATAGTTTTGACTTGAAGCTTTAGCCTTGTAGCAATGCTCCCCCTACAAACAAACATTAGTTCTTAATTTTTGGTACCCAAACCATTTTGGGTTCGTGTGAGTTAGCTCCCAAGTACTTGATTCCCTTAGGAATCCAAGAAGAAATAGCATGAATATTGTTAGAAGTTACAAGTTCCTTAGGAACCCATACACTCCTAATTCTTTTACCTCTAGGATGCTTATGAGAGCTTCTTTGTTTGTAGTTAAAAATGTTTCTTTTTACATAGTTGGCTTTGGAAGATTCACCCTTTTCAAAACTAGAAGAACCAACTTTTAAAGAAACTTTAAGCTCATTGAGTTCATTCACCACTTTGTGGTGTTCATCATGAAATTGAGAAAGAAGATTGTTTAAACCAACATTTTCATTTTGAAAATATTTTAAATCAACTTTTAAAACCAAAATCTTCTTTTTAAAATCCGAATTGGTATTGGATAAAGAATCATTTTTTTAAATCGGAAATCAATTTTTTGTTTTCCAAAACTGATTTTTTATATTTTCCACTAATTCATCATAAACCTCTTGTAGCTCATCATAAGCATCTTGAAGCTCATCAAATGTAAAATCAAAGTTAGATGAGTGGAGGTTTACCTTAGGATCGTCATAAATGGCCATGAGGAAAAGATTTGCTACTTCGTTCTCTTCTCCATCGGATGATGATTCCTTATCGCTCCAAGTAGCAACATGGGCCTTCATCTTTTTCTTCTTATCGAACCCCTTCTTCTTGAGTTGAGGGCAATCTGATCGAATGTAGCCTGGTTTCTTGCACTCATACCATATGAGTTGATCATTCTCTTCTTCTTTGCTTTTGTTCTTGAAGTCTCTTCTTCTTTGGAATTTCCTTCCCCGATTGGACTTCATGAACCGAGAGAATCTTTTGGCTATCATAGCCAATTCTTCAAATTCATCTTCTTCACTTGAGTTGCTCTCCTCTTGTAGTAGAGAGGCTTTGAGAGCAATCCCTTGCTTCTTCTTCTCCACCTCATGCTTCTCTACTATTTTCTCTTCTATTTTCTTCTCTTCTTCTCTTCCTTACTTCATGTTCTCATGAGTAAGAAGAGATCCTACTAACTCATCGAGCTTTAATGTCTTCAAATTCTTTGCCTCAATGATTGCGGTTCTTTTCCCATCCCATGATTCGGGAAGAGAGTAGAGTAGCTTCCGGACAAGCTTGTCTTTGGGAATGATTTCACCAAATCCCTTGAGACCATTTACTATAACCGATAACCGGTCGAACATTTTGGAGATGCTCTTATCCAGCTCTATCTTGAAGTTCTTATAGCTTAAGTTGAGGATCCCGATCTTGGTTTCCTTCACATCATTAGTGTCATCGTAAGTGATCTCTAACTTGTCCCACACCTCTTTTCCACTTGTGCATGATGACATTTTGGCATACATGTCGGGACCGAGTGCACAAAACAAAATATGTAGGGCCTTGTCGTTGATTTGGAGTCTTCTTCGATCTTTATCGGTCATTTACACCCTTGTCTTCGGAACAAGTCTCCCTTCATCGTCTCTCTTCATAGGAATTGCCGGTACGTCTTCCACTACATCCCAAAGGACATAGTCGGTAGATTTGATGAAGAGTCTCATCTGGTTCTTCCAATAGGGATTGTTATCCCTATTGAAGTATGGTGGCTTGGTGATCGATTGTGACTCGAACAAGTTTGGCCCGGAGGTAGATGCCATGGCTTTGAATAAATGAATGATCAACACTCTTCAAGGATCGCCTCTTATGGATGTGAAGCCTTCAAAGAGTTTGGCTCTAATACCAATTGTTGAGTGGATTAAAAGAATGGAAAATGGCCAAGAGGGGGTGAATTGGCTTTTTAAATTTGGAGGGAGCAAATTGGAAAATGAAAGAATAAGGACAAGGAAAATTATAATAGTTCAATCTTCTAACAAGCTCTACATCCACTACCTTAGCTCCTACTAAGAATTTTCAACAATCTCCACTAGATGTCCTTCCCCTTTTCCAGGCTTAGGAGATAACCTTTACAATCGATTAATCTTTCTACCCAAAGATTAACCCAAAAGACTCTCCTTACAAAGAAGTTTTTGAAAAATAAAATATCTCTCTCTCAAGACTGAATATTGCCCAATTTACAATCAAACACTCCCCAAACTTGAAATAAAGATTTACAATGAAGATTACAAATAAGTTGGGTACAAGGATTTGACTCGATAAAGCACAATGGTTTGGATAGTTGCTTGAATGTTGCAAGTAGGTCCAATAGTTGTTGCTGGTACTTTGGTGACTTACTTTTATACCCTTGCATTGAATTCTAGCTGTTTGGGTGGTTAAGATCATTAATCTAGCCGTTGGGCTGCATTTTTGGCGCAATAAATGCTCTTCAACTACCCAGCGTATCGGTACCCTTGTGACCGTATTGTTACATGTCTTAAAGAAGAAAGAGCCATTGTGACTGAAAAACCAGGGGTGTATCGATACGCAGGAAGGCGTATCGGTACGGTTCAAGTGTAAATCAGGAGGCGTATCGATACTCATATACCGTATCGATACGGATTTTGCTTACTGGAATCCTTGGTTGGATTTTAACAAAAAGTGTATTGGTATGCCTATGGGAGCATATCGATACGGTTAACGGTCATTTAAAATTTTGTGATTCCAATAACTGACAAGCAACGGTCGAAACCATTAAATGCAAAGATTTATCAAACATAATCAAATCGTATTGATACGGTGACCAACCATATCGATACGCTATAGCCTTTGAATATATTTCTTTATAAAACTATATCGATACAGATATAATAGTATCGATAAGCTATAGTTTGAAAACTTGCCCAGATGAATATCGTATCGATACGGTGTTAACCGTATCGATACACTTTTATCGATTAGAATTCCAGTGAAGGAAAACCGTATTAATACACTTAACGCCTGGGCGTAGAGTTAAATTTTGGCTTGAAAATACTTAGAAAAATTTGAACACTTGAAATATTTTTGACTTGAAGGTTCTTTTGGTTCAAAGGCTTGTCAATTAAGTGAGTCTTTCAAATACTTAAGAATTTATTTGTATATGCAAATAAGCCCTTATACAATTTGTTATATCAAAATCAATATAGGTTTTACAAGGTGTTTAATGCTCGGCCAGGTAGTCGTTGGACCTTTTACACATCAGCCCTAGGATTCAAATTTTGTATAAGATGATCACATCCCTTATCCTTTGTGCATTTTTAATTCAAATTTCAAGTCTTATCCTAGGCGTCCCGTGCTTGCCTATATAAAGAGGATCGATCATTGATCCAAGGACAATTGGGACGATCAGATTGAAAGGAAGGCTGCATCGAGGAGCAATGTGATTCGACCAGCTTCACCGAAAGCTTGGAGCCATTAAAGGGCTACATCGACGGACCCCCTTCTAGCCCCTTCACTTTGTTTTAGTTATTTTTATTTTTAATGATGATGATGTTGAGATACGATGAAAGTTTTTGGATGGATACCCCCACCATGAACTAAAATTTTACAGTTGGTGGAGGATGTTTGCATTTAATGCTGGTTTTATGTTTATTTTTTAATAAATCAAATGCATTGGCATTGTTTCCCTATCTGGCATGTTCTTCAGTTTTTATTAAATTCTTTGCCAAGCGACCGTTGGCAATGTTTGCTTATTGCACCTTAATATCTTAACAGACTCGAGGGGCAACAATCGTTGCCAGGTACTAAGGAGAGAAGGTTCAAAAGAAGATGTTCAAGTATATGAGCTTACTTCTGAAATGAATCTACCCCTTAGGAGTATAGATTGGAACTTAATCAAATTAATTAATGAAAAACTTCACTATAGACATATAGGGGTTTAACATGTGGGCATTGCCATCGATAGAGGATAGTTACACTCACAATACTCCTAGCCAATCACTTGTCTTGTATCCAAATCTCTTTGCCTCTTGCTTTGGGATGTCCACTCTTTTCTTCCTCTTCCACAACTTGTTGCCCTTGATCTAGCAAGCATAACACATGCAATTCATCAAAACATGCACATAATGTCACACATATATAGTAGCAATGTTACCACATTTGTACCTAACATTTAGCTACTATTTTATGCTTTCTTTTAAACATTTCTTACTTGTTCATCTTTATATTGTTATTACCTCATTTTAGGACATAACTGGACAGATTACAATGTCCCAAAACTGTTTTGGAAGAATTTTGCTTCTAGGTGCAAAAACAGTCCCAAACTGTCCAGGACGCTACTGCCTGGCAGTTTGCACACTGACCCTTTAAATGGTCATATCTTTTAATCCGTACATCGGAATTTCGATTAATTTACACCGTTAGAAAGCTTGCATTTTACAGTTTATTGTTCAAAGACAGTGCATTTACACTGTCTGAACAATTTGCACTGTCCAGCAATTTCTATTTACAGTTTCCAGCATAGGACCCAGGTTTCAATTCTGTTTGTTCCTAATGAAAGTAGACATACTAAGGATCATGTCACTAAAATTTCAGCCCTGAATTTTATCTATACAAATTTTGGTGAATTTTCAAAGTTACTGCCCAAAACAGAGCAATTCTGGGCATATTGCACCTATTCACATTTTAATTCCTTAAATTCATTTTAACCAATGTTTTGGCCCTAGAATACATTCATGATCATGTTCATACATGTCTTGGCTATCATAATTCACCTAAAAATGTTCTCAAAATAGGGCATAGTCATGTTAATCCTAGTTTAATCCATTTGATCACAAGTACACATCAATTCATCAACTAGGCAGTCCATTACCTAATTTAACTAGTTTAATTAGGTGTAGTCACATTTTCCAGCAAGTTACCTATTCAATTCAATCTTCTTTTTACCTAGCAACATGTTCAAAATAGAGCTCTAAGTTCATTTATCATGCTTACACAATTTCTCAATCAAAACAGTCCCTAACAAGACTGTTTTCTATCATGTTCATGTTTCCCAGATTTTCCAGCATTGGTTACTAACAATTTAGCTTGTTCAACACCTTAATTACATTATCTAATCATGATCATATTCAATTCATTAGTTCCATAGCTCAATTACATGTTCAAACAATTCAATTCTTACAACATCTAATTTCAAATTTCCATCAACCTAATTTTGTTACACCATCACTTACACATAAATTCCACTCTAAATCAAGTTATCCATACTGTATACAAGTTCAATTTCATCATTCTCTTCATTTCAAACAACCTAACAACTCAACGAAGCATTATACATCATCTAAATCAGAATTTCAAGCATGAATCAGTTTGGACAACATGAATTTACCTTAGTAATGCTGCCACCAAGTTGAATTTAGCTCAATTTCAACTTTAACACCATAAACCCAAGCTTTCTCTCACAAGAATCCTCTCTCCCTAATTTCTTCTTCAATTTCGGCCAAACTAAGGAGAATGAAGAAGATGATGGCTATGTTCAATCCAAGTTAATGGATTTATGAAATGTCTAAAATGTTCCTTAATTAATCCTTATTCTTAACTTAATCAAGGGCATTAGGGGAAATGAGAAATTTAGCATGCAATCATCATATTTCTCCTTTAGTTCAATTTAGTCACTTTACATTGATCACTTATTTCATTCATTCTTCTATTTAAGTCCTTTAATTTGGCATTCATATTTGTTAATTATTCAATTCAACCCTTAATTGACTTTACTTAATTCAAGATGATTTAACTATTTAGGAATTCTAAATAGTGGTAACATTCTAAGCCCTATTTAGGGGTGTAACAGTATCTTATTTCATAAGTAACCATACTTTGTTGCTTAATCAATGTCTTATAACAAACATCACTTTGCAAAACATTAAACAAGGATCAATTACTTTGCAAAACCAACTTATTAACATTATAAAACATCAAAATCATGATTAAAACCAATCAAGAACTTAGCAAAACAAATCCAATAAAAAAATCACATGATCTCAACAAATAAACCTTGATTTAACCAATTTCTATTATTAAATCATTAAAACTCATTAGAAAACATTAAACAAGGATCAATTACTTGGGAATTTCAGTAAAGAACCTTTCCTTATAGGAAAAGAACAAACCTTACCTCCAATGAGTGAATTTCCTCTCAATTGCATGTTTTACTCTTGAAAACAAAGGAAAACAATGAGATTTTGGAAAAGAAGAATGAAGAATCCATTGGAAATCAAAAGTATAAGAAATCAAGATCATTACCTGAAATCTTTGATGAAAAAAAGAGTGTTTAGCTGAAGAGATTTTGAGAAAAAAATTTGAGAGCAAAAGTTACGTCAAAAGTGGTTTAAGGAAATAACTACCTTCTTTTATTAAATCTCCTTTTAATTCATTAATTAAAACTCTTTAAAATCAATCCTAATTGAGAGGAAAATCTGATAAAAACATTTGGTAAACTGTCTCCTTAAATATTCTAAGATTTGACCCTTTTTCAAAATAGTCACTAAAAATAGTTTTCATTCTTTACATTTTGGTCACTAACCCAAATGTAAAATTTCTAAAACCCATTTTCCGAAATTGATTTCACCAAATATATCCATATACTAAATAATGATTTTAGGATATTTTCCCATATTTTTATCTCACTTAAAAATATTTATTTTAACCCGAATCTGATTTGAATCTCTAATCCCGGTCTATCAGACTGTCTAATCAACCTAGCGAACTCCTAGGCCTAAAACCGGGGCGTTACACTACCACACTAAGAATTTCATAAATTCACTAAATTTATCTTTCCTTTGAGAACAAGGACTAATCTTACAACACCCACCAAGATTTATACCCAAAATCTTGTGATACATTTCCCCAAAGATAGTTACAAATAAACAAACTTTAGAAACCTCACTAGGTAGATATTTACAATCAATGAAAGTTCTCTCACACCCAAAACACTTGAATCAAAAGAATAGCAAATAAACTCTTCAAGTGTTCTTACAAGAGTGATACAATAAAGCTAAGAAACTTTCAATAATGGATTGAATGTTTTGAATTTGTTGTCTTGTACTTAAATATGCTTTGGAAACTTGCTTTTATATATTCTCATTGATTTCTTATTGTTAGAGTGGTTAGAGACTTAATTATAGCCGTTGGGAGGTTTTTTCTTGCATTAAATGTACTTTGGCAACTATCAGTATTGATACTCAAGTAAACATATCTATACTTGTTCAAAATAGAAAAAGCTGTTGTGAAATACATGGCGTATCGATACTCATACATCGAGTATCAGTGTAGGACATATTGTATCGGTATTGAAGGTCGTACCGGTACTGAGTTGACTCTTCATTGGTACAAGGATCAATACCATCACTAGTTGAGCATTCTATTTTTCAAGTTAAAAATGTTGTACTGGTACGCATAGGAGTCGTACCGGTACTCTATGCCCATAATAGCATTTTTTAGTACAGTAAGCTTGAAAATGTTTTTGGAATCATTTCAAATGACTTAGAAATATTTTGGTTCTTAAAACAAGTCATTTTTGATCAAATGTTAGTAAACTTAATTTTTGTAAGTTATTTCAGTTTACTTAAAAGGTTTATTTAGAAACAATTTAAATGTTAAAACTTTTGTTGTATCAAAATCAAAATCTCTGTTGTATCATTTTAAATTACTCTCGACGTCCCGGTTAAACTATCACATGTTGACTTTTCATGGAATTTAGGAAGAAAAAATTTTGGTAAAAGATGCGATGTAAAAAAATTCAAATGAAAAAACCTTCAAAATTCTCCCAAGTGCTCTCTCAAGCTCACTCAACCTCGTCTCTCTGCCCAGAAATAGGCCGCCATAGTTTGCCGTGCGTCGCAGCAGACGGCCGCTGCCATCCACAGTGGCTGAAAACTCAGAAGGGACTACTTTTTCGACTCTCCTCAATGCACTGAGTTCGAATCCGAGGTCAGGTTTTCGAACAAACACTCCAGATAAGTGAGAACACCAAAAAGAGAAATAAGAGGGCGAGAGTGAGAACAGGGACGAAGGGTATAAACGTTGTTCATTGCCAATATACCGGATCAACTCCATTGGCAATGAGTATGGCAGGTCTTTGATAGACATGGGGTTGTTGTCGATGTCTTCGTCGTAAGGAAGAGAGCGCGAAATGGTACCAGATTTGGATTCGTTCGAATGGGTTCTAGAGAGAATGTTGATCGGGTAATCGAGAGATTCAACGGTTTTTGGTTATATGGATCTAAAATCAGGGTGACGATGGCACAAAAAGAGACGTGGGAAATGTATTCTTTTTGAAAGATCCTTTGCAATATGTTTTGAACAAGCTGGTGGATTATTTCCTCCACTTGTACTGATGATGGTCGGGATAATTCCATGACCTGACAACAAAAATTATATGTACTGAGAAGATTTCCGGGTTTCATGTCGGATCAAACTAAGATAATTCAATTTCAGAACAAGATAATCTAATAAAAACACTTTTTCAGTCATTACGATGTTGCCATCCAAGGATCTTAAATACTCTAACAAATCATTTCCTGTTTTCTTCACATTCTATTTGCACATTTTCTTTCTTTTGTGCATTCAGTTCCTGTAACAAAATAGAACAACTAGAAATTAGCTTATATAGAGGTAATATACAAAAAAAAAGTATATTATCAACTACGAAAAATAGCAAAATAAAGAATTAATGTGCTTTTGGCCCAAACAGACAGTATATATAAGTATGTACCAAACTATTGACAATGTATTAAGTACTACAATCCACCAAATGAGGAAGGATGGATTCTTGTCGGTAACCGTTAGCTTATGGAAAATTTCAGAAAACCACCATGACAATGATTAACATAAATATTCTTCTTTAACACATAACAAGGAAAAAAAGGGCAGTGTAAAATTGATTGTGGAAACATGATTGTCATAGACTTCGGAATATCAGACACAATACAAACACGACAATTATCAATGCAAATAGCACGACACCATTAGTTTCCGTGATCCACCAAATGGAGGAAGGGCAGATTCTTGTTGATCATCATTAAATAACTGTTAGCTTACGTCAGACTTTGGAAAACCAGAATCACAATGATCAATATAAAGATTTTTATTTGCATATGGTCATATACTAAGGAAAGAAATAGGTGGTATAAAATCGATTGTGAAAACATGATTGTTGCCAGACTTGGAAATATCAAACACAATACAAACACAACATAAGAAAAACAACTAAAATGCAACATAAAAGTGAAACAACAGGGGATATACAAATTTTTAGGTCTAATGGGCTTCAGCTTCAGCTTCAGTCGGGATGAAGGAATCAATCACTACAAATTCAATGAACAAACCAGAATTTAAATACCCAATATTATTTTTAGAAGCAAGAATATCTACAAATAACTTTTCTTAAGGAAATAATTACCTACAAATAGTTCATATAATCTATCAAACACCATTTCATTCATATAAAATCTAAAATCCTTACCTCCCCCGCTTCAGATAACTCCGCCTGCAATTTGTCAATATACTTCAAACCCTCTGGTGATAGATCTCCAAAAACCCTTGGTCTTATCTTTTCGAATTCCTGAAATCCATCACTTTGACTCGCGCCCTCCTCCATTTTCTCCTCAAACAACCCTCCCTGCCGCCGGCTAACAGCTTCCTCTGTCTCCTTCGCCGTCTCCTATACCGGTGTTGCTCTTTCCAGATTCCTCGACAATGAAACTCTATACTCCGCGTTCCACATCGTATAGCTAAAGAAAAAATAGTTTTTTTTCAGAGAAATGCAAAAAATTATAAAGAATTTCACTTTTTTGAGGTCGAAAATAAAATATGTTTACCCTGTGATGATAGAAGAGAAGAGGAGACGATGAAGAGGAGGTTTGGAGATGGAAACCGAAACGGAGAATTGATCCGATGGAAGAATCCCTAGCATAGTGGAGATAATCTGCTTCATCGATTCCTTAGCGGAATCAGAAACCCCCTTGGAAACAACGGAATTGTCGAGAGGCTCGATGTTCTTCAACATATTTGAAATGACTAGAAATCCACGATCTAAATGCGATTTCTGCGTTGATACGAAGTAGTCGTCGTAGACTCCGCCACTGTTTAAGCAGCTGACAGTTACGGCGGACAGAGGGCGGTTGCGGCGGTTAGGGAGGGAAGGAGTAAGAGAGGAAGGTGGGAGAGATTTCGGTGGCAAGGCGGAGATGCGAGAGAAGATGACGGCTCGAGCGGAGGAAGTGGTGGATGCCATCAGAGAGAGTTGAGAGCTTCAACAGCTCTCCTTTTTTATTACTTTAAATTTTCCCCGTTTTCTTACCCGAAGTTTCGGGCTGCTAACTGCTAAGCTTATTTTTTCTATTCTTAAAAGGGGAAAAACATTTATATATTTTTTTGTTTGGCTGACTGGAAATCGGGAGGTTGAGGATACGGCCGTAAATAAGAGGAGACATATAGTAAGTTATTTGAGTATAATTTAATTAAAATTTAAATTTTTATAAGTCGAGATAAATTATACGATAGTTAACTGAAAAGCATGATTAGGTTAGGATTTAATTTTGGGTCTTGGAGTTTGGTTTGAGATTTATGGTTAAGTTAGGTTAACAATGCCTTATAGGTTTGTGAGGAATAAGAGTTACCAAATTAGGTTTAGTTCGATCTTGAGCTCCAATTTTTATTTTCTAGTTCGATTCGTGCTTGGTAACTTTAAGCTCACAAGATTTTGAGTCGAGATCGAGCTTCAATCGAGTTCGAGTTTGATAATTTTAAGCTCGCGCCACCTTTTTAGTTTTTTTTTATTAAATAGAGATTACATTCTCATACCAAAATTCGAACTCATACAAGATGAGACAATATGAATATCCTTAGCTACAACCTCCCTTTTATTTTGAGTGAATAACACATTAATATTCATTCTTTTAATAATAATAATAATAAGGCTTAGGGGCTTGAGAAGCCATTGAACTTTTAAAAAAATCAATTAAGCCCTTAAATTTTTTTTGCACCCAATGTCACCCTCAAACCCAAAATATTAACCAATCCAACCTTTTGACTGACATATTCTGTCATTGATCGTTACGATGCTAACGTGAACTGTTCAATCAATTAAACCGTGAACTATTTAATATAAAAAGAATTCTTTTTTGACCAAGGAAGTGATCTCACTATAAAAAAATGTAATTTTATATTAAAAAAGATTAAATAAGCTCTCAAACTTTATAAAAAATCAATTAAACCGTCAAATTTTAAAGAAAATCAATTAAGCCCCTCTTCCACGTCATCATTTTTTTAACACGGACCGTCACGTTAATACTATAAACCATCATGTCAGCACCGTCACGTCAACGACAGATCAAAAGGTCAGATTGGTTAATTTTTTTGGTTTGAGGGTGACATTGAGTGCGAAAATACTTTAAGGGCTTAATTGATTTTTTTTTCAAAAGTTCAAGGGCTTTTCGAGCCCTTAAGCCTAATAATAATAATAATAATAATAATAATAATAATAATAATAATAATAATTTGTAAGATTATTGTAATTTGTATATTATACTGTGTTTATCACGTACATATGAGAATATATTAAGTGTATTTCTTATATAATTTTTATCTTTATTTAATTTTAATCTTCAATTGAATTATTGTTATATCAACCTAACGAGTGGTTTTAGTAGAAAAGATGGTGATATTCATTCTAGGAGATCCGGGCTCGAGCAGCTCTGTCTGTAAGGTTTGTGTGTCCTATCAAAGGGTTAAGAAAGTATGGACAAATATTATCTTGTAATCACCTTAAATTATTCAGAAAAAATTAAAATTTTAATAAATGGTATAATAATAGAGCTTTTATTTTCAATTTTATATAATATTTAAATAAAAAACTAATAAAAATTAAAAAATATATTTTTTATTAGTAATAAGTAATATTATTTATCATAATGGTAATAAATATTATTGTAATAATATTTTCCTTTTTCACATTTTATATAATCTTTAACTCAAACGACTATAAACCATGACTATAATTGTATGTCCTTTTGTTGGGTCTCTTTATATTTCATACTAATGATTTTATGTCATGTGTATTATTGATAAAATGTAAATAATTAATAAATTGATGAAAAATATCAATATATGTGACATAAGCTCATTACTTAAGAATTGAAAAAATTTGTGTACAAATCCTTCACTACACCACATAAGACTTTTTGTTAAATAAATTTTGATATAATAATAAATTTGACTCTCAATATTTGTATTTTATCAAATTAACTCCATTTTTTTATAAAACAAAACATCTTTCAACCAAAGCAACATGATTTAGTATTTATTATTTTGTAGTTTTATATTAGGTTTAAAATTAACTTAATAAGAAACTAAAATCATTTTGATATTGATTTAGTATATATATTTCTACTACATGTGTAGGTAACTTTTTGCTAACAAAGAGATCCACTAATTGGTCTAGTGGCTAAGAATATTTATATTGTCCCATCTTGTCTGGGTTTTAATCTCGGTATGAGAATGTAATACATATCTATTTAGTAAACTTTTTTTGCTAACAAAAAGTTTTTAGTTAACATTTTTAGAGTTAATTGTATGACTCGTCCCTAAACTATGATTTGTATTTAAATTGATCCTTAAATTTTTAAATGTTTTAATTTCATAACTAAACTACTTCTTTCATTCTAAATTGATCCTCAAACTTTTAAATGTTCCATTTTCATCCCCAAACTATGACCTTCATTCTAAATTGGTCCCCAAACTTTTTGAATGTTCCAATTTCACCCTCAAATTATCTTTTATACCACATCATATTATTACATAATATGCATCAGTGCTTCATGAGAATTAACAATTTTTATAACAGTTTTATTAACATAAGATATGATTTGCATATATTGATAATTTGGGGATGAATTTAGAATGTTCAAAAATTTTGAGGACCAATTTAGAATGGGAATCAAAGTTCAAGGATGAAACTAGAATGCTCAAGAGTTTGGGGACTGATTTAGAATCAAAGTTATAGTTTGGAACTAATTTAGAATGAGGGTTATAGTTTGGGAATGTGTGATGCAATTGACTTTATTTTTTATAGTCATCGGTATGTAATGCCATTAGATCGAGTACTAAAAAGATCCATTATTTATGGGAGGACTTCTCAACTTAGTTATTGCTGTTAAGGATGAAATTGAAATGTTTAAAAGTTTGGGGACTAATTTAGAATGAGAGTCATAGTTTGGGAATGTGTGATGCAATTGACTCTATTTTTATAGTCATTGGTATGTAATGCCATTAGATTGAGGACTAAAAAGATCCATTATTTATGGGATGACTTCTCAACTTTGTTATTGTTGTTAGGCTTAACTACAAAATAAGTGCCAAAACTATACCTCTTTGCTGCAATCGGTATCTAACGTTTTTGGCCGAAATATGTGTCTAACATTTATATTGTTACAATTTTGTCATATGTATTGCATGATTGTAAAAAAATACAATTTTGTCATAGGTACTTTACGGCCCGACTTGCAGGTGCCTGGTTATTTTGGGTACCCGATTTTCACGGGTCAAGACACGTGTCGACTTTTTTACTACCTAGAGATGCAGGTACCCAGTTATGAGCCCCCTAGATGCATTTATCATATACTATAAGGTCCAAAATTGACACCATCGTCAAGCCTCCCGCAATATAACCACAAAAGGGAGCTGTCAACTTTCACAAGATGAGATCCATATAAAGGATCAAACTAGAACTCATCATCTTTTTCCCCTTCTTCACCAACCACGACCACCATTGACTGTGACTTTGCGCCCGAATCAAAAGAGTGAACCACCTAAAAACTTCTAACCACCATTATTCCACTATGCTCACTAACAAAAGTTGAAAGTAAGTTTAATATTGAACCGTTAAAAAATTTCATCACAATTGATTAATATGTTACTACCTATATTCTATAAATTATGTCTCATGTTGACTTTTCATGTAGTTTTAGGAAGAAAATTGTTTTGTGAGATATTTGATGTCAAATAATTAAAATGGCAACATTTTCCTTAAAAAGTTAAATTTTGTTTTTTGTAGGAAAACTAAAAAAAAGGTAGAATAGAAAACGTAACTTGTAAAAGTTGTTGAAATTTTTAAAGTGTCATATTTTGATACACAAATTGTGTAAAAATTTTATCAATATAAACAAAAATCTAAAACATTGCCCTAACACCAAAATCCTAAATCTTGTATAAGATGGTAACCCAAAAAAGTTCGATGCAGTCATTTATTTACTAATTTTATGATAACAATAAAGAAATATGGAAAGCTGAATACCCAATTTCTTGACTCATGACTTTAGGACGTTTAATTTTTAGCTTGTCAAAGCCACCTTCGGTTTTTCAAACACCTTAACGAAGTCTTCATCAAAAAAAGTCTTTGAACAATTTAAAAAGTTCATTCCTAGACGTTAATAACATTCAATGCTAACATGGTGACATGGCAAAATAGGTTCTCAAATGTTTCATATAATTTCAAGCTCCCCTCAATACCGATATTTATTAGACTAAACTTCCCCATATTGTTGAAACATAAGTACCAATGTAAATTGCAATAATGCATGAGGATGAATAACTGCAAATATTTTGTCGTCAACTAATTAAAATTTAACATATCCTGAAACAAATTAACATTTTTTCTTTAACAGATTTGTCTTAAAATATTAGAGATAGTAATGTTCCCATAAAACTTTATTGAATTAGCATTGAACTCTGCAAATTATGACGTTGTGCCATTTTCCACTCGTTTTTTAGTACTCTACAATTAATAATGTTTGTTATTACTATCGAACACAATTTATCAACAAACAAATATTGCATAAACAATGTATAAGATGGTAACAAAAAACACACATGAAGATAATAAGGCATAAAGGCCCGACATTTAATTTTTTTCGTCGCCTCCTTGCGAGTCTCGAACAAGGACACCATATCAAGAATCTTGCCAATTTAAAAAACAATAATTACCACTTAGCAAAATAGGTTTCAAATGTTTCATATAATTTCAAGCCATGCACGATATTTATTAGACTAACCATATTGTTGAGCCATACACAATAAAAAACATATTCATTAGACTAACGTATCAATTTCTCTAATAGTGCAATAAATGTTGTCGAGTGTAATGACCACATAGTTGCATACAAACATTGTATTATAACTTTTATTTTACATTTCACAATATGAAAAAGTAAAGTTATAGAGTTGAAGGCTTACTTTTGCGCCAATGGGGTATTCCATAAATAATCACAGTAGGCCTATTCTTCTTCATGAATCCCTTCAAGTAGTGCAGCATACGGAACTTTGATTGACTCATCTTCAACCTTTCACAAGAAAGATATGATGATAACAATGACAATCATAAATTATGTAAACAAAAATAAAATCATAACCATTAAGGTACAACATTTAATTCTATGGCCTTAATAGCCAAAATTGTATTATTTCCAGAGTTCAATTCGATGGCCTTAAGGCACAATGTTCAATGCATATGGCAACCGCCATTTGCTATTATTACAGTACACGGTACATACAACCAACAGTTACCATTAAGAATGATAATTACACGGAATAATTATTCCCAATTAACTTTTCCAAACTTTATATAGTTGAATGTTTATCCTTTGCGAGTCGAGGGGATTTTTGACTAACCTGGCTGACAGCATAATTATCCTACAATGGAACATTACACTAGTCAAGCTCATAGGTACAAGAAAAAAACATATGAAAATGATCTTTAAATAAAGTTACCTTTTACCTTTTTCTTCATTGGTGTTGGACAGTCATAGTTTGTATCTAAAACTATGCAGTGTTCAGCTCCACCTTGGGGTGTTTTTAATTTGGAATGAGTAACATTTTCTGTTGTCTTTGTAGGAATACAGCTTTGACCATAATATCTCTGAGATGACGTATCCATAAACTTGCGAGAAGCAACCTTATTAATTTCATTCACAATATAAGCCCTACCATGTTCCATATTCCTTGACATCTTTCGTAAAGTACTTTTCATTTCGTCTCGTATTGCATTGACATCCTCATGAACATCGTCGATTTTAACTTCAAAATCTTTAATTTCAACTTCAAAATATTTTATTTTCACTTCAAAAATGTTCATTTTAACATCAATATTGTTCATCTTCTCTTCCAAGCTCTGCTTCAAGTAGGTCATGTCCGCCCGCACTTCTGCGACTTCTTCAGAAAGAATACTCAAATTCTCTCCTAACATCTTATCATCAACCCTCTTATACTATCTAATTTCTCTGCACCTTTTATTTGCTTCTCAATTCCCGTATTGACAACCTCTTTTAGCCCATTCACCTCAAACATTATTTGCTCTTCACCTCTAATTTGCTTCTCGTTTCCCCTATTTACAACCTCTTTTACCCCTTTCACCTCAAAAATTATTTCCTGAAGCATCTCCAAAATCATTTCCCTTGTTGCATTTCACAACATCATACTCCACAAAAGCAACCTTACAAATTAAATAAATATAAAAGATTCGTCTTTCATATAATAAATGATTAATACAATGACTCATAATGTATTACCTAACTTCTCTTCGAAGTTTTCCTGCCTTTGGCTGCTTCCATGACTTCTGTAGATTCCTTGAGTTTAGGTGCTTCAAAAGTTTCAAGTAATGGATGCTTCCAGGCAATAATCTTTACAGTGCAAAAAATTATAATTAACCATGATTGCAATTTGACATACTAGATGAATAATAATCTAGTAAATACCTTTGGTCTATTCAAAGCTCACTCGCTCTTCAAGTGGGCATAAACAGATACGACCTTTGACTACACCCAGTAAAGAATATGAACCTCACCACCATTAGAAGTTGCACTGACTATGCTATTAAATCCAAACCAATTATCGTACAGCCGAACCTGAATTTCATATCATTCACAACACAACATTAATATTAAAAAACCTAGTTTCACTGATTTCTCATAACGAATGGTAATTTAACTTTACCTCTAAGATTGCATTACACCCTTTTAGGTAAGCATGCCTTCTTGGCTTTTGTAAACAGTTTATTGCCTCAATAAGCGAATCGTAAACATACTTGGCCCAATTCACTTTACCCTATAAGCAATCATCGCACAACAATGTCAAAATATCTGCACATGGGCATATCTCAGCAGTAGGACACAGAATAATGTACACCACCATCCTTGCTTTCAAAGCATCGCCTTCAAAAGTACCATACACTATATCTCGCTTGATTTTTGCATAATTTAAAAATGTGCTGGGGTTATACTTTGCACCGAGTTATCTACCATTCTCCCTCGACAACACTTCATGAACATCAACACCCTCATTCTTCAGACCCAATATAGCTTCTACATCTTGTAATCACTAATTTTGTCTAGGGTATTAACCCGTTTTTTTATATTTTTAATAATGGGCTTATATGGGTTGTCGCTTAATTATTATCTATCTATATATGTGTGTGTATGTGGATGTTGTTAAAATCCAAAAGCTAAAAATATTACTATTAGTATATGTCTTATTAACTATATATATGTGTGTTTTGCTACTTGAAAAACTGAAAACATTACTAGTAGTATGTTTATTTGCTTTATTTCTTCATTATCTTTTCTTACCTTATTATATGTTATTTTTAAAACCCAAAAAATTACTAATTAATATATGTGTTGCTATCATATTCTATTATGTTGTTATCCAATTAAGAAGAAAACCCAAAAAATATTACTAGTATATTATTATTACTACCTTGTTTTACTATTATTGTTATCCTTTTATTATTACTATATGCTATTAGTATTATTATTATTATTATTATTATTATGGCAATTGCTTTTTTTTGGTAAAAATAGGTGTGTGATTCCATTGAAAAAGAACACCTAACTTGTTAGTATATGCCTTATTAAAAACCTCCCTAACCTAAATGGAGGAAAAGAGTACATATACTAACAAACAACCAATCTGAATACATAGTATTAAACACATCATTATGCAATAAAGGAATAACAATTAATAAATCTGAAAAATCAAAAAGATTAATAAATTAATAAATAAAACCCAAGTTTATTTTTATCAGCCCATACTTATTATATAAATCAAAAGCCCATATACATATATAACAATTAATAAATAAATAGCCCACATTTTATTAAGTTTCAGCCCATATCTTATTAACAGTCCATAAAGAAATATACAAGCCCGAAGTTTTTCAAAATTACAATTGGCCCAATAAGGCCCTAAACAAAAAAAAACTAGTCTAATCCTCTAATCTTCTTTTGCAGCCGCCCCACCAGTCACCGTTAGATCCAGATTGCCACATCGAACGGTCCAACAACTAGAGTGCCCCACGCGCAACGGTTGGAGCTCCCCGCGTGCGCATGAACGACGCTTTATCACCAGCGTTAAGGTCACGCGCTTCGGTTCATCTCCTGACACTACCTCCATGTCGGCCGAATGACCCAATGGCCCAATGCCACCTCACCGTTGATCTACCATATCGACGACCACATCGAGACTTATTCCCCAAGCCGAACATCTCTCTGGTCCCCTTATCCTCAGCCACAATACATGCAAAAACATAGGTAAATATCAAATGGTGAACAAACAAAAAGCAAGATGTCAGGGATAATTAGCAGAATTCAGAGACCAACCAACATAGTGGCAAAGTGCAGATGAATGCAAACAAACAATAGCAACAACCAATAGCATTTTTATTGAATTTTCCATGTTATTGAAAAATGAATGTAATTTCGACTATATAAACAAAAGCCAAACCAATTGTAAACCCTAAGTATCAACAGGGAGTTTCCAGGAGCAATATCAATACAAAAAGTAAAAGCCTTCAAAGGTATCTTTTTTTCGAAGCATATATATATAAAAAACAAAAGGGGTTAGGGTTGATTTTACCTCCACATCGTTTCAGTTTCCCTAAGGTTGTCGTGTTTCCCCAGTCGATGATAAGACTTTCGGCGCTTCCGAGCCCATATATGTTGAATCGGTGGGGAAAAAGGCAATGGAAAGCTTCTCAAGAGTTTCAGTTTTAAGGGTTTTCAAGTAAAATAGGGCTTTATTTTGAAAAACAGAGTTCAGATTCGATTTTATAAAGAAGAGAGGAGTTGAATTGGAGTATTTTTGGGGTTGTCGGCCGCCGGCGAATGGCGGCCGACATGGTGGAGCCTCGCCAGTTTCTAGAAACAATGACGATTTCTGAGTATCCTCACCAGTTTCTAGGTTTGGGGATGAACACACAGCGGTGTTCATCCCCGTGTTGGGAGGAAGAAAAGGGCCAGGAGAGGGTATGTTTTATAAAAGGTTTTTTTATTTTAAAAAAAATCATGTGTTATATAACTAGCCCCTGATTTAAAATTAGGAAAATTGTTTTTTAAGGATCTTCGCCCTAGTTTAATCACGCCCACGGTCCTTTCGCATGGGCTAATCCCGCTATCGGTCCCTCCACTTGGTCAAATAGCACCTTTAGCCATTTTGTCTCTGTTAATCACCCTCCAAGTCTTCGTAACTTTCCACCAGTTCACAATTTCATCCCTTGTTCTTCCCTTGTTTTAGTCCCTTTTTTGTTTTCTTCTTTATTTTGGTCCTTTTTTCCAGAACCTAAACCCTATCTTATCAATCATATTCATTTTCTTGTTTTGTATCTGCATTTCCTTTATTTTCCAGGTTTTAATTCGTGTTGACATTGTTGTTTGCTTTTTTTAGATAGGGATGTGTTGTTTTATGCTCAATCTTAGGGTATTTAATATAGGAGTGTTATCTAATACATAGTTTTCATTATAATAGATATATAACATATAATTTTTCTTAAAATATATATTTAATATATAATTTCCATATAATATAGAATATATGTTTATATAAATATATATTTCTTATAATATATGTTTTTTTCTATAAAATATATGTTATAATATATAATATATAGTTTTCGATAATATATATTATATTACATAGTTTTCATAATATATAATGTAGTGTTTTTAAATAAAATGGTACATAACATACGTTTCTATATAGTATGTTTTCAAAATACATATTGGTTTTGGGCCTTGTTATGCTTTAGGCTTGTTTTGGGCTTGTTTTTTTTTTTTGTAGTTTGAGCCTTGTCTTTTTAGGCTTTAAGTTTTTTGGTTGGTTGGGTTTTTGGGTCTTGTTAAGGCTTTAGATTAGATTAGGCCAATTAATTTAATTAATTTAGATCGTGTGCTCGTCTAATAGGGGCACGATCCTTAAATTAATTAAGTTAATTTTAGGGTTAATTTCTTTAGAGCCTTAGTTAGATTGGGTTCAAATTAATTTAGCGAATTTAAATTTACCCTTGGCTTATTGAAGTAAATGTTAAATTCATTAAATTGATTGAACATTTCTTAATTACTTTTAGGATAAAGTTAATTTCCAAGTTTAGATTGACATAAAATTTCAGATTAATTATCATAATTCGTTAGGGCTTCCAATCTTTTATGATTAATTAATTTAGGGTTAATATTAGTTTCACCTAGCTATTAATTAGAACATTAATTGAATTCTCATAATTTGGGCCTTTTAGGTTAGGACCTTGGGTGGGCTTTTGTGTGTTTATCTTTAAGCCTTTAACTTGCCACTCATTTTATTTGTCATCATTTGGCCCATTTGGTTTGCATGTTAATTAATTTAAATCGTAAAAGGGAGGTATTCATTAATTCCGATATTTGTGTCGTAACAGTCCGAGCTTAAAGGATGTTGACCAAATATTTGAATTAATCCTTACCGATTCAAGGTAGAATTAAAACTTGACAAAGTCATTACATCATTCTTTAACTACTTGCACCATTCATAAAGGTGACGTGCGGGATTCGAACCATAAAATAACATGGCAACGTGCTTATATGATGTCGATTTAGTTATGGTCCGATCTATCGTCAACCTTATTAATTAAATGTCCAATGAATTTGAATCCACCAATTTGATTAAGCTCGTTCAATTAAGGTTAATTTTCAATTAAGGTCACCAAATTAAATTCCTTTCAAATTCCGATAATTTCCTTCGAGTAAAAGCAACAAATATTTTGGTATCAATTTCCGGGCGTGATGGGGTGCTAACCTTCCCCACGCGTAACCAACTCCCAAACCCTTTCAAAATGAATCTCTAGTTTTGTGGCGTCCGACCTATCTTATCCAAGTGGCCGGTGGCGACTCCGAGTTTTCATTATTTTTAAAGAAAAAACAAATTTTCAAAGGAAACCCCTTTAAACCAAGATTTCAAAAGTGGTTTATGGGATAATTTGTATCGACGGATTTTCTAATAGAAAACTATGCTTAAATTTTAAAAAAAATTTTTAGAAAAAAACGTCGCTATAGCATGGCGACTCTGCTGTGGACTAATTTTGTTTTTACAAAACAAAAGGAGAGTTTGGCCAAGAAAATATTTGTTGCTTTTAAACAATGGAAAATGTCAGAATTTCAATTAACTTTACTGAGGTCAATTCTTTCTTGAAAATGTAACTACGATTGAACTGGCATTGATAATTGGTGGTCTTTGAATTAATTCTTCATTTAATTTCTAAGGAATCACAGACATGTGTTGCATCATGATCACCAAGCTCTATACATGAGCTTCATCCCTTAAGTGGGAGTGAAACGCCACATACCCACGTGAGTATCCCTCCACGGGTTGGTAATTCACTTCTGGAATCCACGCCTTTTGACACGTGAGCAACCCTCCACGTCACTAGGTCGTGCTTTCCCTCGAACTGAAACCAATTTGCAAGCTTGTAATGGGCCAGAATTGGAGTTCTTGTTGCCTTAGTAGTTAATAAGATAGGTTCGGGTACCCTTATCTAGAACCAAACACATGTGTGGGAATTTAGGAAGCCCACCCCGATTAGATCCATGCGGATAACCATAGCGAATTAGAATCCATGTTATTAGGAATCTGCTTTGGTTTTTGTTTGCTTTATATTCAATATTCATTTTACCTGTTGCAAAACCATTTATTGTCTTGTCTCGTTCTGTTTTGCATATTCATGATATTTCATAATGAAGTATTGATTCGAGAACGGTTCAAAATTTAAAACGTTCATAACGGGAGAAAGAGTCCGTAATGACGAATTAAAGAATCTCAAAGTTTAAGACTGGTCACAAGATGAGCAAAGGCCAAACCAATTTTTGGCAAAGAAGCGATTCAAGTTTCACTTGTGCCCTATTTGGTTGTTATGTTCTTTACTCGTTTTAACATGACTCGATGTTCGTTATGAAAAGTTGTTTAATGAGAATGTTTGTCAAATCAATGCTTCTTTACATTTCAATTGTACATTTTTAATTGATTACCTTTGACCGCCTATCTATGTTGTGCATACAACATATTGCATGCATCCATTCATAAAACAAATAAAATTGACCATTGGGGGGTTCGTGGCAGTTCCTAGCCATCAAAGATTCTGCACCCGCATTTTGCCCAACGCCAAAAGAAGAAAATGAAGGAAAGTTTTGATAAGTTAGAGGCCGATTTGAGAGGTCGGTTGGAGCAAACTCAACAAGAGCTAAGGGACACCATCATCAAGTCCCAACAAGATATGATGAAAGAGATTTCTCAGTTGATGCAATCATGCCTAAGAGGAAAAGATGATGTTGAAAAACCAACCCAAGTCTTGGGGGACCGTTTGGAGGCCCCGATCTTTGAGGGCCCTCTTGTTATCAATCCCTCATCTAACCCTCCCCAAGGGGCATCTTCTGCTCATCAGGTTGGCGTCTTCGCCCAAGCTCAATCAGGCGTGACCTTTGGAAATATGCACGAGGTCGAAAGTAGTATCCCAAATCTTGATGAATTAGAAGAGTTGAACCAAGTGAAGGCTAAATTCTCAAAGCAATTGGAGGACACCCGGAAGGATCTCGAGGAGAAATTTTGGATAATGGAAGATGAAGAAGGTTCTTATGGACTAAGCGCTGGAGAGCTCAGTTTAGTCCCGAATGTGGTAATCCCTTACAAGTTCAAGGCTCCGAAGTTCGAGAAGTTTGACGGGAGGACTTGTCTCACTATGCACATAATCATGTTCTGCCAAAGGATGGTCAGGTTTATCACCAATAAGAAGCTTATAATTCACTGCTTCCAAGATAGCCTAGCAGGGCCTACCATAAGGTGGTACAATCAGTTAACTCGTGCCCAAATCAAGTCTTGGAAAGATTTGGCCCAAGATTTCACAGGCCAATATAAGCACATAACTGATATGGTCCCCAGCCGACTCTTGCTACAAGGTTTGGAACAAAAACACAATAAGAACTTACGAGAATATGCCCAGCGTTGGCGAAACGTGGTGGCTCAAGTCCGGCCCCTAATTCGAGAAAATGAGGTTATCCCCATATTTGTGGACACTCTAAGAAGAGTCTTGTATGATCATTTGATAGGCGGCCCTATCAACAGCTTTGCGAATATGGTTATAACGGGAGAACGCGTTGAAGATGCCATTAGAAAGGGGAAGATAATAGACCCCTACAGCATAACTGCCCACAAGGGGCATGATTCTCAAGTTCATATGGTGGGGTCTCGCCCTAATAACCAGCCTTATAGCCATTCCTATAATCAATCATCTTGATCTGCAAAGTCTCTAGGGGTTCTACATCTAGTTCCTATGTCATACACCGATTTGCTCTCAATGCTTATTGAGAAGAAACTTCTGACTCCGGTTCTCTCCAAACCAAAAGATCTTCCCTATCCCAATGGTTATGATGTTAATGCCATGTGTGACTACCATGTGGGAAGTACGGGGCATACCTCGAAGAATTGTGGGGCACTGAAGAACAAGGTTCAGGCTCTGATATAGAATATCCTTTTGAAGTTTTGAAAAGGAAGAATGATAAGAGCGGCTTTTAGGAAGTGCTGATGCCTGGTCTTCTTTAAGAGTTTGTGCGTTTAAGTTTTCTTGCATGTTGCATTTTCTTTCGAAGTAATGCATGGAACCAACGTTGCTATCATTTTCTCGAAGATAGCAATGATCTTTTTGTAAGGGCACTTGTCATGTTTGCGGATTTTTTTTCTAATGAAAATCCATTTTGCTTAACATACAATGGGCTTGAAATTATATATATATATATATATATGTATATCCCTTTCTTACACCCCGTAGGTCCTCGGATATCACATGTATGATGTGGCATTGATTATAATAAAAGAGATCGATCAAATGTTATGATAACGATGAAGCGTAATTTTCCGCTCAGTCCACTATGTTCGATAAAGGGTGAAAAGCAAGATTACTATTCCTTTAACGATGTTCGATGATAAGACAATCTCCTAAGAAAACCCAATAGAGTGGCTTGAATGTAACTAAAAAGGAAAATAGAGTGTTTCAAAACAAAACAAAAATTAATTAAAATTAAAGGGGTACTCCGCTATAGCAAAAAGGCTAAATAAGGATGCTTTGCTCCACTTACTCTAATTGGGTCAAAAGCCTTGGCTATATGAGTAAGTTTTCAAATCGTGACTATGCCGAGTAACTCGGGGTATTGTTGCATGCTCCATCATTATTCCTGAGACAAAGGACTATTATGAGTTGAATTCCCCTAGGAAGAGAGAAATGAATGAACGAATTGAATAAGTCCCGGGGTATCCTGATGGAGCTGTGGGAGGAGAACAAATCTAATATTGAGCTCTGCTTCAGCGGTTTTATACCCTAGCGTCAGAGATGAACCCTTGAGGACATTAACACAATAATGATTACCATAAAAAACACATATTTACATTTAAAGTCCTTAGAGTGAAATTTTTCGTCCCATGGGCTAAACAAAGTCGAAGAGCTTGAACATATTTATGGATGAAGAAAGATGATGAGGACTAGAAGGAATAATAATCGAGTAGATCAAGCAAATACCATAATCATGAGGATGAACCGAGGAATATGGGAAGAGTTGCACAACTTCAAATATCGCCACAACATTCAAAGTCTTCATAGGCACAAGCTATGCTTGGAATGATCACCGGAGGAATAAATCTAAGTTGTTCTTGCATTTGATATCTGGGCATCCCATTCTATTTTTTCAATTAAATTTTGATTTCAAGGTTTCGTATGTTAATCTGAAAAGGCATTCTTCATTAGAATAACGAGTAGCAAACTGGTACATTTTAAACAAAGAGATTTCTCTATATTACTTCAAAGATAAATGCATCAGCAAGGCCCAAAGTTGAGGGGCACTATGTGGTAAGGGATGACGGAGAATCTTTGAGGTTAGTTTGCCATGATGGGGCATCATTTTTTGGAAAGGCAATAAGGGCCTTTTACCTAAGAATCCAGAACGAATGAAAGATGGCGTCAGGCTTGAAAGAACTAGGTTAAAGTTTCTGATTGCGACCAAGGTCACCTGACTCGAGGGATAAGCATCGCAAGTTTGGGGGAAAAGTTTTTTCTGACATGAGATTGGTAAGGGGTTGTAGTCCCAAGATTGCGACCATCGGCTCTAGAAAAAACGAAGATAAGCTAAACTCGTGCATCCATGCATTCTCATGAACGCATGCACCTCTTGCATTATGAAATATGCCCATGCACCATTGATAGTTAGACATACTTATGTAGGAGGCATGCTGACCCATATCATCATAGCACTTTGTTTACTTTAAATAGGATTTTGAAGATTGATAAAAGGATGGACCTATGGCTCTACAAGAGGAAAATTGGATCTCATAAGAATCAAGAGTTCTTCCACTTGCATAATTGGGATTTTTGAAGGCCTCCCAGTCCCCGAAATATTTTTTATCCAAAATTTTCAATTCAATCCTTCTCGAAATATGTTTTCCTTAAAACTTAGCTTACCTTATTATTATAAAATCAAAAAGAAGAAAGGGCTTTTTCTTTATTATCGCGAGTTAGTTTTGGATTTCCTTCTTGATTAATGACAACTGCAGCATTGTCATCATATCGTATTATCATCCCGTTGTCACGTTTGAGTTCTTTACAAGTACGTACAATTACAGCTCTGATCACTTCTGATCTTTCTAGAGGTGTATTTGGTATTGCTTCCTTGATCACAGCAACAATAACGTCACCAATATGAGCATATCGGCGATTACTAGCTCATATTACTCAAATACACATCAATTCTCGGGCCACGCTGTTATCTGCTACATTCAAATGGGTCTGAGGTTGAATCATTTTTTAAATATCTTCTTTCAAAAAACACGAGAAAATGAAATAATGATGATTTTCATGGGGCTCTCTAGGCGAGAAATGGGAAAGTGTATCAAAAAACACGGGAAAACTTCTCAATTTTATCATTGCATAAGGATGTTTTTCTTAAAATAAAAATTTCTCAATTTTATCCTTGCAAAATGATGTTTTTCTCAAAATTCAAAATTTCTCAATTCTATCCTTCCAAAATGAGCGTTTTTCTTAAAAACCCAATTTCTCAATTTGATCATTCCAAAAAGATATTTTTCTCAAAACCCAATCATTTTTGCCGCTCCAGGAAAACAAGTTATTTGGATTCGTTTGCTACCGCTTCGGAGGAATAAAGTCATTTGCTGTCTGGTATGTCCATTGCCGCTCTAGAAGGACGCACCAGCGTTACCCAATCATTTTTCCGCTCCAAGAAAACAAGTTATTTGGATTCATTCGCTGCCGCTTCGGAGGAATGAAGTCATTTGTTGTCTGGTCTGTCCATTGCCGCCCTAGAAGGACATACCAACATTACCCAATCATTTTTGCCGCTCTAGGAAAACAAGTTATTTGGATTCATTCGTTGTTGCTTCGGAGGAATGAGTCGTTTGCTAACTGGTCTGCTTTTTGCTGCTTCGAGAAGACAGGCCAGTGCTACTCGTTTGTTTTCACCGCTCCGGGAAAACAAATTATTTGGATTTGTTCACTGCCGTTCCGGAAGAACAAATCGTCTAAACAGGGAAGTAGGAAAAAATTAGTGCTTATGGTCTTTGCTTTGTTCTTGTTCCACAAGTATAAGCAAAGAGGGACAGTTGTAATCACTAATTTTATCCGGGTATTAACCCGTTTTTTTAGATTTTTTAATAATGGGTTGTTGCTTAATTATTATCTATCTATATATATATGTGTGTATGTGGATGTTGTTAAAATCTAAAAGCAAAAAATATTACTATTAGTATATGTCTTATTAACTATATATATGTGTGTGTTTTGCTACTTGGAAAGCCGAAAAACATTACTAGTAGTATGTTTATTTGCTTTATTTCTTCAATATCTTTTCTTACCTTATTATATGTTATTTTTAAAACCCAAAAAAGTTACTAAGTAATATATGTGGTGCTATTATATTCTATTATGTTGTTATCCAATTAAGAAGAAAACCCAAAAAATATTACTAGTATATTATTATTACTACATTGTTTTACTATTATTGTTATCCTTTTATTATTACTATATGTTATTAGTATTATTATTATTATTATTATGTAATTGCTTTTACAGTTCTTATCTGATTATCTTCTATTATTATTATTATTATTGTTGTTGTTGTTGTTGTTGTTGTTTAAAATCTAAAAAATCAAAAATATTAACACACGGTGGTGTTCATCCCTGTGTTGGGAGGAAGAAAAGGGCCGAGAGAGGGTGTGTGTTATAAAAGGTTTTTTTTGTTTTAAAAAATTTTTCTTGTGTTATATAACCGGCCCCTGATTTAAAATTGGGAAAATTGTTTTTTAAGGACCTTCGCCCTAGTTTAATCACGCCCGTGCGGTCCTTCTGCATGGGCTAATCCCGCTATCAGTCCCTCGGCATGGTCAAATAGCACCTTTAGCCATTCCTTCTCTATTAATCACGCTCCAAGTCCTTGTAACTTTCCACCAGTTTACAATTTCATCCCTCGTTCTTCCCTTGTCTTAGTCCCTTTTTTGTTTTCTTCTTTATTTTGGTCCTTTTTCCAGAACCTAAACCCTATCTAATCAAGCATGTTTATTTTCTTATTTTGTATCTGCATTTCCTTTATTTTCCAGCTTTTAATTCGTGTTGACATTGTTGTTTGCTTTGTTTAGATATGGATGTGTTGTTTTATGCTCAATCTTAGGGTGTTTAATAAATGGGTGTTATCTAATACATAGTTTTCATTATAATAGATATATAACATATAATTTTTCTTAAAATATATATTTAATACATAATTTCCATATAATATAGAATATATGTTTATCTTAATATATATTTCTTATAATTTATGCTTTTTTCTATAAAATATATGTTATAATATATAATATATAGTTTTTGATAATATATATTATATTACATAGTTTTCATAATATATAATGTAGCGTTTTTAAATAAAAGGGTACATAACATATGTTTTTATATAGTATGTTTTCAAAATACATATTGGTTTTGGGCCTTGTTATGCTTTAGGCTTGTTTTGGGCTTTGTAGTTTTGGGCTTGTTGTTTTTTGTAGTTTGAGCCTTGTCTTTTTAGGCTTTAGGTTTTTTGGTTGGTTGGGTTTTTGGGTCTTGTTAAAGCTTTAGATTAGATTAGGCCAATTCATTTAGATCGTGTGCTCGTCTAATAGAGGAACGATCCTTAAATTAATTAAGTTAATTTTAGGGTTAGATTCTTTAGAGCCTTAATTAGGTTAGGGTTCAAATTAATTTAGCGAATTTAAATTTACTCTTGGCTTATTGGAGTAAATGTTAAATTCATTAATTGATTGAACATTTCATAATTACTTTTAGGATAAAATTAATTTTCAAGTTTAGATTGACATTAAATTTCATATTAATTATCATAACTCGTTAGGTCTTTTAGTCTTTTAGGATTAATTTAGGGTTAATATTAGATTCACCTAGTTATTAATTAGAACATTAATTGAATTCTCATAATTTGAGCCTTTTAGGTTAGGACCTTGGGTGAGCTTTTGTGTGTTTATCTTTAAGCCTTTACTTGCCACTCATTTTATTTGTCATCATTTGGCCCATTTGGTTTACATGTTAATTAATTTAAATCATAAAATGGAGGTATTCATTAATTCCGATATTTGTGTCGTAACAGTCCGAGCTTAAAGGATGTTGACCAAATATTTGAATTAATTCTTACCGATTCAAGGTAAAATTAAAACTTGACAAAGTCATTACATCATTCTTTAACTGCTTTCACCATGCATAAAGGTGACGTGTGAGATTCGAACTATAAACTAACACGGCAGTCAGGCTTATATGATGTCGGTTTAGTCTATGGTCCGATGTATCGTCAACCTTATTAATTAAATGTCTAATGAATTTGAATCCACCAATTTTATTAAGCCCGTTCAATTAAGGTTAATTTTCAATTAAGGTCACCAAATTAAATTCATTTCAAATTCCGATAATTTCCTTCGATTAAAAGCAACAAATATTTTGGTATTGATTTCCGGGCGTGATGTGAGTGCTAATCCTTCCCCACGTGTAACCAACTCTCAAACCCTTTCAAAATGAATCTTTGGTTTTGTGGTGTCCGGCCTACCTTATCCAAGTGGCCGGTGGCGACTCCAAGTTTTCATTATTTTCAAAGAAAAAACAAATTTTCAAAGGAAACCCTTTTAAACCAAGATTTCAAAAGTGATTTATGAGATAATTCGTATGGACGGATTTTCTAATATAAAACAACGCCTATATAATTTTTTTAAAAAGGAAAGGAAAAAACGTCGCTACACATCTTCAACTGATACAGTAATGTTGTGTCCTTCAAACTCAACAAAACTCCTTCCAACATCAAAACTTTCCATCAATTCCCCACATAGGTCCCGGTGTAGAATGCGCAATTTTATAAAAACTAACGACCCAAAACCAATTTCATCAAGAATAAGATCAATACACATCGTCTTCATTTCTTTAATGAAATAGTACAATTTTTTTCTGACTACACCTTGTGTCAAAAGATTTCTATAGGGGATAAGTTTCTACATTAATCTTACTATATCAAAGAATATCTTTATACTGCTATTCCTTATTAACTTCTTCGGTTGTCCTGATTTATACTCTTTGTATGTCACCTTTTCCTTCTCAATTTCATCAATGTAAGATTGTTTGTCTTCCTTTGGCATGTTCTTCCATTTCTTGCCTAACTCTTTCCTAACCTACGAATGAAAAATTCAAATGAATATAACATTTTACATACACCTTTAACAAACATTGTAAACCACTGAAACCTACCTCAGTAGTCATTTTTTCCTCAGTTTGCTTTATCCTTATACATTCACCTTGACTGTAAAACATGAAAAAACAAAGGTATACATTCAATCATTCATTCTGAGATGCAATAAGAATTCGTAAATATCAAGTTACAAAAACTTAATAAAGGGATGACATGTTTTTTGTGCGTTCGGCCTATCACATATTGCCAACAAGTTAGTACCAGCTTCCTCAGCAACTATGGAACTTCATTACCAACTTTATCACCAACTTTCTCAGCAACTTCGTAAAAAACAAGATTCAAATTTGAAATTGTTATCCTAAGGATTAAATCTTCACATGAATCAGTACAGAAACAAACCAACTCGCTCATAAATAAACTCATCCTCATTACAAACAAATCTGACCTTTTTAGGTTCAAAGCGATGGAAATGGTAACATTTAAAAAACCAAACAAGATATATCATTCAGTTTAAACAGATTTCCTCCAATAAAGAAATGCAATTCCATACCAAAATTTCGAAAACAAACCCTAGATTTCAAGTTTTTCCCAAATAAAAAAACCTTAGGGTTTTGCTTGTTACCTTTGCAATGAGACGATTGCACATGTTCAGTTGCAGACCTAAACTGGGGTTTCAATCCTTTACGCTAATTGAAATGTTTTTCGCAAATTGAGAGGATTCTCTAGATTTTTAGTGGGGAAATGAAGGTTTGATTCTCATTCTAGGGAACCAGAGGGCTTTAATCGCTACAAGTATCGAAACGGCTAAGTACGTTGCAAGACCTACAAAAAAACTAGAAATATGAATCATAAAACTGAAAATATTATAATCATCTAGTTTAGGTTGCGAAACCCGTTGATGAATTCTGATATTTGGCGATTCAACCTATTATGTTATCTACTTCATTTGCTTTTACGGTTTCAATGTCTAATTTTATCTATCCAACATACTATACACCATGTTTCGGTACTGATACTTGATTTTCGAAACACACTATACAAACATGTATTATTTAAGGGACTCTAAACATTTCTAGTTTACACATTTTCTACAGGTTTCGGTATAAAAGTTCCAATATCAGGAGAAAAACGTAAACTGTTATGCGTTAACCCTAAATTGTTACTTTCACAACTGACAGTTTCGGTACTCGTTTTCAAATTTCGAAACATCTTCTGACAAAATTAATTTTCACAAACTTTACTAACAATTTGTGTTTAAACTTTTATCTATCAGTTTCAGTACATATCTCAGAGTTCCAAAAGTTATGTGTTATTTTAACATTTTACGTTGCAACACGACTGTTATCCCCATGAAGAATAGATACTACTTACTAAGTTTTGAAACTTACCAACAACAACCACTTCCTGTTTCCGTGTTTTTTTTATGGGAATCTAAATCTAAAGGTCAAAATCAAAAGTTTTCCCATCTAAGGGCTCTAACATCCTGTCGTTTATTAGTCGTATACTAACATGTCGTTATTTAGACTCTCTCAAACCTTTTAAGTATCCTCAAGAATAGAAATATCATAATATTTATTAGGCATGATGAAGAAGTAAAGAGCAACAAAATATTTCTAGTGTATGAATATATGTGCACACAAATTTAAATTGAAAATTAAAAGGTAAAGATTAAATTTACAAATGTATTTTTTTACATGCATCATCATCTAAATTAGAGGAACATGATTCTATTTAATTAGCTTTTCTCCCACATAGTTCTTACATGGCCAGAGACCCTCAATGTTCTTAAGTAGATTTGTGCAATGTTATTTAAATATTAGAATTTTTTTTACCACTCAAACATTTCATTCGATATTGAAGAAGGTGAAATTCCTCATCCTCATACCATGAGTTTCATCAAAAGCTCATCCTTTTCTCAAGAAGATGATTGATGCTATTTGAAGAATTTATGGATAATGTAGGGTATTATGAGCTTCACAACACATTTCTATCTCATTTTAATATTTTTAATCTATCATTTATCTTCTTATAATCTTCCATGTGTTAGTAATCCCTTTAGTACTTGTTTGATTAGTTAAGGAAGCTAATGAGTATTTCAAACAAGGGAAAGTGAGAAGTTGGGTGCTACTTGAAGAAAAAAAAAAGAAAGCTTTTATGATTTCAGTAAGGTAGTACATTTTCAATGTTTAAAGGCTTTTTGTTTATCGTAAATATGGTGCCTTGTATCTTAAGTTGGTGCATGTTGATGTTTTGGTGCAAACATGCTTTATATAATCAAATTGAGTGTTTATGTGTTATAAGTTGTTCAAAAACAATGTTAAACAACTCTAAACTACCCTCTCAACCTTTACTAATCAAATTTGGTTGTGGTTATTGTTATGTTGGATGTGATTTTCGACCTTTAAATGTACTTTTCTGAGTTTCAATATTAATACTCATTCATATGATACCAATATTGTATGAACACAACTCAAAATCATGCTTTCTAAAGGGTGAGTATCGATACCACATTCACGGGGTATCAATATTGTTCATCTAATATTGATACTCATGAGATGGGTATCAATACTAATTTGGATTACGGAAACACATAATGAATTTTGGTACTGATATTTAGTTGGAGTATTGATGCTCATGGTATTAGTATCGATACTTGTAAATGAGTATTAATATTCAATGTTCATTATTGATAATTACATATGAGTATTGATATCCACAATGCTAAAAGTTGGTAATCCCCTTGAAAGATTTAGCAAGGCTTTAACACACATGACTAAGGTTCATAAGCTTCTGAATAGTGATAATATTCTTATTAATAACGTATTAAAATATGTATAAATCACAACCGAACATAAGCTATGTTGATATTAGCTATCTAAATAGTAATATTATTCTTGTTAATAACGTTCATCTTACGTATTGCGGGATTCGGGTAGATGTACATTTATGATCATGTGTGATCTCATGCAACATCTATAAAACTTGATGATGTGTCATCTTATGTACATCTGGATCATGTGTGAGTCTTTGTTTTTGCTCATCTGCATTTTCTTTTTTTTTCAATAAAGTTAGTGTTATCCCTTGTTCAAAAAAAAAAAAAAAAAACTTGGTATCCATATCCATCAATGTTAGAAAAAATTAAAATTAAAAAATAATTTTAATTTTATATAATACTATATTTAAAGAGATTTGCGGGAATATTGAGTCTTAGGTATAACCGGATAAAAAGTTAAAAACAAAAGTTACATGAAAAATATTTTCAATTTAATTTTCTAACCTCTTATAAATAAAGGTTAAACAATAAGATTTCAATATATTTCTAAAATTCATTTAAATTTTAACATATAAAATATGAATAAATAATTAGCATAAATGTAAAACTTATCCGAAATTTGGTGGTTGCTTTAGATGCACCGTTTTGTACGGTGGCGATTTCAACATCGTGAAAGTTCATTCAGAACGGCATGGTTGTTCGACACATCAGAGAGGTATGGAGGAGTTTCTTGAATTTTGTGATGGTTGTAGCCTTATAGATGTTCGGTTAGTAGGTAAAGCTTTTACTTGGTTTGGCTCTGGGGAAGATGTAGCTGCATTGATCGTTTTATGGTAACGTGAGAATGGATTGATAGATTTTAAAATTGGTGCTGGAAAATTTGCCAAATGGGGTGTCCGACCATTCACCGTTGTGTCTTATCAGTGACGAGTCTGATTGGGGACCTTGCCCCTTTCGTTTTCTTAATTGTTGGCTCGAGAAACATATGCATGTGAATGATTTCAAAGCTGAGTGGCTGAGGCAGTCGTCTGATATGGGCATCAGTCATCTAGTTTTGAAGCTAAGGAATTTGCGATGCTTTCTAAAGAAGTGGAACAAGGAATGTTTTGGCTATGTGGACACTCGGATCCGCGAGACGGAATTAGAAATTGATCGATTAGATGTTGCTCCCGAAGTTGTTTTGAGTAGTGATCAAGCGAGAAACTATAAGGCTCTTACTTCTGAATTGTGGCGTTTAAAGAAGTTTAGGGAATCGATTTGGCGTCAAAAGTCGAGGGTGTTGTGGCTCAATTTAGGTGATAAGAACACTAATTTCTTTCACCGTATGGCGAAGGCTCGGGCTATGAGGAATGGTATTGAGGGTTTGCGTGTAAATGAGAGATGGATCACTAGTTTGGATGAAATAAAACACCAGTTTTTTGTTGCTTTTCGTAAGCATTTCGCAAAGTACCTGCTACAGGAATGTTAGAATCAAATGTGAATTTTTCAATTTTAAATTTGGATCAACGTGATTTGTTGGAGAGGCCATTTATTGTCGAGGAGGTTAAAGCAGCAATCGGGAGTTGTGAGGGCTCGAAAGCCCCGAGCCCTAGTGGTTTTACATTTTCTTTTTTAAGCGTGGATGGTCTTTCCTACATGATGATATTATACAGTTAATGTTGGATTTTTTTGATAAAGGTTTCCTTCCGAAAGGCGTCAATTTTACGTTTGTCACATTGATCCCGAAAGTTCCCAACCCTATGTCCGTAAGTGACTATCGCCCAATTTGTCTCCTTAAATCGGCGTATAAGATTTTGTCGAAGGTCTTGATTGCTCTGTTACAACCAGTAATGAATTTTTTGGTAAGTGATGTTTAAACGACTTTTATCCAAGGGCGACACATCTCGAATGGAATTTTGTTCACGAATGAGGTCCTACATTCTTTACAATCTTGTCGGGATGGGGAGGGAGGAGTGATTATTAAGCTTCACTTTGCAAAGGCTTATGATTGTATATGATGGGAATTTCTTGATCAGGTTATGGAGCGTATGGGGTTTGGTTCATGGTGGCGAACTTGGATTAGTAGTTGCATTTGTATGGCTCGGATGTATGTCCTTGTGGATGAGAGTGCTTCCCGCGAGTTTCCAATGCAACGAGGGGTTCGCCAAGGTGATTCACTCTCGCCGTTGCTTTTTCTTTTGGTTATCGAGACACTACATCAGTTTTTGGTAAATGGCAAAGAGTGTGGTTTAATTCATGGTGTCGGTGTTAGAGTATGCCCAAATACCAATTATGAAATGGTTGTAAAAGACATACTTATTTTATCTTGTTTATTAATAAGAAGTCATTATTATTATTTCAGTCTTATTCTATGTATCTATAAATAAACTGAATTATAATAAATTCTTTAGAATAATATAGTTATTCTTGAATGTCCTTAGTCGAGAATTATTGTGGGCTTGGACAACAATAATGTATTAAGACTAATATGTAGCTGATTGATGACAAAGTGTTGTCATTGACATTGAGATGTCAAAATCAATACATAAGTATGTGTTAGGGAACGACATACTGGACTGACCCGCTATGAGCATGTTTCTTGGATTATTATGTGACAGTCACAACATTGCTCATGGTGATAACTACATGTATGATCCTCAGACTTGAGATCATCATTATTTCAACATCGTGGGTGACATATTTTGATACGGTTAAACATGTGTCGTAACTGACTACACTATAAAGACTGATATTGGAGATGCCACAATCCATGTAGCAAAATATGGTTGATCAAGATATGATTTATCCCTCCTACATAATAGGAGTAATATCATAGGCCACTTGATTGAGTGAGACTAGAAAATGCATGGCCATGTTCGAATGAATTGATATGGGATATCATAGTTATTCGTTTATAATAGTCTACTCAAGATATCAAGAAACATTAGATGGACTATACAAGTGTGACTAATCCATGACTTGTGTCCGATCTAGATATGAGAACAAAAGGATGAAATACATAAAAGAAGTTAATCACGGAAAAAGGTTAAATCGAACCACGATTTTATGTAACTTAGGTAGCAATGATGTATTGCTAGATGCCACTCATTGTAATATTAGAATTGTTATGGATATTACTGCTAACGTTACATGAACCTACAAGGGTCACACCCTATGATTGAAACGAACAAATATCAACTAGATAGCATGTGTACAAACTTGTTGTACACGTAATTAGTAAGAAACTAAAATTGTTATATAATGGATAATTTCGCTTTTATATATATGTTAATATTTGATAAGTTATTGTAATTATCAAATACTATATATATATATATATATATATATCTAAAAGAAACCTAATTAAAGTAGAATCAGATTCTACATATTTAATTATATTTGGTTAAATATATTGTATATTTAAAGAATCCGAATTTAATTAGAATTAGGTTTTTGAATGCTATATAAAGGCATAAGGTCTAGCCGCCAAAATATTCTTTTTCGAAAATCCTCTTTAACAATTAGAGAAGAGAAAATTGTTCGTTTTATTCGGGTGAACTGTGTAGAGGTCGGAACGCTGCTGTGACGACTCAAATTTGATTTGGATTCTCCTATACTAACTGCAGAATTTCAAATTACTTGAGGTAATTTTTCACCCTTATTCACCCCGATTCGTTCCTCATATATGGATCTCTGGTGGTAATCACCGGATAATTTTTTTGTTGCGCCATGGGGTATACCGGTGTTTCCCAACAGTCAATATTCCAGGGTAGTATACTCTTTCCCACTTACAACTCGCGGATGACACAATTATTTTCCTTCGTGGGAATGTGGAATAGGCAATAAATTTGAAGCGCATTCTTACTTGTTTTCAGTAGGGTCGGGATTGGTGATTAATTTTTCTAAGTCCTCTTTGTTTGTAGTGGGGATTTTTGAGTCGATTAAAGAGCAAATGGAGAAGGTGTTGGGTGTCAATGTGGTGAACTATCGTTTAACTATTTGGGGATTCCGATTGGAGTCAATCCATTTTGTCTTAGTGTTTGAGAACCTATTCTGCAGTGATTTCGCTAGCGATGATTTTATCCACCAGCGTGTCTTGGGAATGTTCTCGAGTGAAATTCACCAACGATGGTTGGCTAGTTGCTCTGCGGTTTTGTGGACATTGTAGCTTGCTTGGAATGATCTGATTTTTAATGATAAGCGATTCTCGATGGAGGACCTTTTGTTCCTCGTTTGTTTGCAATATCGTTTTTGGGTAAAGACATGTGTATCGTCCGAAATTTTGGAAGCACAGTGGTGGTCTAGTCATTGGGAGGGTGTCACCTCTGTATCCACTGTACGACATGGTATCTCTTGGGAGGTTTCACCGGTGGGGGTGTGAAAATTCAATGTGTATGGGTCTGTTCAGGGGAAGCATGGACCTGCTGGTTGTGGGGGTGCTTAGGGATGCCTCTGGTCACATTTTAGCCTTGTTTTCGGGTCCACTAGATGTGATGAACTCAAATGAAACGGAGCTCCAAGCAATTGCGCATGCATTATCTTTCCTCCTCCGATCTAAATGGTGTCATGTTTATAATTTTATTGTGAAATCTGATTCTTTAGTTGCAGTTTTCTGGATTTTACATTGGCATCGTCGTCCTTGACGGTTATGGTGGTGGTTTCGGTTGATTGATGTGGCATGTAGTGTCCTTGACTCGGTTGTATTTCATCACATCTTTCGTGAAACAAATTTCCTTGCGGATGCTTTGGGCAAGAATGGAGTTGGGCGTGCCTCTTGTTTCCAAGTCGTCCAATAGAGTTGTGTTGTTGCGTGTGTTTTTTTTTTTTTTTTTTGGCGAGGTTGGGAGTTGAATGTTGTGTCTTGCAATAGCGGTTTGGGTGTGTGTTTTTTGGCTTTGTTCTGTCGTATGTTGTGGCTTTTGAGTGTGTGTTTTTTTGTTTTGTTTTTTTGTATTGTGGCTTCGTTCGTTTCATTATCGCGTTTTCGTTTTGTGTTGCCAAATGTTTTGGTTTCGTTTTAGTTTGCAACATTGTTGAGGACTCTTTTCCTCCGACTAGGCTTAGGAGGGTTTTAATGAGGCTCAACTTGGTTCTCGTTGTATGATTTCTACCCAATAAAATCATACTTCATTAATAAAAAATAAAACAATTTAAAGTTATTCAAATAATGAAAATTTTGTGTCTTGCAATAGCGGTTTGGGTGTGTGTGTTTTTGGCTTTGTTCTGTCGTATGTTGTGGCTTTTGAGTGTGTTTTTTTTTTGTATTGTGGCTTCATTCGTTCGCTTCATTGTCGCGTTTTCGTTTTGTGTTGCCACATGTTTTGGTTTCGTTTTAGTTTGCAACATTGTTGAGGACTCTTTTCCTCCGACTAGGTTTAGGAGGGTTTTAATGAGGCTCAACTTGGTTCTCGTTGTATGATTTCTACCCAATAAAATCATACTTCATTGATAAAAAAATAAAAATAATTTAAAGTTATTCAAATAATAAAAATTTAAAAGACCCCAAATGAGGTGGGGTTAATTAGTAATTAAATAAAAAAGTTAATTTAATATGCTCAATGTTTTTGTAACAAAAAAAAAATTAGTAGTACTGACGTTTTTGTAAACCTAAAATCCGAGTTTCAACGGTTAATATCTTTAAAAGAAATTGGGAATGTGAGCTGAGGTTAGGGTGTGAGATTTCGATCGAGTCGAGTTAAAATATTGTGAGTTAATTGAGTTTATAAGTCTTATTTTATGACTCAAATTTTATTTTATTTTTTGATTCAATTCGAGCTAATTAAATTCGAGTCGAGTTTTTGAGTTTATGTATAAATTTAATTGTAATTAGTTATAATATTATAATACAAATTGGTGTCAATTTAAACGACTTTCTATACTCATATTCACTACACATATATACTTTTGTATTTTTTCATATGCGGTATAAATATATCAAAGCGGAATTGAGAAGCTCAACTCGAACTTAAAAATAAATCTATTAATTATTAAAAATTTTGAGTTATTCGAATTTTCATTTTACAACTCAAACTTTATTTAAAACATTTCAAGTCGAATCGAATTTATGAAATTAAAGAGTTAATTTTTTTTCCGTTGAATCGAAAATTGTAAATTTTTTTTAGTCGAAACAAGTTTTGCTCACACCTAACTGGGCAGAGACACCTGTACTCACCATCAACATCAAGAATCACCTCACAATTTCCCATCCTAAATGACACAAAGAAATGAAATTGATTTATGAAGAAAGGAAGTGGGTAAAGGGCCCAATGTTGTTTCAGAAATCAATGAATCCATCATAAGATGCAGGACAATTAACAAGTGGGGGTGCTTCATGACTCGTGGCTCTCATGCTTTCTCAACACATGCTAAGGAACCACAAAACCCTGTGTTTTTAGTGCTACTTTGGCACAATAATATCTGCAAATATTTGAAAATTCTATCGATTGGATATATGATTGTAAATGAATATTCCTTCATTCTGGCCTGGGATTGGTCGCGAGGATTCTTTGTTTGGGGTGATGACAAATTTAGAAACAATGACCCGCAGTTGTGTTCAACTTCACAGAATTTCGCTGCCGCTTTCAAAACAGAGAGGAGTAACCTAAATCTGAATATGTTAATATAGTTAAAAGACTTTATTTAGTTCTACCTTTTTTAGTGTTCTTATTTATATTCTACACTAAAATATAGGTTTAAGATTTGGGGATTTAAGATTATAGTTTAAAGAATTGAGAATAATGTGTATTTTTTAGAATTTAGAGTTTATGATTTAAATTTTAGAATTTATAATTAAAACTTAAAATTTAATTTTTTAGTGTTAGAGCATAAAAAGTAATACCGAAAAAGTTCAGCTGATTTTTGTTCCCATGTAATGAATTTAACACCCCACGTCCAAATCTGATTCACATAAAAAATGGTAAGAATTAAGGTAACAAAACCGATATCTAAATTTATTTTAGAGTAAACTACACTGGACACCATTAAAGTATTGGTTTGATTCTATTTTGACAATTGAACTATAAATTTTTTCAATTAGGTCATTGAATTATTCAAATGGTTTCAATCAAGCCATTGTTCGTTAACTTTTAACGGAAATGCTAACGTAGAAATTATGTAAATTTGTATAATTACACATTTAATTTTTCATGTTTACACATTCAATCAATTTAATCTTAATTTTAAAAAAATTAATAATAATTCCGGGTTAAAAGATAGCAAGTGTTTTCAACTTATTTAGGCAACGATGTCATGAGCTTTCCCAAACTCTGAGGTTTGATTCTGCAATTGTTTGCTTCTCATACCCATCGAAAACCTTGAGACCTATCAAGGTCGAGGTTTACAACTCTTTTACTTATGCTTTTTTTTTTCTTTTTTTTTTTTGATAATTGTAGATTTGTTTTAGGTTTTGCTTTATGTTTTTGCTAATCGAAAATTTCTCATATTATTAATCTTCCAAATGTTTTGCTTTATGTTTTCTCCATCAATGGTGTTTCATGCAGTGGGTTATTAAAGATATTTAATTTTGTTGTTGCTATCATTTTAGCAGTCTTGAAATTTGTCTTGTCCTAATTTATACAGCCTTTTCAAGTAAAAACTCTGTATAGCTTACAATTTGTGCACAAACTGTTAAAATGTAAAGGGTTAATTACGTTATTGGTACGTGAACTATACCGAATTTTCAGTTTTATACATTAATTTTTTTTTTTTTAATTTCATACATGAACTTTTCTGTCGTCAATGGGTTTACACATTTTCGTTACAGAAACTGACAGTGGACCTCTTGAACCAGTCAAAAATTAACACGTGTCATTTATTTTATTTTTAAAATTCTCCATTTTTAAGGGTTAATAACAAGATTAGTCCTCAAAGTTTTATTATTTTTTAATATCATCCTTGTTTTTAAAAATAAAATGTTTATTTTTTAAAAAATAGAAAAATATTTGAACCAACTACTAAGTGACATGTGGCACAATATTAAAATTAAAATTGTTTTTTTATTTCTTCTTCCCCCTCCCACCAGATTCTCTTTTCCCTCATTATTCAACGAACACAGTCTAACTAGCAAGCCTTGTCGGTTGGCCATCACCGACTATCGTGTCGACTGACCACTGCCGACCACCTTGTCGATCGACCACCGCCCGTTGATCACCTCCAGCCACTTTTATTGGTCACAGTGATCTAAAAATTTAAGAATGTGGTCTAAAATATTTTTTCTCAAATAGGTACGCAAAAATAAATTTTCCTTTACATACTAGGCAAAATAATTTTTTTTAAAAAATAACACTAAATTAAACTTAATTTTAAAAAAAATCAAAAAATAAAGATACGAATACACCCTACTAAAGCTGGGTGGATCTGCCACTGATTGACCACCATAGTGTAGTTTAACAAAAAGATTCTCAAGAAATTTACTAGTGGTATACATATCAAAAATAGAAAAATATTTGAACCAACTGCTAAGTGACACGTGGCACAATATTAAAATTAAAATTATTTTTTTATTTCTTCCTCTCCCACCAGTTTCTCGTTTCCCTCATTATTCAACCAAACACAGTCTAACTAGCAAGCCTTGTCGGTTGGCCATCGCCGACTATTGTGTCGACCGACCACTGCTGACCACCTTGTCGACCGACCACCACCCGTTGATCACCTCCAACCACTTCTATTAGTTATAGTGGCGGATTTAAAAATTTAAGAATAAAAGTTTAAAATATTTTTTTTTCAAATGGGTATGAAAAATAAAATTTTCCTTTATATGCTAGGCAAAAAAAATAAAAAATAACATTAAATTAAATTAAATTTATTTTTAAAAAATCGAAAATAGAGATGCGTGGATCCGCCACTGATCGGCCACCATAGTGTAGTTTAACAAAAAGATTCTCAAGAAATTTACTAGTGGTATACTAATCGATTTCAGCTCCTAATCCAATCGATTTTCAGTTTCACACTTTCACTACTTGTTTGTTTCAAAATTTTAATTCTTTTTCATTTATGATTTAACTCCACTAAATTTCCTTTTATTTTCCTTCTACATCATGCTCAGCAAATCATAGAAACGAAAAACCCATTTCATGAAACATATTATCTGCTCATGGGACCACACTTTTTTCTCCAATTTTTGGTCTTTTCAGTTCATGTCTTCAATTACAGTGAATACACCGAAGTAAATAAAAATCTTCGTTTTGAATTTCATATATCCCTCTTGTCTTTTCATGCCCGTGATTTGAATTTTTTGCTTATTTTTAGGGACTTAAAGCTGGTTTCTTGATATGAAGGTAAATAGGTTTTCAAAAATGATTTCATAGGTTGACGAAAAGATGGTGAAGATGAGGATAATGTTCGATGAAAGTAGAAGAAAGCTAGGGAGTTTCCAGATATTTGGTGTTCGCAGAAGAAAGCTTGCTTGCTGGAATGAATTTGGCTGAATAAAGAAAGAAGTCAGAAGAGAGAAAAATAGGGGGAGGAGAAGAGAATAAGAATAAGAATAAATATTGTTAATTTTTTAGAAAAAAATTGTTTTTAATATGGTGTCATGTGTCACTCATTGATTGGTTCATTATTTTTATAATATTTTAAAATAAATATTTGGATTTATTAAAAATAGATTTGAAAGGTTAAATTAAAAAATAATAAAACATCAAGGACTAATCTTGTTATTAACCCTTAAATAAATGGAGATTTTTAAAAATAAAATAAATGCCACGTGTCGATTTCTGACTTGTCCAAAGAGTTAACGTCAGCTTTCGTAAAGGAAAAGCGTAAACCCGTTGACGACAAAAAATTTATATATAAAGTTGAGAATTAAAAAAGTTAATGTATGAAATTGAGAATTCGCTATAATTCATGTCTAACGTGGTAATTAACCCAAATTTAAAAGTCAAAGTGAGAAACTAACAATACAATTGGTTGAATTGATTTGTGAATTCTTAAAAAAAATGCAGAATTTTTATTTAATCAAATGGTTTCACTGGTTAAAAAAAACACAGATAGAGAATTCAGCTACTAAGGAAATCCACAAGTTGTCAAGTGTGTTTAAACTATTCAAATATACAAATTAGTAATATACTGTTTTAAATTATATCTTACTAAATCATAAGAAAATATTTTTATTATTGAATTAAGACTAAGCTTGAATAGATAAAATCTAATAAATACTGAATTACGCTTTATCTTTTTGGTTTAAGGGTGTAGGAAGCCCTTGAACTTTTGAAAAAAAAAATAATTAAGCTCATGAATTTTTTTGCACCTAATTAAGCCCTTGAACCAAGAAATTAAATCAATTAAGCCCATTAACCTATTTTGACCATTAAATCTTGACAGTTTTTTTCTTCAGATATTACATGCACATGATACACTACAGTTCTATCATATTACATTTACAAAAAAAACAAAAAGTATATTTTATAAATTTTATAAGCTTTTTAGAATTTCTAAAACATTTAAAGAATTTATTAAATAAAATAATAAATTCTGGAAAAAATCAATTGGAAACATTGTGACATAGCACACTACAACAGTGGATCGAAAAAAACTATTTAGATTTAATGGTCAAAATTGGTCAAAGGTCTTAATTGATTCAATTTCTTGGTTCAAGGGCTTAATGAATTAAATTTCTTAGTTTAAGGGCTTAATTGGGTGCAAAAAAAGTTCAAGAGCTTTATTAATTTTTTTAAAGTTCTAAGGCTTCTTACACCCTTAAGCTTTTTTTAATTACACTTTTATTGTAATTTAAAATACTATAATTTATAGATAAGTAATATCTTATTATGAATTATTTTAGGCATAATGAGAAAAAAGTCCTCAATATTTGTCAGTTTTTTCAACTGTACCCTTAATCTTTTTAACATTTTAAACCTTGAAGTTTCAATTTGTTCCAAATGAGTCATTTTTGTATGGTCAATTTACGGTCAACTACCCATCAACATTTTTGCTGACATGGCGTGACAATTTTAAGAGTGAAATTGAAAAAATGTAAATCTTGAGGGTTTTTTGTCATTATACTTTTTTACTCTTAATTTATAGTTTTACCATTCATTTAAATAAAAAAAAAAATTACAACTTAATGATCAAACACGAGATTGGTAGATATACATACAAATCCTTTATCATTGTATTAGCTTATAACGGATTACATTAATTGATAGCTGGTTGCATTAGTTGATTTTACTAGCGAATTGTATTAGCTGATTGTATAAAAGTGTCTGGTAAAATTAACTGATAGCTATTTGATTATATAAACAAGTAAAATGACATATAGGGACATGATTATATTCAATAATTGTTTGAATATTTTATTATTATTAATATGTTGTATCTATTAATATTAATTAAATTATGAGAAATAACTTTTTTAATATAACATTACTAAGCATATTTAGTAATTTGAAGGATATATATAATAATTTATTATTTATATAATTATTTTTAATACAATTTAATTAATTATTAACTTTAAATAAAAATATAAATGTGTGAAAATAAAAAGAAAAAAAGGATTAGTTTACAAATGTCGCAATGTAAATACGTGAGGGTGGAAACTTAAAATAGAAAAGGTTAAATTTAGGTTATTTGGATATTTTTGATGATTGTTAAGGGTAAAAGGGTTTTTATAACTCTAATGTCAAAACCTTGGTTTTAAAAAGCTTCAATTAGCAGCTTTTTCAAAATCAGAGGTTTCACCCCTGTAACAACGGGAGTCGTCACCAATCTTTTTTTTTATTTAGGTGATATTGGATCACCTGAAAACCCAGCTATTTTAATAAAACCTATTTTTGTGTCATTTATTAAAACAACGAGTTTTAGTCTGTAAAACCAGAAAAACATGTTCAGGATCAGTTACGTGTGGGGAAGGATGAGCACCTCCACAACGCCCAAAATTGGTACCTAGTTGATTACATATTGTCTAAATGATGAAAATTAAGAACTCGAGTTCAATTTAAAATTTTTGATCCCTTAAAATTTTTAAAAGAATATTTCTTTGTATGAAAGGAATTTACACCCGGGGCATAATTCCCGTTAGATTCCCGAACGAAGGGATTCTATTTTGAAAATCATAATTTATAATCAAAAGACGATATTTTATAACAGGGACTAACGAAAAGCGGTACCTCTTACATACGACATACGTTTTTCACGATAATCCCTACAAAAACATTTTTAATAAAAAAAACATATAAGGTATATATGAATATATATATATATAAAACATTTAGTAAATATTAATAGTAGTAGTAATAATAATATATAACATATAATTATAATAATAATAATTTAATATAATAATAACGATGGTGTATGATATAATTATATATATATTCATGTACAAAATACTGAAAATAAAAATAATGATAATAATTATAAATTAAATATAATAATAATAATAGTAAAAAATAATAAAGAAGAATAGAAATTGGAATTAGTAACCGAAATGAAACAAAACACAAATTAAAGGCTAGAAATGTGAAGGATACGAAGCAGAGGGGCTGCGGGCGCAATTTGCCCATTCATCAAGAATACGCAGATCCTTCCTCCGTGTCAGGTCGATGTGGGGGTTGGAGAGGGTCAAAACGACGACGTTTTGATAGGGTTATAAATACCCCTTTTAAGCCAAAAAAATCATTTGGTCTATTTGATAACCAAATAAATGAGAGCTCTCTCCAACTCTCTCCTCCTCAATCGGCCGAAGCCTCCATCGTCGCCGAAAATGTCACCGTCCGCCGGCACTGTGAACGACGACCGAAGTTCATGCAAGTTATTATATGAATTAAATGAAATACAAACATATAATTTATTAGAAGAAAAATAATTAGACACGTTATTATATGTGTAACGCACGTGATATAGCAGATTTTTATACATAACCCTATATTCAATCGAAAATTAGTTCTAATCTACCCATATCTTAACAAGACTTAAAAAACTCTCAAAGGTTTCATAACCATTAAACTGGATCCATACTAAATTTCGGATAATTCAAACCACAATCATACAATCAACATTTCAAACAAGAACCAATTTCATTAAATTCACTCAATGTAAAAAAAATCTCATAAAGCCTCAAAGAGATTCAAATTAAGGAAGGAAGGGAAGGATATTTTACCTTCCTCTCGATCTAAACAACTTGTTGTTCATGATTTCAACCGAATTAGCTTTTCTCCTCTCAAAATCCATGGAGTTTCCATATCCTTTTCTTTCTCTCTCTTGCCTAATTTTGCTTCGGCTTATGAAGGAAAGGATGATGAACAATGAACAATGCTTGTTCATTTCCCCTTTCACATGACCGGTTCATGCAACCTTTTCCGCACATGATTTAATCCTCCAAGTGACACATAATAAGGTCACTAAACTTTATTTATTACTACATGCAAACTCCTATAGATTAGACACAATCAAAATGGTCCTTGTACTTGGTTAGCAATTATTCATTTTTTCCATCTAGGTCCTTATCTCCTTTAATCTAATGCTAGATATATGAATTAAATCCAATCAAATTTTAATCGAAGTTGTCACAAAATTCTAGGGTAAATTTCGAGGTATTACAATTCCTCTCCACTTAAAAGAAATTCGTCCCTGAATTTCTTCATTGATAACAAATTCTTGATAACAAACATCAGAATATTCCTTTATATTCTGAATTTTCAAACAAAGTATACATATTGCATCGATGACAAGCTATCGATACTGAACAAAAATCGAACTCCTAGGTTTTAACCAATCCTTCTTCTAGTGTTTCCATAACAAAGTATGTACCTCAATTAAATAAACAATTCATCCATACTCAAACAATTCAATCACCAACAGCCCAACGCACACACATATACACATCTTTATGCAAATCAATCCATCTATTTAGTATACACAATAATATTTTCAGTTTGATCCCTTGATGCCCCTAAATTATTTGGAACATCCTTTAGCTTATAGGCATACAGTTAAACATGTTTGAAACAGTCTACAACATTTACGAGCATCAAAGCAACTCCTATTTCATAATTATACAGTCATGTGTATATAAAACCATCCATTTGTCACTCAAACAAGTATACAACAACCCAAAATTCTCATATATACCATTTCATTCTCAAAACAATTCTTATAGGTACAGAGTTAGTCCTTTATTCTTTTATAATTCAGTCCTTAATACCTTTCCTTAACTATTTAATCAAAACAGTTTGGCCTAACTAAAACACATGATATTTATATCAATCCAATAATGTTCTTAACTAGGCAAAACAATCTCAATTTTATTCATATTCATATGCATACAAATCAAGACAGTCCATGACAGTCTTAAACATCCAGAACAGTCCACTCAAGCTCACATAGATATAAAACAGTCCTTTCTTTTATATACATACTTATTTACCTCTAGACAGCCCATGTACTGTCCGTTACCCATAAAACAGTTCTCATTACCCATGTTCGTATTTATGTGAACCAAAACAGTCCATGTACTCAAACAGTCCAAAAATTCATATGAACATATTCATGTATTCAAAAAAACAGGGCAACCACATTTGTACCCATTTACTCTCAACAAAACAGCCCTTAACTATCTTAAACACTCCAAAACAGTCCTAATTTAATACTTGACAGGAAAGCAGTCCACAACAATTTTAATCACTCAAAGACAGTCCCAAAAGTTATTTTATTGGCAAATCTGTCCATTTTTTATTCCCTTGATTACATACATATAAAGATCAAGACAATTCTAATGTATTCATATACACTTCTAACCAACCTAACCACGCATAGGGATGCAGTCGAACAGTATGTCCAGATTTGTAGAAAAACTAAACAATCTCCAAAACACACGCGATCCTTGTACATTTATCAAATAATTTGTTCTTATTTACTATGTTTCCAACCAACTTGTAAAATACATATAACCTATTCCTCCACAGGTTCAAACAGTCCATTAAGGTTATTAAGGCATTCAAAAACAAGGCATGGTTTAGATATACAATTACCAAACAAACCAAAATATATATACTCCTATGTTCTTTACACCTCAAACAAATTCTTTTCAAGGTTACTGCCCAAATGTTCATAGAATTTTAAACTAAAAATAGTATGTGAATCATAACATACATACATATAACTCCAGGACAACCCACATACTTTCTTAATATAGCAAAACAGTCCAAGCTTCATATATGTATATATCTAAAATTCCAAGCAGCTTACATACTTTTCTAATCACTCAAATCTGTCCAAATTAATATGTATTCACATTTGTTCATCATTAACACAGTCTATCTAGATTCCAAGGTACTCATACTCACACCAAACCATTCAATTTATTGGAAGCACTGTAACAGTCCTTAATCATAAGTATAACCTTATTAGGACTCATATCTTTAAATTCGATTACTAACAACTTAAGGATTCCCTGCCCAAGATTGTTATCACAATTGATAGCAATAACTTAATAATTTAGGGCTGTCCAAAGAAATTCAAAACAGAATTCACACATACGACACTTTCCTGTTTCGATTTCACACTATTATACATATTATGACCTCAATTCATGATTAAGAATGCCTAATACAATAAGCCATGCATCATTCGAATACTCCAACATACAAAAATTTTATTTTCGATCAATGTATCCGTTCTATTAACAAGGACAACCAATTTGTATTATTTGGCTCAGAATATTTCCATATATTCTGAGGATCAGACAGAGTAAACAAATTTGTTGAAATTTACCAAATCAAAACAAGAATTTAAACTCCTAGGTGGCACCATAGACTTATGGAGACGCAGTGAGTCCATGGTTAGTTCAAGAATCAACTAAACCATGCTCTGATACCAATTGTAACATCCTCAACCCGGTTTAGGAGAAAAACCGGAGTTAAGAACATTACTGCAGAGCAAACTGAAAACAAGAACCCGAAAATTCCAAAACTTTCTCAAGATTATACATTACAGGTTATTAGGAATTTCCTTCTTTGTTAGCTTTTGATTTCATTTACACCTATATTGATATTCAAGTATATATTCAGATGTCATCACTTGTAACACAAGGAATCAAATACATGAAACACATAGAGTTAATCGAACCACATCAGTTGTAACAACAACTTTCTGATGATACAAGAAGTAGGATCCTCAAAGAAAAGACCTTACTTTACAACTTAAGGTTTGAGCATAACTAATTCATCTTAACACACAGTTATTAAATCCTTCGGCTAGGATTTGTACATACTATTGCCTCATGTCTTACTTATACAATCACATAAGTTAGATTCAAGTACTTTATTTAACAAGGACAACCTTTTAACAGTATTTTAACCCTTATATTTGAGTTATAATTCCTCAATTGCATAAGTTATACTAGTTTGGCATTCTACATATATACCTTAGAACTCAATTCATTTACTTTATTCAATTGACAACCCACTTTTTTTTTAATTAACAAAAGATCATTCGAACATCATTACACATGTCTCATTCTATCAACCTTCCATTCGAACTTATCACCATCTTACATGTTATCCTTAAGTTCAATTCACACAATCAACCATGAACATTTATCTAGTCATACAAAACTCTTAAACAAATTAGGTATTCATAGATTACACGAGAGTGTACCAAATAACTCTCAATTTTATTAATTACAAGCCATACTATCTTAAACTAGTTTCATAACCATTACAAGGTGCCACCATCCTAGGAGTATAATTAAGAATGATCCAATTCCACTTGGATCTTGAGCCACAACATGGAAATCCTTAATCTCGAATCAATACACAAACTTTAGCTTACCTGCAATGCATGAATATGAGATGCATTAGGCTTCCATAGCCTAAGTGAGGTAGCAATACATTTGAAGTACAAATAGTCAATACTTATAAAGTAATCAATCAATTCAATAATATAATCATCCAGAAACTTTATTGCAAATTAAGTTAATACACGTATCACTTGTTTATTGACATTTCTTTAATACTTCAATCCTTAAGCATTATTTGATTATTGGCGACTTATTTCAAGTTCAATGCTCACTAAGAGCTTTCGATTACAGTGCTCACAAGAGCTATAAATTTACGGGCTCACTTTGAGCTATCACAATGGATACTCGAGCATTTTGCAGAGGCTAATATCGAAACTTATCAAGAGGGCGTCCCCTAAGTAATTGCTTAAACAAGAGTACCAAAGGTACTAAAAGATCATTCGATCTTAATAACAAGGGACCGTGTCCAAATATAACAAGCATCAACCAATAGATCCAAGGTCTTCCATAGAAAAGGCAACTTACATATTTTATCTCAATTTCGATACCCGGGAAGTTGCTTATTGTACAAGTAACATTACTTTTAATGTTAATTGAGATTTCTTAGGTTGCAAACAACCTTTCTTATTTCCTTATTTCAATGGCTTATTTAATAACTCAAGCTCTCTAGCAAGTATACCAATCGCTTCAATATCCAAGAAACACCCTAACAATATTCAAGCATGGCGAGGCATTTAAAATACAAGAAATACAATATTGTTCAAGTCTAAACGTGAATGCCATGCTATGAATGTATGTTTATCCCCAATGAGCTCTATTTGAGCGTCTTAATACAATGTACATGTGATGCCGTTCATTCACAATCAAACAATACATAACATTAACAAATCAAACATCGGGATAAGTCCGCGTTACCCGAGACTCATGTGACTACACTCACCTGGTTATTCCAAAGTTATGGAATACCTGAATTCCACAAACTCCAATCTACTTCTTCACTTAGCCATCCTTGACAAAGTGTACCTCAGAACATATAATCAAATGTTATCAACCATGTCATACAAGACAATTTATCCTACCAAACTACGCACACATTGTTCATTGTCAAAACAGCCCCCATGGTTTCTTAATTAAGAGAAACAGTCCATAACACATGTATACGCATTCATATTCATCAAGAAAGTCCACTATTCGTATATGTATATACAAGCAGTCTAGATTATGTATATGTATATTTTTATACATGTAAATACAACATTCATACTGCCAATATACTATAACAGTCCATTTATCCTCAAGTTAGTAAATCTGTACATTTAAACCGCCTTACTGATCATTCAAAACTGTTTAAATATTCTACATTACATAACGCAACACAGCACTATTTTACACTACAACTACATTGTTTTAAGCTACCAATCTGCTCAGTTTTGAAACTACAAAACTGCATTGCTTTAAGCTGCAAAACTGTATCAAACTGCACACAAGATTACACCAAAACTTCATATATTTTAAGTTCGAAACTACACAGCTTAATACTTCATTACTGCACAGTTTTGGACTTCAAAACTGCTCTGTTTTAACACTTTAAGACTGCACAATTATGTATACGCTAAAACAATTTGTAAACATGTTCATAATTATTTAAACAGCCCACCAGCATTTGGTTTAATGTAAAACAACTCCAATAATTGAATATATATATATATATATCCAAAACAGTCCGGTAAGATTCATATTTATACAAAAACAATTTTCATTTCAAGAATACACCAATTCACATATAAAGCAGCTCACTAAAATTCACATTCAAGCAAAAACACTCTCATGGCGCTTATACTAATACAATATAGCCCTTAGTTACTCTATTCACTTTCAAAAAAATTTGGAGCTGACTTGATTCAATAAATTCATCTATAAGATTACAGAACATCCCACGATTTACCTATACTTTCAGATCAGTCCTTTAATCATACAAATTACCACATATACCTCTAAAACAGTCCATTAATATTTACTTTCAAGTCTGATTAGTCCATTAAACTTGTATACATGTACCTACATAACAACTCAAACCAGCATGCTTCTATATCTATCCAAACAGTCCCATTATGAACTTATATTTTCTCCAGCAGTCCAATTTTGCATATGTACACATATACATCAGAAAAGAGCAATTCATGAACACACACATTCACATATTTGTGCAAATCATATCAATGATTCGAATACAAGCAAGTACACTTTTACTTTAATCATCTAGTGTCCTTAAACTACACCAAACAACCCTTCACAAAGCATACACATTTCCTATTATCCAAAGCAGTTTCGAAAATCATTACATACACATATAAAAATTCAATTAATTCACATGCTTTTATATATCTCAAAACTATGCCGGTTATAAGTATATGTACACTTAAATCGGTTCATTACTAATCAATTCATTTTTGGTCCTTATTTTGTATACAGTTAGTTACTTAAAACAGTCTCATTTTAACACAAAACTGCCCAGCTTCATTGATCATTCTATCCATGCTTCAAAACAGTATTTTGTAGCTTACTTATAAAAATTTTCTGCTCTGTTTTATAAGCTCTTTTAACTAATTTCAAAACAGTCTCTCAGGCTCGGATATACTAAAATTCTGCTCTATTTAACTGCATTCTTTTATGGTCAGTTTAGAATTAGAAGCAGATTTTTATACATAATCCCATATTCAGTCGAAAATCAGTTCTAACCTACCCATATCATAACAAGACTTACAAAACTCTCAAAGGGTTCATAACTATTAAACTGGATCCATACTAAATTTCGGATATTTCAAACCACAATCATACAATCAACATTTCAAACAATAATCAATTTCATTAAATTCACTCAATGTAAACAAATCTCATAATGCCTCAAAGAGATTCAAATTAAGGAATGGAAGGATATTTTACCTTCCTCTCGATCTAAACAACTTGTTGTTCATGATTTCAACCGAATTAGCTTTTCTCCTCTCAAAATCCATGGAGTTTCAATCTCCTTTTCTCTCTCTCTCTCTCTCTCTCTTGCCTAATTTTGCTTCGGCTTATGAAGGAAAGGATGATGAACAATGAACAATGCCTGTTCGTTTCCCCTTTAACATGACCGGTTCATGCAACCTTTTCCACACATGATTTAATCCTCCAAGTGACACATAATAAGGTCACTAAACTTTATTTATTACTACATGAATACTCCTATAGATTAGACACAATCAAAATGGTCCTTGTACTTTGGTTAACAATTATTCAATTTTTCCAACTAGGTCATTATCTCCTTTAATCTAATGCTAGATATATGAATTAAATCCAATCAAATTTTAATCGAAGTTGTCACAAAATTCTAGGGTACATTTTGGGGTATTACATGGACGACGTTGCGATGGAGGCTGGCGTTGTAGATGAGGTTGCTGTGCACGATAAGGCTACTGGGGAGACGACAAAGGACGATACTGGACATGAGGTGGCTGCTCCGAAAAAGGGTGCAAAAGCTTCTTACGCAAGTAAGGTCGCTAGATTGAAGGATAAGAGTGGGGAGTGTCTAATCTTTCTTAAGGATGAAGTCAAGATTCTGGCTGAGGATATCATAATGGACTGCAATGGGAAAATTCCTTCTATTCAATTCTCTGATAGAGTTCATGGCCAAATTGATGATAATATGCACAACATTATTATTGTCTGGATTTTGGGAAGAGCGATAGGATACAGGGCTTTGGTTAATTGGGTGCATGCTTTGTGGAAACCTGTGGGGGTGTTACACATTATCGACCTTGATAATATCTATTTCCTAGTGAGATTCTCGGATCATAGTGATTTCACAAAAGTCTTAACGGAGGGGCCATGGACCATCTATGGGAGCTATTTAATAGTGAAACCATGAAGTCGTGGCTTTATGACCATGGAGAAACATCATACGCAAGTGATTGTTTGGGTAAGATTATCGGGGCTACCGTATCATTACTATAAGAAGGCTGTATTTCGTCATATTGCCTTTTTTATTGGGCGGATTGTCTGGATTGATTATAATACTAACATGGGCGATAGTTTGCTAGGATAACGATCCTTGTTGACCTTAATAAACCCTTGTTGTTGTGAATTTAGATTGACAGACGATTACAAATGTTTGAGTATGAGGGATTGGAACAGATTTGTTATGAATGTGGTGTCCATGGGCATTCGAAAGAGATGTGTGGTGCAAGTTCACAGGGTGAGGCCGAATCGGGGGGGGGGGGTAATGCATTGGCTACTGTTGCAGTAGGTAGTCAAGTTGAGGGGGATGTGTTAGAATCTAATCTATTTGGTCCATGGATGGTGGTCACAGATAAGAGTTGAAGGGGGTCAAGCCTAGGCAAGGGATAATTTGGATAAGAGTGGTGTTTCGAGGTCGAGGTTTGCTAGCTTGGGAGTCGAAGATGTTGATGGTGGGGATGTGAAGGGTATTGGCCGCAAGGCTTTGGACCATGTAGTTGAGGCTGACACTGTTAAGGTTAATCCGATTACTTCTGTAGGTAAAGAATTGCTATGAGAGGTAATGCAAAACACCACATATAAGGCCTCTAATCCGGATAAGAAAAGTAAGGCAAACAAAAGGAATAACTTGGCTGAGGTGGTTCCGTTGGGGAGTATGTCAGAAGTTCAAGTTGTAGAGCATACCACAAACACTAGAGTTGGCAATCATAGAGGGCTGTTACGATAATGGAAAAATAGATGGTAGGTGATTCCAAGGGGAGTCGTAGCAGTCATCGTGGGAAATCAATTTTGACAAGGGTAAATCGAAAGGTAATTGAAGGGCTTGCAAGTTTGACATGAAAATGACTCGAGGTCTAGTGGGCATATGTCGATGACTGATTTGGTACGTCAACTAAAGTCAGAATTGAATACTGTTGAGACCAGCGTTGGCCCAAGTATTAGTTTTCGACCGGAGCTTCTTGGTGTTTCGTCCCCTACGTTGCAATCATCTGATGATGATGAGTTCTATTAGTCGGATTCAACAGAGGTTCTTCCTGAGGGTGCAATTTTCGGTGACGACCAATAAGGTTCATGTCATCTTTTTTTATTTATTTTAATTATGATGAAGTTTATGCTGTGGAATTGCCAGGGTGCTGCTAAACTGAAGTTTCATGGTTATTTTAGGTCCTTTGTGAACGAGTATCATTCTTCTATTGTGGCGTTATTTGAGTCACATATTAGTGGTCGCATTGCTGCTAGAGTTGTCACTCAGTTTGGTTTCTCCCAATCTTTTTGGGTTGAATCACATGGGTTCAATGGTGGTATTTGGTTGCTATGGAATGAAAATGTTGCGGTAGATATTCTTTAGTTCTCAAATCAGTTTGTACAAATTCGGGTTAGTGTCAGTGATGGGGGTGGTTCGTTTGAACTCACAACCGTATATACTAGTCTGAATAGTTGTAGACACAAGCATCTTTGGCCTTAGCTTGTGGCACTTAATCTGGGTAATGATGTTCCGTGGTTAGTCGGGGTGACTTTAATGTTCTCACATCGAACGATGAAAGAACTAGAGGAGCTTGTATTCGGAACTATGGGAGCTGACTATTTTTTGACTTTTTTTTGCAAGGTCTAACGGATATGAGGTTTTGGGGTCCGCCATTCACTTCGTCGAGAGGTACATTTTATCAACATCATGATAGGTGTGTTGTCAATTCCATATGGAATACATCTTTTATCGATTCACATGTACTATATTTAGATAGGTTGGGGTCAGATCATAGTCCACTTTTGGTATCGCTGGGAGAGGATCGTAGTGCACATCAAAATAGGCCTTTTCGATTTATTGAGGCATGTCAGTTGCATCCACAATTTGAGAAGTTTTTATAGTCGATTTGGTATTCTGAGGTGGCATGGGAGGAAAACGTTGGTAAATTTTGTAATGAGGTGGGTATTTGGAACCATGAAGTGTCCGACCACATAGGTGAGAGGAAGAAGAGATTGCGAGTGTGACTTTGAGGGATTGATCGTGTGTTAATGAGAAGGCATTCAGAGTACTTGGTGGATTTGGCAGCCAAATTAAAGGTGGAATTGGAAACAATTACGGAGCAGGAAGAAATTTTTTGGCGTCAAAAGGCTTGCTTACAGTGGGTGTTGCAAGGGGATCACAATACTAAGTTCTTCCACACTTCGGTGATAGCTTGTAGATGTGCTAATCGAATATCTGCGCTCCAATGTGATGATGAGGGTTGGTGCTCTAATGGATCCGAATTAAAGAAGTTAGCTACGGGCTTTTATCAAGCATTGTTTACTAGTTCGCCTGGTCCTCGACCTCTCTATGCAATGCTAGGGTGTTTTCTGGACATGGCAACTAGTACTCGGGATTCTTTTATGGCCCCAGTTTCTACGAATGAGATTTATCGAGCTGTGTTTAGTATGGGTGCTTCAAAAGCTCCGAGAATAGATGGTTTGAATGTTGGTTTTTTTCAAAAGAATTGGCATATAGTTAGGGATTATCTTTGTGGTTTCATGAAACATGTCTTTAGTACAGGGGTGACTCATACAAATATCAATCAGACTTTACTTGTACTTTTACCTAAAGTGCCATTGCCCGAGAGGTTGAGTCAGTTTCGACCTATCAGCCTTGCATAGTTATTTACAAGGTATTTCGAAAGTCCTGGTTAACTGGTTGAAGCCTTTCCTGCCATCATGGGTTTCGGATAATCAATCGAGCTTTGTCCTTGGGCGTGCAATTACGGACAACATTATTATCACTCAGGAGATAATCTATTGTATGTGCTGAATGTTTGGGCAAAAATGATGGATGGCGTTGAAAATTGATTTGTAGAAGGCATATGATCGTCTCGAGTGTGATTTTGTTTTCGATACTCTTCATGACATCAGTCTCCTAGATTCCATGGTTTACATGATAATGCAATGTGTATCCACAGTCTCATCTCAAATTTTATGGAACGAGGATATGACGGATTCTTTCACTCCTACTCGGGGGATTCGTCAGGGAGATCATCTGTCGCCATATCTTTTTGTTTTATGTATGGAATGGTTAACGCAATCTATAAATGCCTCGATTATAGTAGGGCTGTGAAGCTATTTAGAATTTTTTCTAGTGGTCCAGCAATATCACATTTCTTTTGCTGATGACATGATACTATTTGTTGAGGCTTCGGTGAAACAAATGGACGTTATTCGATTGGTCTTAGGTGATTTTTGCCTTGTTTTTGGACATAAAGTGAGTGTGGACAAGACGCCGATGTTTTTCTCTAAGAACGTTCCCGTCGAAATTAGAGGTTGATTACGAATGGGATTAGTTTTAAGAAAGTTGACGATCTTGGCAAATATTTAGGGTTCCTATTTACATCGCAGGGTCACGGAGGCTCCGTATCAGTATCTTGTTCGTAGGATGGAGCGTAAGTTGAGTGGTTGGAAATCGAAGTGTCTCTCTTTTGTAGGTAGAATTTTATTAGCAAAGACAGTGCTTGCCGTGATTCCCATTTATACCTTGCAAACTACAGTTTTACCTAAGAAAACTTGCATGTCAATTGAGAGGTTAATACCTCATTTCATATGGGGTATTACGCTGGAGCGTGGCATGGTGCATTTCTTGAAGTGGGAGAACGTATGCAAACCTATTTCTCATGGAGGTTTGGGGTTTCGCCCAATCGAAACACTTAATCGGGCACTTCTTATAAAGTTAGCATTTAATCTTCTTGTGTGAAAGGATGCGCTTTGGATACGATTTATTTGTGCAAAGTACAAGTGTGGCGAAAGGATTCCGATGTCTTTGCACAACACGAGTTGTTTCCGCCTCTGGAAGGGGTTGAGTATGGTTTGGAATATGGTTCAGTGTAATACCCCTAAAATTGACCTAGAAAAATGTTATCAAATGTGTACTTCTTGAACACTTTGTTCCTTGTGCAACCCTAGATTAATCAATAGCTTAGGACCTTATCGAAAGAAAAGAAGATATGAGAGGCATAATTAAGTGACTAAACTAAAAGTGATTTGAACCACAAGGCTTGCATGTTAAATAAAAACTATAGGAGGGTTTGTACACATGGCACATTGGAGGGAGACATGAACGGAGGGGTTCGACCATTTGGATTCCACTTCCAAAATGGTCACCCCCTTCCCCTTGAGAGAAACCGAATGCTAGAAAGAGTGAGAGCTTAGGTCCTTAGCTAGGGAAGCATGAAAATTGAGCTTTCAAGCTTGTGATCTTGGGCATATATCGATTCATAGAGGAGGAGAGTAAGTATCCTTACTACTATTCTTATGTTTATAGGATTGAAGATCACATGAAAATTTAAGAGAATATTGTTTGAATTGAATGTTAATCTCTTAATGATTCATCTTCATTGGGATGATTATATGTTCCACACAATATATGTAAACCATGATTAATACATACTTGTGAAGATTCGGGCAGCTTAATCCTAATGTGAAATTGAAGATTACTTTAAACACTAAGCTTGATTAAGTCGAATAATTGCTATTGTGAACAAATTTAGGAAATGTATTCTGAATCAGGGTTGTTCGATGAACTGATTGTAAACAATGAACCAAATTGAGTCACTAAAATAGGGGAATAGGTCTCGTGAATGTTTAGGGAAAACGTTCTATAAGTTGGTACTGAAATTCATGTGTATAACGGTTTAAGGAACTGTTATAGATATCTATGGTTGTAGGTGTGGCTGTTTTGAATGCAATTTAAGGAATTGGGACTATTTCTACATAAACATGATTAGTTTGAATATGTATTAATACATTAAGAATTGTTTGGTGAGTATACATGTTACTATAGCATTTTCGAAATGTTGGAATTGCATGGGCAGATTTAGTGGACTACTTGTTTGTTTAATTTTGAAATGTTCTATAGTGATATATATATATATATATATATATATATATATATATTGCATGTTATGTAGTAAGTTGGGCAGCTTGGTTGATGTATATATGTGTTTATTGGTTGATTAAGTATTTGGGTGATAAATTTAGTTCTAATGCATAGTTATATCCTTGTTATGACTAGACAATAAAGGGATCGAACAAATTGGAGAAAAGAAAAAAGAGAATTGTTATTTGGGAACAAGAGTAGCTCGGTTTAACTTGTGAATGTAGTTTAGAGTCTCGAGATAGCTTAAAACTATCTCGAGCAATGCATTTCATTTAATTACATCTTGTTTACAAGCTATCTAAATTATGCGTGTGCTTAAACTTGGAAGTGAGGTAAGTGCTTCTATTAGACTATCTTATGATATGCTTAAAGGGAATATGCATATAATGTATTAAGTTCAATCAAATGATGTATGCTAATGTGGGAATCTTGAATGATTGGGATATGAATCTCTAAACCTAGAGCTATGCTTATCTTGCTATGAATATGGTATGTTACGATAAAGGAATAAGCCTTGGTTTCGGTCAGTCTTAGGTACAATTGGCATGCCATAGAGTCTATAGAGCTTCTTGATAGAACGGACTACGGTCCCTTGTTTGGTACTTTTGGTACTCTTGTTTGACGGATGATGTCATATGATTTGATTATCTAGACTGCTTAAAATCAAGGTTATGTCAATTAACAAAATGTATAATACTTGTAACCTCACCAATGACATGGTTTGATATCCATGATGCTAGTATTAATCTTGCTTATATGATCTTGAAACTCAAATATGTTGCTTGTTTCATAAGTAAATTATGTTGGTTATAATAGACCCTATATCTCTATTGTTGTATGTTAAGTATATCAAATTAAGTTCATTTGGCCCCTTCATAGAACTAAACTTCCATTTGAAACATAGCTATCTCTCTCATCTATATAAGGCTTGAGAATTAGAGTTGAGGAAACTATTACATGATTTGTTTTTATCAATATTTCTCACTTGTTAGCTCGACTACCTCACTAGGTAAACCTTACTTACCTATTTACTTCTCCTGATACATTTCAGGTTAAGCTCATTTTGTTTGGAGCTTTGGAAGCCTGGGCAAGGTCACAAGAAGCTTAACGTATGTTTTGAATTCCTAGTACTCCTAGTATGGTGGCATTAAGGTCTATGCTAGAGCATATAGATCACTTTTGGCATGTATATATATATATATATATATATATATATATATATATATATATATATATTAAGATCCATCTAGGTTGTGAGGTTGGCAAGTAAATATTTCGAATGGTGATGCTTGTAGTGTTTATAGTTGATGACTAGTACTTGATGCTTGTTAGATGCTTATACTCGATAGTCTTGAGCTTTATGATGATGGTTTGAGTGTATGAAGAGTATGCTTGAGAGTTTAATCATGTCTTGTATGTGAATGTGTGATATCGATCATCGTGTAAGTAGTTGAGCTGTTGTAAGTTCCTTGCCATGGTAATACAAAGAAACTAAGGAGTAGCATGAATAGAAAATGAGCTTGATTAATGTCTAATCATCTATTTAACATCCTTGAAGACCATTTTTAACAATAAGGAATATATCCGTGTATATCATGGATGAGCAAATGTCAAATTGGTCACTTTGATCTTCCTCTAAAAATGATATCTATTCTTATGCCTATTTGTATGTTACCTTGTAGTATAAGATGTTGGAAATGGTTGCTTGGATTTCCAATTAGTTTTACCTTGTGTTGTTTTAATGATTTTCCTTGTGTTTCAAGCTTTCCTTATTCTTGCTCGCATGCTAACTTGTGAACCAAGTTAGTTTCCTTGTTGCTTTTAAGCACCTCATACTTGGTTTACTGCCAAACTAAGGATAGGGTGTTACAGTTAGGTCCTACGTTGCTTGGTTGGTTGGATCCGGCAATAGTACTGATTTTTGGCACGACCCATGGCTTGACGATGTAGGGCCATTGATTGAGTATGTCGACCCTAGTGTGTTGCCGACCATTAGACACAATTCAGTCGCTAGCACGATGAATAGTATGGGGCAGTGGCAATTGAACTGGTTTGAGAATTTTCTCCCACAAGATATATTGTTGAGATTTGTTGTAGTTAAGGGGCCGAATCCAAGGGTAACTGAGGATTCAATAGGATGGCGAGGTGGGTGCGATCGTCGTTTTACTTTGAAATCAGCTTACTTGCTTCGGGCTGGTACCGTTGATAGCCCTTTGAATCCGGTATGGTCCATGGTTTATAAATTTCGCGGGTTACCTCGTGTTATGTCCTTTCTCTGGCTTGTATGTTGTCAAAAGCTTATGACTAATTTGGAACATTGCAAACGCCAATTTACTGTGTGTAGTCATTGCTCGTTGTGTGGAGACGCGATTGGGGATGTTGAGCATGTTTTCAAACAGTTCCCGCTAAGTACTCAGGTTTGGAATAAGTTGATTCAACCATCTAAATTGGATATATTCTTGTAGATGGATTTTCATGATTGGATATGTGTTAATCTTACTGAGTCGATGTCTTTTGCACGATATGAAGAGCATTGGGATCTTGTCTTTGGACTCCTTCTGATTAGTATTGGCTGAAGGTTAATACGGATAGGGCTCGTAGGGCTGCGGATGGGTATGTGATGTGTGATGGTGTAGGTCGAAATAGTGTAGGCGAATGGTGTTTCAGTTTTGCGAAATTCCTTGGTATATGTTCGGTTGTTGATGCCGAGCTGTGGGGAGCTTTTATGGTTTGGTTCATGTTTGGGAGTCGGAGTCTCGCCAAATTATTCTGGAGTTGGATAGTTTAGGGATGATTAAATTTCTTAAGGATGACTATAATGGGTTTCATGTCCTTAAATGGCACTTGGATGAGCTTCGTGGTCGAGATTGGCTTGTGCGGATTCAACATACGCGTCGTTCCCGAAATAAGGTGGCCGATGCTTTGGCTAAGATTGTGGGGGTTGATAGTTTAGAGATGGTTTATCGTGTGGAGCCACCGGTTTGGATTAGTTTGTTGTTACTAGAGGATGTTGCGTATATTTAGTTGTCGATTTACTTTGTTGTTTATTTCTTTTGTCGGGTGTTCCCGTTGAACTTTATATTTATAATATTGGTATAGGTACTCTTTTCCTCCATTTAGGATTAGGGAGGTTTTTAACGAGGCCTATACTAATATTCCATGTGTATGATTATACATGAATATGATCATACTTTTTCACCAAAAAAAGTATTTTGAATTTTACAACATAATATCCAAAAAAATAATTTTATATTTTCAAGAGTACTTTTTGACAGCAATCCTAAACAATTAAATTTTAAATCAAACTTTCCAAAAGTATTTTTCAAAAGCATTCCTAAAATGAACCTTATCTTTCTTTTTAAGCTTTTTCCACAACTTTCATTCTTTCCTCAATAAATATATCTATTCTTCAACTGTCTTTGCGTATAAGGCTTTTTTGTCTCGTTCTCAAAATTTTTCACTATTTTAATCTATCTTTCTTTCTTAAAATGAGTACCAAGTCTATGACCATTTAACATCTCCTTAATATAAATATCACAAAATATTATTGTTAACCTCCTATCTCATACTGCTTTAACTTTTTCACCACTTACTTCAAAAAGCGAAATACTTTTAATCTATCATATATATTTAAATTATTTAAAAAATTAAGCATCGGAATACTTGATATATATTACACTTTGGTTCTAGGCTATAAACATTGAACACTTTGTTTTCAGCAGTCTTACATGCTAGAAAAAACTAATTAGATTATAAGGACATCTTTCGCTTGTTACACGAATAGCCTAGGATTATCAACAAAAGCTACTGACAATATACATGAAACTAACCACTTGCAAGCTCCAATTTAGCTTGTATAGCTAAGATCAGTCAAGAAAGACATGAAGAATATTATTTTGTTTCCAAGTTATTGGTCTATGTTTTAATTATTTTATATACTAATGCATGAAGAAAACTTGAATTTTGAGTTTAATGGAAACAATGATATGATCAAGATCTTAATCCTACTCTAAACTTAAAACTAAGCTTATGTTGCAGGAGAATTAAAATCAGTAGAACAAATGAGTAAACAAGTATTTTGAGTTTAATGGAAACAATGATATGATCAAAATCTTAATCGTACTCTAAACTTAAAACTAAGCTTATGTTGCAGGAGAATTAAAATCAGTAGAACAAATGAGTAAACAAGTGAGTATAGTTTCTTTTTTTACATTTTAAGTTTTGTTACAAATCTAATTAGGGGGTTCAAATATATGTAAATAATTTTGAGCTAAACAACACACTCAAATAAAATATAGATTTCATAAATCAACAACATAAAATCGAAATTTCTAAAAACCCAAATACATCTCCTATGTACTCACTCACAACTGAAAAATAAGAAAAAAATATAACAATAAAAATGATATACCTTAAAGGAAGATAAACATATAACAGTGAAAATGACATACCTTAAAGGAAGATAAACATAAGGTGAATCTTTAAAGACGAAGATATTATTCTTTATACCTAGATGATTTTCAATAAAGAGGAAAAAGTGGATATTTGTGAAGAGAGAAAAAAAATTGTTTATGCAAAAGCATTTACAAAAAAGTGATGACGGTTGGGAAAAATAAATAAGGGTAAAACTATCTTTTTGTTTTTTAACTGGGATTATGCGCCGCCAAAGCTAAAAAAATTAACATTTTGGGTTTGGCTTGAAATTACCGTTTCAAAAGAAATTCTATCCTATTTTCTTGCCGTTTAATATTGATTTTCAGTTTCAAACCGACATTTTAGCTAAAATCCTGTTCTAAACACATTGCTAAACGGGCTCTAAGGGTGATGATTTTTGAGTTGAAGTTCTGCGGTTAAAATTTGATTTTATCTGATCTAGAAATAGTTCTATAAGGATACTCTAAATAAATAAAGTTATGGAGATTAAATATAAAAAGTATTAAAAGATAAAAAATCATAATAGTTAACTAATTTTGTTAAATTAAAAATAAATATTTTGTTTTATAATTTTATGTTTGTTTAGAAGGAATTAAAGTTTTAAAGGATTGGTGTTGAGAACAGCTACATTACACAAAAATTTGGAGGATTATAGATGTCTCCTTCAATATTATCTTAACATTTGTGGGAATTGTTTCACGAATCACCATGGAAATGATGGTTGAGATGTCCAATTTTGACAGACCATCTGTTACTATGTTAACTATGTATCTTCGTATTGTATTCAAATTTTTTCTAATACAGATTCACACACCACATTAGTAATAAACTCGATTGTCATTTTTCTTTTTAGTTCCTAAAGGTTTTGCCTTGACCAATTTAAACTAACTCGCCTCGCACACCTAACTGTAATGGGTGGGTCTCCCAACGAAGATTTTCTATATATATAAGGCCTCGAACTCGATACTTGCTTAAGCGATATCAAATTGTTTACCACTTAGACCTACCCGTTGATATAAACTCACTCGCCATTAAGTCGAACAATAAATTTTAATAGAATAAAAATTACTATTACACAATATTCAAGATTTTATCATATTATATAACGAGGGAGCTTTCACAATCTATTGAGAAAGTTAAATAAGATGGGCGTGGATGAATATTGAATGTGATGTGGGTTTCATATCGAGTATTTTTTGATTAAAATAGTAAAGTATTATATTCTCATGTCGGGATTCGAACTCGTACAAAATGGGGCAAGATGAACATTCTTAACCACTAGGCCAATTAGTAAATACAAAAGGTTCCTATTAAGTATTACATTCCCATGTGACGTGGGTTTCATATTGAGTATTGAGCATGCTTTTGTTATGTTTTTCATCAATTGTGTGCATACAAAAGGGTTCCTATTAATTCGACGAACTAATTGTCCAACCAATTCGGTGAAAGGGTTTTGTTATGACAAACGTTGGAAAGAACATGTTTCCAAGCACACCATTTCTTTTAACTGTTTCACAGTGTGATTACCACCCATCGGTTTTGGACGGTTAAGACATCTTTTTTATAAAATGAAGTTGTAAAAAGCTTTTTAATTGTTAAGACCAGTTCATATTAGTAGATTTTATTGACAATCTTCGCGGTGAGAGAAGAAATTGAGTAATGTGATATAAATTATAATATTTGGACTTATTATAAAACATAAAATTAAAATTATGGTTATTTGAATTGAATTTTATGTTTTATTTAATTTATGGTTAATTTTAATTGTTTATAATATAGATAAATATTTATTTTTGGAATAGTGAAAATAATTTTTAACAATGTTATAAATATATATTAAAGCTTTCTAGAATAATATTCAAAAAATATAAAATAAATTTATTTGTAAAATGATGTCTAAAAAATCAAAACCTAAAATTAATATAAAAATTGATAACCATACTAATATTTTTTGTAAAAAATATTAAAAATTAATCTAACCGACCAAATATCACCACTATTATCAAGAACTATATGGTTTCTAAAAAAATATTCTGATTTGTTGTGAAAACACAATTCACTCACACGTCTGAACCCAAAACTTCCGGATTCATGCATTACCATATCCATCTTTACAAAGAATTGAAGTGAATAAACCCAAAAATTACACTATTTGAACATTGACAAAATGGTATTGAAAAAGAACCCACCAACTTTCTTATTTCAGACAATATTTCCAAATATTTACCGCTACATTACATACTTAATTCATGTAAATGAAGATCGAAGTTGAACGGTTGACTTCTGAATTTCATTATGTACATTACAACATTATGATTATTCTTGGTTTGTTTGCAATGTCAAGGACATGGAATATCCACCGAAACTTACACAAGAAAGGATGGATATTCAAAAGGCAATATTGAAGGACATTATCTAAATTTATTAAAATATTAATTTTGTTATGAATATCTTTATTTATGGTGGCTATTCATATGTTAAAAAAGAGGTTTTAATGTACTCTATTATTAAGGCCAAATACTAATTGAAATTAGAGTTTTTATCTTATGCCTATAAATATAGAGTTTGAAGAAAGCATTGTACACAACCATATATTAAAAATATAATATAAGTCCCTCTCGTTGTCTCTTATTTTTCTCTTGTTCATGTTCTTCTTCATTTTATTTACGACAAATTTTTCATTTCTCAAAAGGTAATATTGAAGGGCTTAAAATTTAAAAGGTTAAAATAAAAATAAGAAATGGTAAAAAAAAAAACAAATTTGGAATCAACAAGTTACCATTAATGTAAAAAAAATACATGAGAAGATTTTAATAGCGGATTAAAAAGATACCTTGAGTATTCGTGATAGTAAAATTTATTAAATAACTTAAATTTGGATAACTAATAAAATAAAAAAGATAATTCTATAAATAAAAAAATTATTATATAAATTAATATATATATATTTAAATTTAATAATTAATAAAATTAAATTTAAAAATAATTTCATAAATAAAAATAATAATATATGCATCTAAATTCTGTACCGATATGCCATTTTGTTTCCCGAAACTTCAAAAGTCCAGTAGCTAAATTCTGTACCGATACAGCTTTAACTGTACCGATACGAAGGGAATTGTACCGATATCGAGTATTGCGTACCGGTACATGGTGTTAAATGCCCAATGTCTCTTTCTATTTTGAGGTAGGCACCGATACTTGAAGCTATGTACCGATACCGAGATGCCAAGAATTTCATTTAATTCTAGAATTAAAGTTCACAATGGCTAGTAACGTTCATGAAGCCATTAGAGGGTTTAAAAGACAAGAATGGACCAATGAAGATCGGAAGAAGTTGCAACTCAATGACAAAGCTATACACATCTTGTTTTGTGCTCTTGGTCCTGATGAGTATGTCAAGATCTCTTCTTGCTCAAGTATCAAAGAGATTTGGGACAAGCTAGAAGTTACTCATGAAGGTACAAATGAAGTAAAGGAGACCAAGATTGAGCTTCTCAACTTAAGCTATGAGAACTTCAAGATGGACCCGGAGGAAGACATCAAAGCTATGTTCGATTGGTTCCCAGTCATAGTCAATGAGCTTAAAGGATTCAGAGAGATGATCCTGACAGACAAGCTTGTGAGGAAGTTGATTTATTCACTTCATGATTCATGAGACTCTAAGAAGACCATCATCATAGAAGCAAAGAACTTGAAGACGCTCAAGCTTGACGAGCTAATGAGATCTTTGCTAACCCATGAAATGATGATGTCCTAGGGGAAGAACAAAGAAGAAGAGGACAACAAAGAAGTGAATGTTGCTCTTAAATCTTCCACAAGTCGATAAGAAGATTCAAGTGGAGAGAATAGTGAAGATGTAGAGATGGCCAAACTCTTCAAGAAGCTCAAAAGATTCATGAAGTGCCAAAAGGAAGAATTAAGACATGAATCGAGAATGAAGAGGGATCCCATCATATGCTTCGAGTGTAAGAAAAAGGGATGTAACACGTCAAGTACGATTGTCCAAAGATGAAGAAAAGGGGATCAAGTCATAAGAAGAAGGCATTTGTGGCTACATTGAGTGATGAAGAGGACTCCATCGATGATGATGTAACACCCTAAACCCAGATGTCACATTTGGGCCTTAAGCCCAACCTATTACCATAAAATTTCTCAACTCAGTTTAGCCCTACAAAATATTTTCCAAAAATATTTAAATCAAATAGTTGAAAATATAAATAAATAATTAAATCGTTATAAATAAGCTCCAAATTAATTTAAAAAATTAATCAATACAATCCCAAAATACGAGTTACAAACTCGACCACGTAAGGTCCTATGAATACACAACCCACTGAATACAAGTGACGTACTTTGGCAACCACCGCTTGCTGGAATCCCATACTGATAGTGCTCTTCGATCCTGCGATCCAACGATCAACCTACGCATGGAAACAACGATTTCGAGCATTGAGCTTACAAAGCTTAATGGTACACATCTACTCTACTATACTTCATGCTAATTATAAACATAAGACGAGCAAAAAGGCAAGATAATCATCATGTTGAGCTACCACTAGTCGCCTAAACATATGCTCAAAACATGCAAGTTATCATACATGGCACACAAGGCCCAACCATACTCGAGATCTTATCAGATCATCTAGGCAAAAGCACACATAGGAGAACCACAAACCTCTAGTGAGACTCGGACGGGTCACACAACATCGAGAACGTATACTCTAAGTGAGATTCGGAGCCACACAGCGTCAGGAACTTATGCTCTATACTCTATAATACCCGAGTGAGACCTGAGGCCACATAGTGTCAGGAACGTACACTCTATACTTGAAATGCCCCCTCAAGTATCTTCAAATAAGACACGGTGCCATACAATCGGGAACGTATATTTGGCATCTCTAACCATGGTGTTGCAACACTCTCATTTGGTATCCGGATCCCATCAATCAAAAAACTCAACCAACCAAATGTCTAATCGGCATACAAGCAACATGATCTCAAGGATCTCTCTATCGTTGTTAATCGTCATCACATCATTTATTTTACATTACTGAGTTGTTAAAACATTATGGAGAAAGTATATAATGAATCTCAATTATTGTCTCCATTAATATGTGTTATCTCATTTATTAAGGCATAAGTCAATTATTAATATGCGCATTAATTTCCTTCTTTAATTTGCATTTATAGATTTATTTAGTGTATTGGGTATCGGTACCCGAATACGAGTATTGATACGACGCCCTTGGGTACCCGTACTCACACGCGTATCAATACTAAAATTGATTACTATAAATCTCCAATTTCCTCGAGTACTGTTACGGGACTAACGTATTGCACACATAAAATACCTTATAATTGTCACACATTTATCGCCACAGTTATCGTTGTAATTCTGCCAAATATTAACTTTCTTTTGGGCCAGTTAATAAACGCATGAATTATAAAAACACATAATCATATTGATATTTTAAATAAATTAATCTACACAAAAGCGGTCACTTTGGTGACATTATATTTCAACTAATCCATTAAAATATTAGACATCCGAAGCCAAAATATGAATTTAATTGTTTCAAAATATTTGTCTTAATTTTATCTTTCAGTCAAATTAAAAGATAATCAAAATAATAATAAACTTGAATAAAGGTAAACCTTATATCAAGATATCGGACACTCCATTAATATTTCATCTTTGGACAAAACATTAACTTGCAAGTGATATCTTTGTATAGTAATCAAACATTGATAATAAGAACATGCCAAACATAAATCTTCCTTTGGGCCGATTTATTGCTCACATATAAAACTGAATAATTATCACATGTTTATTACCACAGTTGCACATGTAATAATGTTAATTATTAACCTTCCTTTAGGACGATTAATACTAACATAATCCGACTTACATGCACAAAACCTTCTATATTTTAAAATAAAATAATTTCCACAATAGAGGTCACTTTGGTGACTTAATGTTTCAATTAATTTATCTCAAAATATATAATATAAATATGTAGATATTCAAATTAAAAAATTTGTAACAGTCAAAACTAAAATTTCTGATAACACTTAAGTTTTCGAAATAACCCAAAGTAAGGTTGCTTGAATGGGGCTATCAGAAATCGAAAAACCTAAATCTTTGACTATTTCTCAAAAATTCTTTAAACATGCATTTACAAAAAAAAAAAACGAATTCAAGCCATCAATCTTTAACTAAAGTTCAAAATCAAAAGTATCATATAAATGAATAATTCATATAATGATCACATAAAAATTTAATATATTCGTAATAACCTAACGATTAAAATTGAACATTTTAATCAAACTGAATTGAATATGAACTGCATAAGATTAATGTCATGCTTTCCAAAACTAAAACCAAAAGTATATATCAATGTCAAACATAAACAAAATAACAATATGTACTTAATTAAAGACTTCACTGGAAATATAAAAAAAATCTTATCTCATGAATAAGAACGGATTACTTACTAGGGATATTATATGACCCTAAAATATTAAATATAAACTTGATCCGTAATTACTTAAGAACTTCAAAATTTTGATTAATATATAATTATCCGTAACAGAATAGAAAAAAGAATTTAACTGCGCAAATAAGTAATTACTTAAAAAACTTGATCTGTAATTAGGTCAAAAACAAAAACTTCAACATCAAATTAATCCAATAGCATGACAATCAATTGCAATTGACAAAGCTCAAAAGCTTGCAATATATAATTGCCGCCGGTTGCACATAAACATAAAAAAGCAAAAACCTAATTGTCTTGAATTGCAATTGTTGATAACTTCTTTCTTTTCAATTTGGCGGTGAAAGAAAAAAAAAATAATTAATCGAATTAAAGACCTAAATTATTATAGAGCGATGGAAACTAAAGAACATCAAAAAGCAAGCAATAAATACAGAAAACTCAATATTTTACGATTTCGATTTTCTATAATAAACATCAATCGGTTTTCAATGATCTAACATGATGAGACTCTGATGCCACTTGTTAGAACCAATCCATAATAGATATAAAATCTAAACTCAAGATTTATTATGTCAAATCATCAAGAACAATAAATTAAATAAACTGAATGAGGAAGCGTACTTGAATTTATTGATGGTCTGAAAACCTTGAATCCTGATTGTGATCTTCCAAGAAGATAGGTTAGCCCTTTCCGTAAAAACTCTATGACGGGGACAAGAGTAATACAAGTTAACATTATTTCTTGGGGATCACTACCTCTTTATATAGTTGGTTATTAAATCAACTATTAACTATTTATAACTCTGTCTCTCATTGAATTATAAATATATCTTATGGTATCTACACTTTTATTTTCATGACACTTTAATACCTATGACACGTCTAACATAATTGGTCACTTAATTTTGTGTCATACTTTATAATAGCATCATACATTTTACATATGTGTCCACAATTGCAGATTTTAATCCAACAAATGAATGACAAATCTATATTTCAAAGGTTGATTGGGAGGTTGATCTGTTTGACAAATACAAGATAAGACATAACCTATTTCGTGCATCATTTAAGCCAATTCATGCATAAACCTAAGAAATCTCATATGGATGCAGCTCTAAGGATCATTAGATATATGAAGAATGAACCAGGTTTGGGATTGTTCTTGAAATCACCTGCTAAGTGTAACATTGTTGCATATTGTAATGTTGATTGGGCGTCTTGTCCTATGTCAAGAAAGTCCATCACTGATTTTTGTGTTAAAATTAGCAGTTCATTGATTTCTTGAAAATCGAAAAAACATAATACCATTGCGAGATCCTTTGCTGAGGAAGAACACATGAGTATATGGCCATGACAGTTGCTTCTGGTTGAGCGATTACTTGCTGAACTTGGACAAACTGATTTGAAGCCATTAAAGTTGTACTGTGATAACAAAACTGCTTTGCAGATTATAGAAAATTCAATATTTCATGAACGAATAAAGCACATTAAAATTGATTATCATTTTGTAAGAGAGAAGATTAAGGAAGGGCTGATTCAGACATTATTTGGCTTCATCAGATTAGTTGGCTAACGTTATGAAAAAAGCATTGAGATCACAACAACATTATCATTTATCTCCAAGTTGGAGGTTAAAAATATTTTTACCCCACCAATTTGAGGGGAGTGTTGAGATTTGTTAGATAACTAATCAGCGACAACTGTAAATAATTTGTTAATTTTTAGTTAGTTATTTTCAGTTTTGTATAAATACATTTGGTCGTAAGTTAACTTCATTACCAATGAGAAACAGATGAATTTTTTTAGTTAACTTCATTACATTTGGTTGTAAATAATATGTTATCAGCGACAACTGTAAATAATTTGTTAATTTTTAGTTAGTTATTTTCAGTTTTGTATAAATACATTTGGTTGTAAGTTAACTTCATTACCAATGAGAAACAGATGAATTTTTTTAGTTAACTTCGTTACATTTGGTTGTAAATAATATGTTCGTTTTACGATCTATGTCCGAGATGCGAGATTGTTCTCTCCTAACAATGTCTTCTCTAAAATTTAAACTCGCGTCTTCTAGTACAATTCGCCTTACCATTGCACCCAATACTTGTTGGTAGAAACACATGAATTTTTTAATTCCTATAGTTTAACACTCTTACTATATAGAATTTAATCCCCTATTTTTACTTTTAAAAATTTAATTATAACTTAAAAATTGAAGTTCATTTTCTAATACCGTTATTTTTTTATTAACTTTGACTCCATTGCAACATCTCTTTTTATTACATGATTGCTAAATTAATATTCCTTTTAATCTAACTTTAATAAAATAAATATTAATAGTATTAATAATTTGATTTAAATTTTTAAATTTGAAAAATAAAAAATATTTTTATATAAGTAAATATAAAAAAAATAAATTTTAAACCATGAGATGTGGTGTGGTAGTTGCTCACCTCATCCCTTAACCATGTGATCAGGAGTTCGATTCATACTAATGAGAATAGAGCACATTTCATGGCTAGTCGTTTATCTTTGGCTCAAATAAAAAAAAAATTAATGTATAGAATGTAAAGACTTTAATCACATTTTAACCAAAAATTAATGTTGGCATTAATTATGTTGACACTAAAATCAAATTTTGAACCTTAGCCATGAGATATGTATGATATGGTGATTACTTACTTATTTTTTCGGTAATATGCATGTCTGTTATACGGTTTATGTTTGAGGTGTGATGTTGTTCTTTCCAACAATGTCATTTCTAAAATTTAAATTCGTGTCCTCTCCTTAGAAGTGCTATGTGTCTTACCAATACACCAACCTTATTGGTTACTTACCTTAATTTTTTTAATTATAATATTAGAGGTTTTATAATTACCTATAGACATAAAATATAGTTTATAACCAACCATTTAATTCTTCGTAAGAACACTTACAATAAAAAAAATTACAAGTATATGTGTAAGTACATTTAACCTGTTGGTCAAGTTGCTCATTTTTGTTTTTTATATTCTTTTAAGTCATAAATTCTAAGCCTATTAAAAACACTCTTGCTCATCCCTAGAATCTCTCCTTCCTCTCCTATAATTAAAATTAAAATTTGGGTAAAGTACACCAATGGTCACCGGACTTTTAGGGTGTGTTCATTTTAGTCACTGAACTTTTAAAAACTTCATTGGGGTCTCTCAACTTTTAGTTCACTTTTAATTTGGTCCCTCTCGTTACCTTCAGTTAGAAAATGCTGACGTGGCCGGTTAATATTCATTCTTTTCAATAAAATAATTATTTTAAGTCTCAATGCTGATTAAATCATCATGTCATCGTCATCTTCTTCTGCAAACCCACATTGAAACTAAAACCCCTATTTCACACAGGGCTTGATTTTGTAATGATTTTCTTCACACAGGGCTTGATTTTGTAATGATTTTCTTAGGAAAGTAAAAATGACAACAGGACTCTAATTAGGAAAACAACGACATTGTTGTTGTTATCACCATCTTCAATCCTCATGTGAACGCCATTGATATTTTCGGTAAAACTCTGCAAGCTTAATCGCTTATGTTTCTCTTATTTTTTTTTAGTTCTTCATTTTTTATACGATGATTTGATTTTTTTTCAACTGTTGCAATAGTTGCTGGATTGATGGAGAATTTTGACGAGGCGTTGAGGAGAAACAATGTCAAAGTAGTTGTTTTAACTGATGAGTTCTCATTCATTTCAATCGAATCTATTTTTATGATTTATCTCATGTCAAATTTATTTTTATACATTTTTATTTATTTATTTGATTTTGTTGATTTAGGCAATGGAGGAAAGTTTTCTGATGATTTTGATATCAAAGTTTTCTAGAAAAGTTCACTGAACTGATATGAGTTTCTTGATTAGTTAGATTTTTTGTAGTTCTTTTTGTTCGATTAATTGCACTGAACAGGTGATATATCTGTTATGCTTGATGTGTTGTTGATCTTTTCTTTAATGCTATTGAAGGTCTTTCTTCGTCCTTTTACTTATTATAAGTGTTTATTTTTACTGTTGTTTATGGCTCATCTTATGTTGTTCTTTTTCAAATCCTCTCATAATGCAAGAAGCTTGTTGTGGCAGCCATTGAAGGATTAGCTCTTGGAGACCAATAAAAATTGATAATTGTTTATTTTTTTTCTCTCTCTTTTGATGAAGATTTTTACCATTATGATAAATTTGCTCAATTATCTAATATACGTTAATCTTATGCAAGCTTACCATAGACGGATTGTTACCCCTAAAACTCAACTTGGAGGAGTTGCTGAAAGTTTCTCGGAGGTGGGTGTTAGACATTGCAACGGCCGGTCACTCTTCAGTTTTGTTTGAGAAAGCAATTACAAAATCAAGCCCCGTGTGAAATAGGGGTTTTAGTTTAAATGTGGGTTTGGAGAAGAAGATGATGACATGATATTTAGTCAATAGTGGGACCCAAAATATTATTTTATTAAGAAAAATAAAAATTAACTGGCTACGTCAATATTTAACGAAAGATAACGAGAGAGACCAAAATGATAGTGAACTAAAAGTTAAATGACCCTAATAAATTTTTTAAAAATTCAGTAACCAAAATGAGCCCGTTCTAAAAGTTTAATAATCAATAATATACTTTACCCTTAAAATTTTATAAAAATAAGTATACGGATTTCAATATTCAATAATTACATGGTGTAAGGTTTGGTAAAAATAAAATAAATGTTGAAAACTTTGATGGCTATTTTATAGTTGGTGCCTAGGGCGGGGCTCTTGGGTTTAAATGACCCCCTCTCTCTCTCCCTTTCTCTCATCTGACAAAAGGGAGAAGAGCACAAAAACCCTTGAATTTTGTTAGTTTATTTTTCTTTCTCTTTCAACCAAACAGCAATGATATGAAGTCTTTTTTCTGTTTATCCTCTCTATCACATCATTGTTCCCACTACACCACCTCACCTGCCTTTACGATCATTAACTTCTACACATTCTTCAAAGCCTCCATCATTTCATCAAACTAAAAAGAAGAATATATCAGAAGAAGCTAAAGGTAGCTAAGGTGATGTTGTTTTCAAGTAGGGGTCGAAAAGAAGAACAGCAAAAGGAGGACTTCTCTTTCAAGCTCTAGGCTCTTTTCTCGGTTTTGAGTGATGGGTCTTTTCTCTTCTAGATTTTCCAAGTCTTTTGTTTGGGGGAATCAAGCATCTTGGTCCGAAAGATTTGCTTCCATCGAAGCAAATCTAGTACTAGCTTATCATTTAAGTTTTGTGTGGTTTTTCTGCTTTTCTTGTTGTATTCGTGAAGACAACTTGCAACTGGAAAAAAACTTGTGCGTGTTTTCTGCGTTCTGTAACCGATCTCTCTTTTGTACATATGAACTTCTCTTTAACATACTTTCTGCAATTCATCCAAGCTGATCTTTTATCGATCTGAAATTTCATCAGCTTTATATATATGTGTATTTGTTGAAGTGATCTTTTATGCCTATATCAATAGATCTACCATGTTTATCATATGTGGAACTGTAGTTTTTGCTTGTTTTAGGGTTTTTGCAGTCCAAGCCTATTTCCTTCCAATTTTTTCTTAAAAAACCTAGAGGTATACCATTTCGGTCTTTGATCTTATGATTAAACTCATCACATCATGGTTCATGGGCTTGGCATAACTTGACTGAAACAATCATTAATTTATACATATATATGCTCTCAGATCAGTCTTACTTTTGTACAATATTTCTTTTCATTTATTTTATCTTTGTGTTAGGTAATCCTTGTATGATAGAATCTGATCAAGTAGAAATCTAGGGCTTTGATTTAGAAACAGAAGTGTTTAGCTTCAGTCTCATTGGAAGGATTATGATCTGGTGGTTTTGAAGAGAGAGCAGTGCAGGGGCCATGCATGTATGTTCCAGTTGCTGTCCATATTATTTTCTGAAATTCCTTCCATTATTAAAGGTGAAAAGGGAAGTACATTCCACTTCATTCATGGCTTTAACATCTTCATTTATCTATATATACATGTCAATACGTACGGATGACATACGAGTATAGTTAATATTTTGAAGTTTTTTCTTATATGAACATGTATTTAACATTTTCGGAATACCAATACTATTTTTCTTTAAGAGAAATGAAGCATTTTATTCAGGAACTAAACTAAATACATGATGAGAAAGGTTTTGAACCCAAAATCTTGGTTTGAAATTTAGGTTGTTCAAATTAAGTCTTAGGATTCTCTATTATTATTTTGTTTAACTTTAAATATTAAACTTGTTTAACTGGTCCTCTATCAGCGGCGTTGATATCTGAGTTTATGTTAAGTACTCGTTTTGTTTAAATACCCGAGTTTATTAAAAAAAAATCCTTACCTGAGTTGATTAATTAAACTATGTAAAATATTCATCTGCATCTAGGAGTGACTTTACTCGAACAAAGTAAATTTTTTAAAAGAAAAAGTTTGACTCATAATTTTATAACTTAGAATCGAATAAATTGTAAATAAAATTTGAATTATAAAATAAAATTTGAATTATTAAAGTAACTCGAAAGTCGAAATTTTTAATAAAATAGTAGATTGATTTTAAGTTTGAGTTGAGTTTTTTAATTTGCATGATTATAGAAAACTGTTTAAATTGAAACTAATTAGTACAATAACAAATCTAACACATTTGATTGGTTGGTCAACCTACTTAACTTTGTTCTCTTATATTTCCTTAGATCATTGGTTCTTGACTTATTAGAAGCATTCTTTATCTTTCTTTTAGAGTTTTTTATTCTCCTCCCTTTTAGGTAGAGGTATTTATTACCGGGTACTCGATTTTTCGGGTACTCGAAATGCCGAGTATCCGATTCTTCGGGTAGTGCATTTGTCTGCTCGTGTTTTGACCTGAAGTCGGGTACCTACAAAATCCAAGTACTCATAAAATCAAGTACTGAGTATTCGGTTCATATTTTTTTTTATTTTTTTAATTATTTTTTAAAAAATTTCACATAAAAATATATAAAATTTAAAAATTTATATAAAAATTAGTGATTTGAAGTTAGTTTAAAGTAGAATTTATCATGCATATTGGACTGTGAAATTTAGTGTGGCAGACTGGAGTGCAAACATGATGGTCGATGCTTTGTATCAGGATAGCTTAAGGAGCTAAGCTGCTACCTGAATTTTAGTTATTTTCATTCATTTTACATTAAAAAAATTATCATTAAAAGAATGTATTAAAAATATTAATTTTGGTTTTGATTTTCTTTATTCAAAATTTCATATTAACAAATTAATACAAGGGTTAACTATTGCGATGGCCATTTATGTTTTCGCTAAATACAGTTTTAGTTATCGATTTTCAAATTCGACTGGTATGATCACTTACGTTTTCGATCTATAAAATTTTGGTTATTGAGACGTTTTTTGCCGTTAAACGTTAACGGCTTGTTGATCTAGCAGCGGAAAAAATAAGGGTAAACTACTGCAATGGTCACTTGCGTTTAGTTAGTGTAAACTTTTGGTCACCGATTTTAAAAATTGATAATTTTGATCACTTACGTTTTTGTTGTGTAAACTTCTGGTCACTCGAACGTTTGTTTTCGTTACCCTGAGGACGTGCACGTTAACAAAAAATGTTTATTTTTAATTTCACCCTTAAATTTTTAAAAGTTCATTTTTTACCCCAAAAGAAAAAACTTTAATCCCTTTCAAGCTACCAACTTTAGGCTACCACCGTCCGTCCGACCTAGCCTCCGATGAACCCACACCTAACTTCTCGACTCTTCTTCCTCTTTCTCCAATTCTTTAGGTGCTCTTGCCAACGCTCATATCAGTTCTTCCTCCAAGACCCAGGTCCCTTTTCTTTTTACCCTCTGATTTGTAGTTTACCTTAAACAATTTCATGATGGTTTATTGGATATTTGTAAAAAAAAATGAGAGGGATGGATTGCAATGAATACGTAAAAAAACATGAAGTTGGTGGCTTGAAAGAGATTAAGATTTTTATCTTTTTGGGTGAAAACGAACTTTTAAAAATTCAAGGGTGAAATTAAAAATATTTTTTTATTAACGTGCACGTCATCAGGGTAACAAAAACAAACGTTCGGTTGACCAGAAGTTTACACAACGAAAACGTAAGTGGCCAAAACGTTCAATTTTTGAAATCGGTGACCAAAAGTTCACATTGACTAAACGTAATTGACCAATGCAGTAGTTTACCCTTATTTTTTCTGCTGCCAGATCAGCAAGCTATTAACGTTTAACGGCAACAATTGTCTTACTGACCAAAAGTATACATATCGAAAACATAAGTGACCTTATTGGTTGAATTTGAAAATCGGTGACCAAAACTGTACTTAACGAAAACATAAGTGACCATTGCAGTAGTTTATTCTTAACACAAATATTTTTAAAAAATTTAAAACTTAAAAATTACACTTTGTGCTACTCGTTGTACCTAATGCTTGTCTACTTTGTGGGACGAACTCTAAATTTAGGGACCACATCCTCTTTGAATGCTCCTTTTCTAAGGGAATTTGAGTGAGTGTCTTGGAGCTTTGCGGTACTCTTAGGAGGGTCAATGGTTGGTACGACGAGATTGCTTGGGCTATTGTTTGTTTAAAAGGAAAGCCTCTGCTAGTAATTATCTTTAAACTCTCCTGGAATGCTTATATTTACAACATCAGGTTGGAACGGAACTCTATACATTTTAAGGGAAAACATCAAACTGTTGTCGACATTCTTTTGTGCATAAAGAATATAGTTCGTATACGACTACACAATAGATGGATAGACATGAATAAAAGGGCAAATGGCACGCTTTGTACAGTTTGGGACCTGATTTAGGTTCTTCTTCCTTTTTTGATTTGTTGTAGCTCCATGTTGGATTTATCCCCTTTGTTTTTTTGTAGCAGTTAAACCGTTTTCTTGGATAAATAACACACACTAATCCAAATTATTTTAAAGATTTAAATTTAATTTTAAAGTAAAAATATTAAGAACCTAAAATAAAAATATAATTTAAAATTAATATATATATATATATATATATATATTAAAAGTACCGAGTCGAGTACCCGATTACAAAGATATTTCGGCCTAAACCCGGCCCAACTACCCTGACAAAAACTCGGGTCGAGTAATTTTTTAAGTAAAATACCCAGTTTTTTTTTCTTTCGGGCCGTCGGGTCAGGTAATTTTGAACACCCCTACCATTAGGTAGGATAAGAACTAGGATTTGTCAAAAAAATTGTAATAATGTTATAGATTTCTACAATTAAATTTGAACAGAAATTCGAACAATTTGATTCAAATTAATTTTTTAAATTTTATTCAAAAAATTTAAAATAAAATTTGAGTTATTAAATAAGACATGTTAACTCAACTAACTTAATTTTTTTAACTTAATTCAAACAAATATTCACCTCTCATTAAATTTCTCTCTCTTAAATATAATTAATCTAAACTAATGCCTAGTTATACCTTAGTCTATTCGTTTTTCAATAATATAAACCGAGTAAAATTTTGATACACATGATATGTAAAATTATTTTTACACAAGTCTGCATATTTACGTTATAAAACTCAAATCCCAAATTCTTCACCATACCCTTAAAAAACAAAACTCTAAACCTTAAACCCTACATACTACACCATAAATTCTAAACACTAACCTTAAATTCTAAACGCTACAACTTAAACTCCTAAACTTTAAATCCTAAATTAAAACAATAACCCCTAAAAATAAAAGTAAAAATAAAAATCACATGTAAACTAAGTTTACATGTGACATTTATTTGAACACCCCTACCTTTAGGTAGGATTAGAATTATGATTTGTCAAAAAAATTACAATACTGTTATAGATTTCTACTATTAAATTTGAACAGAAATTCGAACAACTTGATTCAAATTAATTTTTTAAATTTTATTCGAAAAATTTGAGTTATTAAATAAGACATGTTAACTAACTTAATTTTTTTAACTTAACTCGAACAATATTCACCTCTCATTAAATTTCTCTCTCTTAAATAGAATTAATCTAAACTAATGCCTAGTTATACCTTAGTCTATTCGTTTTTCAATAATATAAACCGAGTAAAATTTTGATACACATGCTGTGTAAAATTAATTTTACACAAGCCTGCATATTTACGCTATAAAACTCAAATCCTAAATTCTTCACCATACCCTTAAAAAACTAAACTCTAAACCTTAAACCCTACATCCTACACCCTAAATTCTAAACACTAACCTTAAATTCTAAACCCTACAACCTAAACTCCTATGCTTTAAATCCTAAACTAAAACAATAACCTCTAAAAATAAAAGTAAAAATAAAAGTCACATGTAAACTAAGTTTACATGTGACTTTTATTTGAACAGCCCTACCTTTAGGTAGGATAAGAATTAGGATTGTCAAAAAAATTACAATAATGTTATAGATTTCTACTATTAAATTTGAACAGAAATTCGAACAACTTGATTCAAATTAATTTTTTAAATTTTATTCGAAAAATTTGAGTTATTAAATAAGACATGTTAACTCAACTAACTTAATTTTTTTAACTTAATTCGAACAAATATTCACCTCTCATTAAATTTCTCTCTCTTAAATAGAATTAATCTAAACTAATGCCTAGTTATACCTTAGTCTATTCGTTTTCAATAATATAAACCGAGTAAAGTTTTGATACACAGGCTGTATAAATTTAATTTTACACAAGCCTGCATATTTACGCTATAAAACTCAAATCCTAAATTCTTCACCATACCCTTAAAAACTAAACTCTAAACCTTAAACCCTACATCCTACACCCTAAATGCTAAACACTAACCTTAAATTCTAAACCCTACAACCTAAACTCCTAAACTTTAAATCCTAAACTAAAACAATAACCCCTAAAAATAAAAGTAAAAATAAAAGTCACATGTAAACTAAGTTTACATGTGACTTTTATTTGAACACCCCTACCTTTAGGTAGGATTAAAATTAGGATTTGTCAAAAAAATTACAATAATGTTATAGATTTGTACCATTAAATTTGAATAGAAATTCGAACAACTTGATTCAAATTAATTTTTTAAATTTTATTCGAAAAATTTGAAATAAAATTTGAGTTATTAAATAAGACATGTTAACTCAACTAACTTAATTTTTTTAACTTAATTCGAACAAATATTCACCTCTCATTAAATTTCTCTCTCTTAAATAGAATTAATCTAAACTAATGCCTAGTTATACCATAGTCTGTTAGTTTTTCAATAATATAAACCGAGTAAAATTTTGATACACAGGCTATGTAAAACTAATTTTACACAAGCTTGCATATTTACGCTATAAAACCCAAATTCTTCACCCTACCCTTAAAAAATTAAACTCTAAACCTTAAACCCTACATCCTACACCCTAAATTCTAAACACTAACCTTAAATTCTAAACCCTACAACCTAAACTCCTAAACTTTAAATCCTAAAGTAAAACAATAACCCCTAAAAATAAAAGTCACATGTAAATTAAGTTTACATAGCCCGTGTATCAAAAATTTTCCCAATATAAACCTATACTGATTTGAGTCTTTACTATTGGTGTTTAGGCTTGAAAAGTAAAAAAAGAGAGGGAAAAACTTCAATACACTTTAATTTTAGGGGTTATGATTGTAGTTTAAGGTTTAGAATTTAAGGTTAGTGTTTAGAATTTAGTGTTTAAGGTGTCAGGGTTAGGGTGTAGGGTGTTAAGATTAGGAATTTAAGATTTGTATTTTGTAAGGCAAAAATACAAGCCTGTGTTATACAAGCTGTGTATCAAAATTTTACCAAAAAAACCTTCTCAATTAAGTTCTTTTTTATTTATTCAAATGTCAAGATTTCATTGATCGATTATTTTTGACTAAAATTTTAATAACGGAAAAAATCGTTTACATTGATAGAGACATTTTTGTAAACAATCAACCGATCCATAGCCATGGGCCAACCAACATATTCTAAACAAAGCCGAAGCCTGGAAAAGGATATTATAATAACCGATGCATAGCCATGGGCCAACCAGGTTTTTTTTAACATATTCTATTTAGGAGAGGAGAAAGAGAATTATTTTTACTTAGACTAAAATTTAAGATTTAGGGAAAGGAATTAGAAGTCAACAAGAGTCTTTAACCATCTACTCTAAGTTGTAATGACATTCTTCTTTAATTTTTAAAATCTCATACTTTTATATAATTTTAAATAAAATAATTTAAATTTATTTTCGAATAATGTATTGTAGTCTTAATAGCAGGTGAATATGTCATTCTAACATCTATTCATAACGCTATAGCTTGAATCTTGGACGTTATTTAATATATGTAGCACTTTAGTCTGTTGGACGTTGGTAGATTTATTTATAATATTTATCGTGTCAACTATAACCATTACTTGAATAAAATTTATAGATATACTTTTTATAAAATATTTCCTTTCACCACTGATGAGTATGAAAACAAACCTAATTTTGTATTAAATATGTCATTCAAACAAAAATCTTTTGCGCTTTTTCTGTGCCCTTTATATGTTTTCACCAATAATTGCATGTCACGTATATTATCAATAAACATAAATAATTAATAAAATAATGATATAAAATAATTAATACGTATAGCATAAAATCATTGGCGAAATATAAGAAAGAAGAACAAAAAAGAAACAAAATGATTGTATGTCACATGTATTTTTTCTTTGAATTGTCTAAAGGTGATGACAAGGTAGTATCTATTCATACATATTCTTAGCCCTTTAACAATGGACATACACATTGTAAACAAAGCGATTTGAACACATGTTTCCTAGGATGAACCTCATCCGCTTTTCTACTAGAACACTTGTTGGGTTCACGTGTATTATTAATAAACATAAATAATTAATAAATTAATAATATAAAATTATTAATACATATAATATAAAATCATTGGTGGAACATGTTTGCAAGATTACTGCAAAATGAAACTGTTAGCACTGACTGGATAATTATAAACAAAATAAACCACATATAAGAAACCGTGCTGTGGTATAAACCATTGTCTTAGAAATGATTTCTCCTCGATGTGTGTAATTGCTGTAGTAGGTGGTTGTCCCCTGAGGTTAACACGGTAGCTCCGAATAAACGTACACCCGAAGATCGGAGTGGACAAAGGTGGAATTGCTCTTCTTACATAAATAATTAAAAAGAACTTTGAAAACAGAGATTCAAGATACCTAAGAATTTTAAAAACCCTCTTTATTTATAGTTTGTACACAGAGGTTAAACACGGCAAATTGAATCATCTTAAACACTGATTTTCGAATTTAACGGCTTGTCAAACTGCTGAAATTAAGGCTTGTTAATTATGTGATTAAAATCAAGAATTAATTAGCAGATTAATTCTAATTTTATTCTAATTAACAGACTAATTTACACCTTATTAAAACGTTCTAGTTTTAATAATTCACATATAAATTTAGTTTTAAGAATTCAAATTTTTAGAGAACAATTCTAAAGAAATTACTCCAAAATTTCCCCTAAAAAGATAGAACGCGCACGGACGTGTCGAAGACACATATTTCCACGACCACAACCACGAGCCGAGCTAGTCGGATAGTGGCGGCAGCGCGCGTGTGCGATAGAGTTGCTTAACCATATTAAACAATGGAGGGTAACAAAGACTCTTTAAATACCTTTCCCAAAGGATGTACCCTCCCAATGTGGAATATAACCAACATTCCCCCACAAATTAAGAAAAGTTCTTTAAAATAGAGAATTTTAATTAAAACCGAGAGAAGAGCAATTGCGAGATTAGTTGCTTAAGCACTAGTGAAATTTTTGGAACTAGTACATAGTGATGATGAGTAATTCTTCTCTTAGATAAGTGAACGAATCTTGAACTTTCTAAGATTAGGGTGAACTCATAGCACACAACCAACCTCTTCATCCACCAAAGTCCTCAATGTGTCTACAAAGAGTATATACATATGTGTCTATATGTATAGCCTTCTTTCCTCAGGATTCTAGTAAGTGTACTAGAAAAGCGGCCCAACGTTTTTCATAGAAGGTGGCTAATATTTCTCACTTACGCAGGTTATTTCATCAGGTTTATCTCAACATAAACCACCCAAACCCGAGCTATGAAATAATTAAGAGCTTTATCCAATAGCTCAACCTCAAAATAAATAAGGTGAATTTCTTCAAGTTCATCTTAATTGAACCACTCATACTCTGGATAAGAAATCACTAAGAATAAATATTCAACCTCATAATAGGTGAATTCAATGTCTTTCTCACTAGGAACACCCAAACTCTTGGGTTTGAATTCATTAAGAGTTTTAAGAACTCATCCTCTTTAGCGGTAAGTTCACCTAGTCTTTCGCAATTAGGACTATCCAGTGTTAAGTGGGTTATGAACTTATTAAAAATAGATATTCAACCAAAAATCGGTAAATTCATCAAGTCTTTCTCACTAAAACCACCCAAAGCTTGGGCTATGAATTTATTAAAAGCAATTAAGCTTATCTTGTGCATGTACATTATTCGTCATAGGGATAGGTAAGTAAAACGTACACTATGAGTCTTTCCATGGCTTTGTTTGACCACAATGAACTTAGATAACTAAGTTGGGTATCCACCATGAATTCCTCAACCAATGAGCTTTAGCACCATCCCTTTCACGAATCTAGAACCAATTTCTGACTTAACCCTTTGGTAAGCAGATCGACAAGGTTTCTCTCCGGCTTAACATACTCTAAAAAGAGTACTCCGTTCCTTATTAAATGTCTTACTGATTCATGTCTTATGCGAATATGTCTATTCTTACCATGAATCACACAATAAGGATACTGGAGGAGTTAGTTTTCCCCACAATGGAATTTCTGCTAACAAATTTCTGAGCCACTTAGCTTCTTGTCCAACTAAGTTAAGAGCAATAAACTCTAACTTCATGGTAGAACGAGCGATACAAGTCTACTTAGAAGACTTCCACGAGATCGCTGCACCACCTAAGGTAAAGACATACCCACTCTTATAGCTTACTTCATCATTATCGGTAACCCAGTGGGCACCACTGTATCATTCTAAGACTGAAGGATAGCCAACAAACTCGAGTTTCCAATCCATAGTACCCGTAAGATACTTAAGTATGCGTCTCAGAGCAATCTAATGTTCACCACTAGGATTATGAGTATATCTACTCAACCTACTCACAGTATAGGCAATATCATGCCGAGTATACTTTATTAAGAATATAAGGCTCCCGATAATTTTAGCATACTCTAGTTGGGAAACACAACTTCCTTTTTTTTTTAAAAAAAAGTCGTAAACTAGAGTCATAAGGAGTTTTAACAGGGATGACATCAAAACTGTCAAATTTCTTTAAGACTTTCTCAATATAGTGTGCTTGATCCAAAGAAAATCCCTTTTCAGTTTTGGTAACTTTAACTTCTAAGATCACATCAACATCTCTTGAATCTGTCATCTCAAATTTAGTGGGCAAGAATTTTTTTGTTTTGTTAATAGATTCAATGTTAGTGTTGAATATCAACATGACTTCAACATACAAGCTTATGATGACGTAATCAGTACCAAACATTTTTGAATACACGCATTCATCTGCTCCATTTATGATAAAGCCAAAACTCAGAATGGTTTTGTGAAATTCTTGTACCACTATTTTAGAGCTTGTTTAAGGCCATAAAGAGAATTTTTAAGTCTACACACTTTGCCTTCCATGCAGATGTCTCAAAACTTGGTGGTTGCTCCATATAGATCTCCTCGTCTAGATCTCTATTAAAAAATGCAGTCTTTACATCCATTTGATGTACATGCAACTTATGAATGGACGCTATCGCAAACAAGGCACAGATCGTTGAGATTTTCATGACATGAGAGTATGTGTCAAATAATCTATACCAAACTTCTAAGTGAACCATTTAACTACTAGTCTTTCCTTATATTTATTTATTGACCCATCGAGTCTAAGTTTCTTTCTGAAGACCCACTTAGAGTTGATAGGTCTAAATCCTCTAGGCAATTCAACCAACTCTCACGTGTGTTTAGACATTATTGACTAGCTCATCATTTATTGCAGTTTTCAAGAAAGTGTCAATTGAATTTATAGCTTCATCATATGACTTTGGATCATCATCTAAAAGGAAAGTCTGAGCTATAGGAACAGAAATTGAGTCTACATCACTTATTTTAGAGATAAAGAAAGTTAGGAAATCTGGACCAAAGGTAGATGCTACCCTTTGTCTTTTACTTCTTCTAGGCTTTAATTCTACCTCTAGAGTATCCTTGATAGGAATAGAGGAAGTTGAGGCACGACTTTCTACTTGTGATTCAAAATTTAAACTAGGTTTCCTTAAAGGAAAGATATCTTCAAAGAACACAACATCCCTAGTTCCACAAATAGAAAAGTCATGCAAATACATGAATATGTACGCGGCACTGTTTGAAGCATACCTAATAAACACTTCATCAATGATTTGGGGACCGATGGTGGACTTCTTAAAGTCAGGCAAACCAACTTTTGCCAGACACCCCCACACTGCATCAATGATATTGTTTTGGACAGTTTGCATTGTCCAGAGATTTTCATTTCCAAAATCCATTCTACAACCCAGAATTTAGTCTTGTTTTCTCCTAATGAATTTAGACATGTTAAGGAACTGTCCATAAAATTTTAAACCTTAAATTCCATTTATACAATCTATGGTGATTTTTCGAAGTTACTGCCCAGAATAGTGTATCCTGGGTAGATTACACTAGATTAAGTTTTAGCCTCATATTCATTCAAGCAAAGATTCTATTATAATTCAACTTATATGCTTATTTCTACAAGCTTAGATCAGTCTAATTCACCTAGCAATGTGATCAAAACAGGGCAACATGTACAATTAAGCATGTTTACATATTTTTATCTAGCAAAACAGTCCCTAATTGAAACTAGTTTCAATCATGGTCCCTATTCTCAATTTCCAGCAACCCATTCACATCTCTTTAGCAATTTGATTAATAACACTCACAATTTCAAGGACCATTAGAAGTTAACATCATTTAACATGCATAACAATCATCCTATTCAAATTAGGCCACAAGAATATCACTAATTCAAGATTCAAGCATGTAATTGAAGTGAGGAAACAAGCATTTACCTTACTCAATGTGAATTCTTATTCAATTTAGTCCTAACCGTGGCTTAATCTCTCAAGGATTCCATGGATATCACTCAAGCTTTCTCTCTTCTCTCTCTTTCCTTCAGATTCAGTTTTGGCCAAATGAGGAAGATGTAGTCTTCCTCTATAGTGGCCGATTGTTCAAGGAGAGAAGGATATGTGTAAGGACCACCAACCATTTTAATTTCACCATGCAATGCTTAAGTTTTGCCCAATATTCAAGATGGTCCTTTTAATTTCGGCACTATACTTGTTGGCTATAACATCTTAGTCCTTTAGTTATTTGTTAGCTAATGTTCTTTCCTTTTTAATTTCATTACTCAGTTTAGGGAGAAATACAAACTAATCACTACAATTCGAGTATCATTCTTTTAATTTCCTCAATTAAATCCCAATTTTTTCAATTTGATTAGCACATAATTCAATTAGTCAATAGCTTAGATAGTGGTAACCTTTCTAGGCTCGTTTTAGGGTGTTACAACTCTACCTCTGTCTGATTTTTGCTTTGTTTTGCATGTGATACGAGAGTGGAGGGGACCACTCTGGTGAGGCAGCTGGAGACGAGCATGGTGCAACTTGGAAGCCGAGGAGATGGCGTGGCCTGGGATGCCGAAGAGTCAAGCACGTATGTTGAACGCACACGTAGGTGACGCCAGAGGTCGCGCGTAGGCGCGTGGGGGATCTGGGAGGACGCTTCTTCGATCGTGGGCCGTTAGATCTAGGATAGATCTAATGGTTGAGAGCTGGCTGCACAACAAAAAGAGGGTTGCATTAGATTAGGGTTTTCAGATTAGTTGGGCTAGTTGGGCCCTATTGGGCCAAATAATGTATTAAAAAGTTGGGCTTATTATAATTAAAGAAACTTGGACTTTTTATTATTTATTGGGCTATTATATATATAATGTTTTGGTGTTTTTTCAAATATGTAAATGGACTGATAATTTTAATAAACTTGGACTGCTTTATTTATAACAAAAACAATGATAGTACTACCGCTAATACTTAAGATAACATAAAGGATATAATATACTGCTCATATTTTGGGGTTTTTCAATTGGGTAATAACATAATAAACATAATATGGTAATGTATAATATAATGCGATAGTAAATTGGATAATAAATAGCAACACATATATAAAAAATACTTAGTTCAAATAGCATTAGTAATAGTTTTTTGGGTTTTAATGATAATCACATACATATATAGTATGGAATGGTTAAAGTTAAACAAAAGCCCATTTTATTGAAAAAATGTAAAAACGGGTTAACACCCTGGTCAAAATTAGTGATTACAACTGTCATTCTTTGCTTATCCTTGTGGAACTAGAATAAAGGAAAGACCATAAGCACTAATTTTGTCTCACTTCCCTGTTTGAAGATTCCGAGCTGCGAGTTCCTCCTATATAGAACTGTTCACCCTTCCAAAAACTTGAAGCTATAAGTATATGCCTTCTTTGCCCCGAAGTCATTGAGCTACGGGTATCTGCCCCTTTCGCTCCGAAAACCCTGAGCTATGAATATCTACCTCCTTTGCTCTACGGGTATCTGCCCCTTTCACTCCAAAAACCCTGAGCTATGAATATCTACCTCCTTTGCTCTAAAAACCCTAAGCTATGAGTATCTGCCTCCTTCGATCTGAAAACTCTGAGCTATGAGTATCTGCCTCATTCGCTCTGAAATCCTGATATGGCGAGCTTGAAATCCTTCACATGAAATACCTGAGCTATGAGTATCTGCCTCTTTCACTCTAAAATACTTGATGTGGTGAGTCTAAAATCCTTCGCCTGAAATCCTCAAGCTTTGAGTATCTGCCTCATTCGCTCTGAAATCCTGAACGGTGAGTTTGAAATCCTTCACCTAAAATCCTTGAGCTTCAAGTATCTGCCTCCTTCCTCACTCGAGTTCACCCTTTATGCCCCATTTTCTCTTGAGCCTCTAAACTTTTTTGTTCTAAAGCGCCTTTTCAGGTTTTCATTTTAGAGATCTCTTCTTCTTTTTTCTTTTTCTTTCTTTCTTTCTTTTCTTTTTCCTGGGCGCCCTTTCATGTTTTCACCTATTGCTCTTTAGGTTTCGACATGAGAGGTATTCGTTGTCTTTTCTTGGCAAATTTTGTTAATTTCGCATCCGATTTCCTCCCATCTTAGCTTAAACGTATTCCTTTCATGTCTTGAAACAAGGATAAAGTGGAGACCATAAGAACAAATTTTATATCGCTTCCTTGACTATGACCTTAAGATTATGACTTCCTTTGAAACTTTTCACCTTTCCTTGGTTGATTCTTCAATCTTCCGACAAAGTTTGGAGTCCGAAGTTGTTTTTCTCATTACAAAATTCTTTGATCTTTTGCCAAAATTCAGAGTTTGGATTTGTTCTTCTCATTACGAAATTCTTCATCCTCTGAGGTTTGGAATTGCCAAAAGTTGAAGCTATTCTTCTCATTATGAACTATTTATTCTTCCAGACGAGCTTTTCTCATTGTGAACCAATCCCTCTTAGCTAAGCGAGTTCTTCTCCTTAGGAACTTTTCAAATCTTTGTTGGGCAAGTTCTTCTCATTTAGGGACTCGTCATCTTTACCGAGATCTACCTCTCCAAACAGGAGGTTACAAGTCAAAATCTTTTCTAATCTTTGAATTTGTCACAACAACCAAAATGATTTGAGGATATGAGTTAGCATGCTCCTAACCTAGGGATGTCTATCTAAGTATGATGCATGAATAGAGTCATTTTTAGAGATGCTGGGGAAAAATCCTTGCTTTCTGGTCGATCATCCTTAACTTCCATGAGCTTTATGTCTTTGCTAAATCCCTATTTTTATCTTATCTCGAAAGGATATTGCATAGCCTATACTAGTTTGACTAAATCTGTCACCTCCTGAAGTCCACCTTTGGAACACTGCGCCACTCAACTAGGGCTTAGTTGTTGTCTCTTCATTAACTCTTCATGATGAGCTTTCTCCAATCTCCTCATTCGGGTGAACTCGTGCCCCTTAGATTTCCAAGTTTTCCTTATTTTTAAATCTCTAAACGGTCTAGCGAATGAGACCTCGCTGTTGTGTTCCCCGTGATCACTGATAAATTATGCTAGGTCAGCCATGAAGACCCTTGATCTAAAGCCGTGCAAAAAACCTTCATCATCAAATGCTCAAAAAGTTCAAGATAGCGAAATCACCATCACCCAAGACTCTTAAGGAGAATGATCAAGCCATAAATTCCCAACGTGAACAAATCTATCTCCATGACCTCATCCTGGTGTGTAGGTATGCTCCTATGAATAAAATGTGCCATCTCGGTGATTTTGAATCAAACCTTTGCCCCAATCTTCACTCATTCTGACTAAGGTTCTAAGCTTCAACGGATAATCTCGGGACATCGGCATCTTTGAGTAAACCCAGTCCTTATGAATACTCTTTTGATTAAGCAAAGCTCTATATTCCTCAACCGTAGGCATCAAGTCTTTCCCGTTAAAAGTGCAGCAACAGAAAATGGGATTTCAAAACTAAAAGATGGCTCGAAACGAAGGTTGATTAATGATACATGTACCACAAGGCAATTCCAAGGACAAGATGGACTTACTTTTCCATTTGGCCTAATAACCCGAGCTAAGTCTAAGCTAATCAAGGACAAGCTGAATTCGACCGTCCAAGTATTCGTGAGCAAAGGATTACAAGCTACCATGAAGAAAGAAGAATTTCTTGAAGGAAGTCCACACTTAACATCCTTCAAGAATAATTGGGTCATAAAAACTCAACTTGTTGCACCTTTGGAGATGAATATCCATGAGCCTTTAGATGTTCATTAATTAGCCCTTTTTATTGTAATTAGACCCAATACTTGTTACTATAAAAGATTGGGTCAGATTTTTATTTTTAGCCCAAATTAGGATTTACAAGTGTTTTTAGGCCTAGTTAGCTTTTAAAACAGCCCACACATGCCTCCTTGCCCAATAACCAATTTCTTATCATCTAAACCAGCCTAAATACCTTTAAATTCGTCCAAATAAAGGCCCTATAAACTTTTACTTGCTTCCTAATCAAAACAGCTCTTATCTGCCCATTACTGGATGCCCAAGCAAACCAGCCTGCATCAAGTTTACTTGCTGCCCAAGCAACAAGCCCTTATCAGCTTATCACTTGCCTTATCACCCTATCCCTTGCCACACAAGCACAAGGAATTTAAAGGCTATTATTTTATTATTATTTTTAATTGGATTAGGTTTTCCTTGTTTTAGTAAAAGTTAAATTACTTTGTCTATCCTTCACCTATAAAAGGATGAAGCCTCCATCATTGTAAGACATATTTTCTTTGATTTATGAAATATTTAGTGAGTTTGTTTTTGCAAGTGCTGATTACTTGTGCCTTCGAAGTCTTCTTTAACATAAGTTCGACGAGTTCTTGTGAGGGAGATCATATTCACACTCTTGCTTACCTAGATAATCGCGTCTAGGAGGGTGGGTTAGAGCCGCTTGAGGTTGCTTGCTTAGATAATTGAGTCTAAGAGGGTGCCGAGGACAACTATCAATTCATCACGCCATCTCCACATATTCAAGCTTGGTGATTCATCGCCAGTGGTTACTCCAATGATGAACCTGATCCTAAAAGCTTGGTGATTCAACGTTCATTTAATATCCAAGCAATCGACGATACGGAGATGCAAAGAACAAATATTTTCCACACAAGATGTTTGATCAGAGGCAAACTATATTATGTCATCATTGATAGCGGAAGTTGTGCGAATGTGGTGAGCAGCTATCTAGTTGATGCACTTGACCTACCTTGTCAACGCCATCCAAAGCCATATTATCTCCAATGGCTTCATGAAGGGTCAGAATTAAAGGTAAACAAACGTGCCTTAATCACTTTTACTATGGGTAAATATTATGACGACATTTGGTGTGATGTTATCCCTATGCAAGCATCTTACTTACTTTTAGGGCGACCGTGGCAGTATGACCGTGATGTGACTCACCATGGTAAGTTAAATAAGTATTCCTTTGTATACCATGGCAAAAAGTATACCTTGGCTCCACTCGATCCAAAAGAGGTGTACAAAGATCAGATGCGAATGAAGAAGTTTTGTGAGGAGGTAGGAATAGAAAAAGATGAAAAATAAAAAAGAATGAAAAACAAAAGGCAAATACAAAAGAGGCCAGTAGTGATAAAAGCCAAATAAGTATAGGCCCAGGGGTGGTGAGTGATCCTAAATATGAGGAAAAAAAGTGTCTCAAAATATTTATCCGAGAGAAAAAGAAGTGAGGCAAGCCCCTTCCTTAAACAACCTTGCATCCTCATCCGCTTTAGGGAACAATTTTTTTCTATCACTAACAATAACAAAAGTTTTCCTAGTGTGTTTGTTTCACTTTTGCAGGACTTCAATGATGTTTTAGGTGATCCACCTGACGGTTTGCCACCCTTAAGAGGAATTGAACATCAAATTGACCTAATTCTGGGTTTTTCTATTCCAAATAGACCAGCATATGGATGTAATCCCGACGAAACCAAGGAGTTAGAAAAGCAAGTGGAAGAACTACTCAACAAAGGCTACATTCGTGAGAGTTTAAGCCCTTGTGCCGTTCCAGTACTTTTGGTGCCAAAGAAAGATGGTTCATATAGAATGTGTGTCAATTGTCGACCGATCAACTGAATAACAATCAAGTATAGGCATCCTATTCCACGATTAGATGACATGCTTGATGAACTCTACGGCACATGCATCTTCACCAAGATTGATTTGAAGAGTGGTTATCATCAAATTCGAATGAAAGAAGGAGATGAATGGAAAACCGCTTTCAAGACCAAGTTCGGTTTATATGAATGGACAATTATGCCATTTGGTTTGACCAATGCCCCTAGCACATTCATGAGATTGATGAACCATGTCCTTCGGGAGTTTAGAGGTAAGTTTGTTGTTGTTTATTTTGATGATATTCTTATCTACTCTTCTTCTTTTGATTTACATATCTTTCATGTGAGATCGATCTTCGAAGTTCTCCGAAGAGAACAATTATATGCTAACATGGAAAAGTGCGTGTTTTGTAGTGAAAGTCTTAGTTTTCTAGGCTTTATAGTAAGTGCACAGGGTATCCATGTTGACAATGAAAAAGTCAAAGCAATTCAAGAATGGCCCACGTCATCATCCATAACCGAGGTGAGATCCTTCCATGGCCTAGCAAGCTTCTACCGTCGCTTTGTCAAGGATTTCTCTACCATTGCCGCACCATTGACAGATATCATCAAAAAAATGGTAGGTTTTCATTGGGGTGAGGCACAAGAACAAGCCTTCCAAACACTAAAAGGTAAACTTTGTACTACCCCAATTCTTCGTCTTCCCGATTTTTCTAAAACTTTTGAGTTAGAATGTGATGCCTCCGGTATAGGAATAAGCACAGTTCTTTTACAGGAAAAACAACCAATCGCTTACTTTAGCGAGAAGTTAAAAGGAGCACATTTGAACTACTCAACTTATGATAAAGAGCTCATTGCATTAGTTCGTGCACTTGAAGTTTGGCAACACTACCTTCTTCCAAAGGAGTTCATTATACACAACGACCACGAATCATTGAAGTGGCTAAACGGCCAAGGTAATTTGAGCAAGAGACATTCTCGGTGGGTGGAGTTTATTGAAACATTCCCTTATGTGATCAAGTACAAAAAAGGTAAGGATAATGTAGTAACAGATGCACTATCTAGAAGGTAAACCCTAATTACTCAAATGCATGCTACTATATTGGGATTCGAACATATAAAGAAATTGTATCCTAATGATCCAGATTTCAAGGAAATTTATACTCATTGTTTAAAAGGTTCTTTTAACAAGTTTTATCTTGTAGATGGGTTTCTTTTCCGAATAAACAGGTTGTGTATACCACAAGGCTCCATTAGAGAATTACTAGTCCATGAATCGCACTCTGGAGGCTTAATGGGGCACTTTGGCATCTCCAAAACGTTAGACATGGTAATGAAGCATTTTTTTGGCCACATATGAGGAAAACCGTGGAAAAGGTATGCGCATCTTGCATCGTATGTAAACAAGAAAAATCCAAGGTAAGTCCTAACGGTTTATATAAACCCCTTCCTATCTTTTCTTTCCCTTGGGTCGATTTATCTATGGACTTTATTCTTGGATTACCTTGTACCAAAAAGGGTCGAGATAGTATTTTTGTTGTGGTCGACAGGTTTTCAAAGATGGCTCACTTCATACCATGCCATAAAACGGATGATGCAACACATGTAGCCGATCTATTCTTTAGAGAAGTAGTACGACTTCATAGAATTCCACGCACCATCATTTCCGATAGAGATGTAAAGTTCATAAGCCATTTTTGGAAGGTTTTGTGGGGAAAGATAGGTACCAAACTTCTTTATTCTACTACTTGTCACCCACAGACGGATGGACAAACTGAGGTAATAAATCGGATCTTAGGTGCATTACTCAGAACCGTTGTCGGTAAGAACACAAAAACTTGGGAAGAATATATACCTTTTTTAGAGTTTTCCTATAGCCGTTCTATTCATTCATCCACCGATTATTCTCCATTTGAATTAGTTTATGGTTTTAACCCCTTAACTACATTAGACCTTGTTCCTTTACCTATTGATAATATTAGCAGCTTAGATGGCGAAAAGAAAGCAGAGTTAGTTAAATCCATTCACACTAAGGAAAACCAATGAATGGAGAAAACATATGAAAACGTTGCTGCCAAAGTCAACAAAGGCCGACGCCAAGTTGTCTTTGAACCAGAAGATTGGGTTTGGTTGCACATGCGTAAAGAAAGATTTCCAAACCATAGGAAATCCAAATTTGATCCATGAGGAGATGGACCATTCCAAGTCCTTGAAAGGATCAACAACAATGCATACCGAATTGATCTACCAGGTGAGTATAATGTGAGTACAACTTTTAATGTTTCTGATCTTTCTCCCTTTGATGTTTCAGATTCGTGGACGAATCCTTTTGAGGAGGGAGGGGATGATACATGTACCACAAGGAAATTCCAAGGACAAGATGGACTTACGTTTCCACTTGGCCTAATAACCCGAGCCAACTCTAAGCTAATCAAGGACAAGCTGAATTTGGCCGTCCAAGTATTCGTGAGCAAATGATTACAAGCTGCCATGAAGAAAGAAGAATTTCTTGAAGGAAGTCCACACTTAACATCCTTCAAGAATAATTGGGTCACAAAATCTCAACTTGTTGCACCTTTGGAGATGGATATCCATGAGCCTTTAGATGTCCATTAATTAGCCCTTTTTATTATAATTAGACCCAATACTTGTTACTATAAAAGATTGGGTCAGATTTTTATTTTTAGCCCAAATTAGGATTTACAAGTGTTTTTAGGCCTAGTTAGCTTTTAAAATAGCCCACACATGCCTCCTTGCCCAATAACCAATTTCTTATCATCTAAACCAGCCCAAATACCCTTAAATTCACCCAAATAAAGGCCCTATCAACTTTTACTTGCTGCCCAATCAAAACAGCTCTTATCAGCCCATTACTTGATGCCCAAGCAAACCAGCCTTCATCAAGTTTACTTGCTGCCCAAGCAACAAGCCCTTATCAGCTTATCACTTGCCTTATCACCCTATCCCTTGCCACACAAGCACATGGAATTTAAAGCCTGTTATTTTATTATTATTTTTAATTAGATTAGGTTTTCCTTGTTTTAGTAGAAGTTAAATTACTTTGTATATCCTTCACCTATAAAAGGATGATGCCTCCATCATTGTAAGACATATTTTCTTTGATTTATGAAATATTTAGTGAGTTTGTTTTTGCAAGTACTGATTACTTGTGCCTTCGAAGTCTTCTTCAACATAAGTTCGACGAGTTCTTGTGAGGGAAATCATCTTCACACTCTTGCTTTCCTAGATAATCGCGTCTAGGAGGGTGGGTTAGAGCCGCTTGAGGTTGCTTGATTAGATAATTGAATCTAAGAGGGTTCCGAGGACAAAACAACACCAACAATTCACAAGCCATCTTCATCTTCAACCTTCATACCATCTTCCATAATTCCATAAACAAAGCTGGAATTTTCAAATTTGTTTTACTTATCTCTTTCTCATCTCTTTTAATCTTTTTTTATTTTATTATTTCTTATCATATAATCCTTCATCTTGTCTTTCTTTCTTTAAATTTCCAGCCTTGAATCTGAAAATTTCAAGAAAATCTCTTCTCTTTTCTCTTGAATTTTCAGATCTGCCCAAACTTCCTTGATTGAGTCTAGAGCTCCTAGTTCTTGCAACAACTTGATTGAAGGCTTCCAAATCCAAGATTGCTCTACTCTATCAATTAACTCGGACATGCATCAAGCGTGTAATGTCACCATAACTTTCACGGAACTGACTTTGCAACCGTCGATCCCCTCCTTCCCCGATCTTTTTCAATTCCCGCAACTCGTTTTACTGTAAGATGACGTAAGTATACCTCGCTACTGTACGCTTGCTTGGTACACTATCGCATTCCCCCTTTGGTTGACTTCTGACCAATGTTGGACGGCTGAGTCGATACATTCCTTCTTAAGATCCCCTTTTTCTTTCATGATCTTAGTAATGCCTCATCTCTTTCTCGGGTTCAACGGTTACTTACCCTTGACCCACTAGTATGGTCCTTCTTCCATCTCAATGCTAGACCGAAGACATGTCCCATGAGTCTCTAAAATTTCCATAGAATTCAATCTTCATTTCTCTGAGCCAACCAAGGCCTGATGGTAAATAATATTTTGAGTCCTCGAATCGCGTAGCATACTAAGGCTTGCTATTATTCCTTTCAGGATCACTGACAGGTTTGCATTAGGTCGATCATGTACATACTTGACCTTGCATTCCAACTCTATCTCTGAAGCAATACAGAGAAATCTTTTTGTTTATAATTGTTAGTTGCTGATCAATATTTCAATAGGGATGCTTTTGGATTAATGTACAAGTCCTAGCAAACCAAAACCATAAAAGAAAGAAAACAAAATAGGGTGCCTCAGATATCAAATGCACAAGCGTCTTAGATTCAACCCTTTGACGATCATTTCTAGCTCAACTTGTGTCTAGGAAGACACTAAATGTTGTGGCGATATTCGACGTTGTGAAATTCATCCCCAAACCGTTTGGTTCATCCTCATGATTATCGTATTGCTTGATCCAATTGAAAACTACTCCTTTTAGTTCTCATTATTTTTCTCCATTCATAAATGTGTTCAAGCTTTCTGGACTTTTTTAACTGGTGGAGGGAAAAAATATCATTCTAAGAATAAAATTCTACAAGTGAATGTGTGTTCTTTTGGCTATAACTAGTATGTATTATATTATTATTATACTCATGTCTTCAAAGATCACCTCTGACACTAGGGTATTGGACAAGTGGAGAATAGCTCCTTATTAGATTTGTCATCCCCCACAGCTCTATCCGAGTGATCCGAGACTTATTCAATTGGTCATTCATTAATTACTTCATTCATTTATTCATCATTTTTCTTATTCATTCTTTTTCATCATTTTTCTTTTTGTTTTTGTTATTTATCCACGTATTTTATTAGGGAATAGAAGACTATTCTTAGGACCTCAATTTCAAGCGACTCCATTTAGTTAAACCTGCCTAGTTCACTTCAATTTTTATGAATTTTAAAGATTTTTTCATCATCGAACATCATCAAAGGATTAGTTGTCTTGCTTTTTGTGCTTTACTGACCAGAGTAGGCTGAGTAAGAAATCAAATCTCATCGTTATCACAACATTTGATTGATCTTTCAGATCATGCATATATAAGATCGTTATTTTGAAAGAAGGCTGCATCCTTTCATTGAAATATAAATCCGCAAACAACATAGGCCCTTTCAAAAAGATCTTT